>CM023948.1:29707816-29807970 GCA_013407115.1 Glycine latifolia | reverse complement strand
TTAGAGGGGTTTTTTGTGCTATCAATAAAGGGAGAAGGATAGGAGAGAGGGAGATGTAATCAGTTTGTAGATTGAGCATTAGCTCTTTGTGGAAGGAGTAATCCTTTGTGAAGGGGAAACCCTTGGAGGAGTGTTTTATCTCCTATTTTCTGTTCTCATCTTATTCAATAAAATTCTTTCTTTTCCTTGCCATTTCAATTTTCGGAACGTAACACTACTTCTTTTAGAAGGGACAATAGGACCTTGATTATTTGTTAAAAAATACACAAATCATTCTGACAAATGGAACACATGAAAATTGCAACAAGGAGAGAAATGCCCTGACTGAAAGGACTTAACAAAGCAATAATGTTGGTCATCAGCAATTACCAGGAACATGAGTAATTGTAGGAGCCTGGCGAGTAACGGTTTGGGTTTGCTCTGCACCACATCTTGCATTCTGCGTATTTCAGAGGAGATTAGTAAAGGGAAAATCAATACAGTATTTTCTTTCTTTATTATTATTATTTAGAATGTGTGTTCAAATACAAAATTTCAACACAATACGTAAAAAATTTCTAATACATGGTATAAATATGGGAAAATAATAGCATGAAAAATGTCTGCAAGGTAAATGACCACAATAGGAGAAATTAAGTTAAGCTTAGAAAGTTTCAGACAGAAAACACAGATAACACATCAAAACATGTAAATCTTGGATGCACATTAATGTATTATATTTAATGTCTTAAAGTAGCATAACACAAGTCAAAATCAATATACAATGAGAATTTTTCCAGTCATTTATTTCATGTCCTAAATGGCCATTGAAAACAATTTGCCTCTAATGAAGTTTTCCCTAAGTGGTTAGACTATATAGGCCTTTAGGTGAGAACAAAATAAACAAGTTCTATGTGAAAAATATATTCAAAGTTAGGGAGCTGATAAACTACTGGAAGGTGACGAAAGCATCTGAGAGTAAAGAATATTACCAAAGCTGCAGCACATATTATAGTTGCTGTCTGAGTAGAATGAGCTCTTCTGCCAAATGGAAACTGTGTACTACTCAGAGATATTGAATTATTAGTTGTCTGTAATCGTCTTGGAAAGCTCAATGAGGAAACAACATTCTGTTCAATGTGGTGGCCACCTCTTCTCACTGTTTACAAAAATACAATCACTTTACTATCATCACAAAATTTAGAAAATTGAATTATCTTTTCAAGCATTTAGGAGAGTGCAAGGACTTTGGATCAATCCCACACCTTTAGCAGGAAGAAATGGAAAGGAATCGGGGAATGGAGAGGGTTACATTACTTACATGCAACCCATACCAATAGAGAAGAAAATGTATATCAAAGCATTTTTCATCTAAAACTGGGTATGAAAGCAGTTGTTTTACACATATGTGCACAATGAGACAGCCTAAACCTTCACCTCAAACTGAATCCCATCATTGTGCAATCAACAAATTAGATGCAATTTTTACACATAAATCGATGTGTTAAAAACATGAGTTTCCAAAAGTGGATATGTTGATGCTTGGATCATAAAGCAAATCAACAATGCATCCATTTTGTTTCCAGACAACTGTAATTCCCCAACTGTTTATCCTATATCTAAGTATAAATTGAAATGCAACATACTAAAGTCAGAAATTATCATTACCTGGTGGTAATAGGGGCGAAGATGCAACTGCACTAGTAGCCAACATTGATAACCAGACAGGAAGAAAACTGACATGAAAACGAAATCTCACTTCAGAAAAAAAAAGTTGGAAGTATAACTGAAGAAAATAAAAAATAATATCATCAACCAATTTCAAAAGGAGGCAAAAATTGTACAACAGAGGGTATAGAGAAAAAACGTCTCCCAATCAAGGATTGTTATACCTAAGTGTCCAACAAACTTCCAAGATTGTAAAAGACCAAAAAAAAAGAAAAACAAAAAAGAGCCAAGACTAGACTCTCAGCCTATATATTATATATAGTTTTATATTTTCAATGAAAATAAAGTTTAAACATTCCATGGTCAGAGTTCAGACTACTGAGTACCAATTGCTTATAAATGGGGGAATCCAGTCATGCAGTTATCATGAGCAGAAGATCGAAGGTAAGCCCCACTGTAACCCATTGATATAATTTTTTAGTTAAGTGACGATTATATTGGCAGCAGATTCTATTGTGAAATGCAAATAAGAAATTAATTTGTCATCTACTTCTACTCTTCACAGTTCATCTTTGATCATATAAAAAACATTCTCCACACTCTCTACCCATCTTGTTTAACGTGTGAGTTTTCATAGGAGGGCAGACACAATTGACAAAGACCCCCTTAACAAGAGGAAATCAGAAATTTCTTAAGAAGAATACATTCCTTGTCTAATAATTGGAACCAAAATTGCTTTACATTAGTCTCAACTTCTAATTCAGTATGCCATGCATCACACAAATGTGATGCGAATGCTCTGTCTAGCATACAAACACCTTACACCGCCATTCAAAAAATGTACGTTTGCCAAATAATTAAATGAATTTGACATCTCCAAGTGTTGTCAACTTGTCATTCATCAAACTCATTAAAGACAAAGCAACACATCATTGGATAATAATGAAAAATTCCTTTCGCTTCATAGTGCATCAAAATAAAAACATTATATCACACTCCAAGCTCTAATAATGTATCCACACAGAATTGGCCACGCAGAATTGGCTTCAGCATATTTGAAATTCTTATCCTATGGCACGAGTGCCAAACTCCTTACACCTATTTCTACGATATCTCTAACATTCAAATTTTCTGCATACACATCTTCCAACAAAAGTAAAAAAAAAAAAATCATGCATCTAAAGACAAATACATAACCGAAAACTGCACCTTTTTCAATTTGTTTACGAGAAAAAAATCAACAGCTTCTACTGAAACTGAACCAGGGATTCTTTACAACGCAACAAACCAACCACTCAGCAACAAAGGGTGGCCAGAAAGACTATTAAAATTGAACCTTTACGGTGATATAACAGAAAGGAACAAAACATGGTACCGTATCACGCGGAGCCGTCGATGTCTTTCGAATTCTAGAGCTTTCCGAACGAGAAAGTGTGGAGGGATTGAGGAATTGGAAGCTCCGAGGGAGAAAAGGAAACCCTAATGGAACAGAGGAAGAAGACGATAGAGAGAAGAGAAGAGAAGAACCAAATTGGTCCCAATTCACAAGAAACCTTCCAAATCTCAACCACATCTTTATTTAATATTTTATAATTATTATTAATTTTTTATTGGATTATCATGATCATACGTACTCACCCTAAAGGCCTTAACCGCTAAACCATAATACTAAACTTTGAATATTTTTTTTATCTAAATATATTTATAGTCCAGGTCATGTATTTGTTTTATGATTTTGGTATATATAAAATTTTATTTTACAATATATTACAATTCACTGGTAGCATGACACTCATCTGTTGAAGAATTTATCTATTTATTTATATATGAGTAGATTTCACTTAAAATTTTATAGTCATTAGTTGATTAGAAATTTACTTTAATAATAGTCGTTGAATTGATTTAATATCAATGGAGTAATAAATGACATTAACGTTCTTTATTACACATTTGATATTTTTTTTATAGAAATTATACATTTGATGTTATGCACATATTTAAATGCTTTTACCTTTATAATTATTTTCCAACACTTAATCACAATTTTTTGTTTTAAATTAATAATTGAATATAGAAATTAATAAATAAATTATTATATATATATATACATATATATATATATATATCAATATATTTAGTTTTATATTTATTATGTATAAAAAATAGAATATCTTATAATTAACCCTTATGAAATAACTTTTTTAATTATTATTATTATTATTATTATTGAGATTTGAATTTATAAAAATAATATATGTATATATATATATAATGATAAAAAAACACATGTATGTATGTAAAGGAGGGGATCTCTTTAATTAAAAATACAATTAATTACTTAATTAATTTTCTCAATTTTAATATAATTATATTGAACATGCTACTAAATTTTTTAAAAATTAATTTGATTAATACACATATATTTTCTCATATATAAATATTAAATAAAAGAATAAAAATTTATAAAAGTATAAATTGGAGAGATTTACATCAATAGGTTATGAACAATCACATAAGTGAACCTCATACCATATTTTAACCAAAAACTTTAAAGCTTAAGTTTATAAGTTTTTTCCTCACTTACATAGTATTCAACTTTTTCATTCCAACACGATATGAAACTTCACCTTACACTTATATTATAATAAATCATACTAACACCCAACTTATGTTTGTTTTTATCATTGAATTGATGATCTGCATCCAAAAAAGTAGAACATGTTAGGATCAATATTAGCATCAAAATTGCCTTCTACATATGTATTAGGTGAACTTCTATAACCCATTAGTCATTCGTTTTTATATTAGCGATAAATGATAATAATATTCCTTTCATCTCAAAATAAATATTTCATTAAAAAACTTATCTTCAAATAAGTGTCGTATTTAACTTTTAATGTAATATTAATTATTTTTTTCACTGATACTCCTCCTAATAAGTGTCCCTTTAGTTTTTTAATATAATATTAATAACAAGATTAGTTTTATAAAATTATTATTCTCTTTTATCTATTTATTAAATTTCTTTGTCTATGTAAAAAACCTTAAATAATACTTATTTTAAAATGAAGAGAATAAATTAAAAATAATAAATAATTAAAAAATAAATTTTATCATATCACAAATAACTAACTTTTAAAGTAGTTTTTATAAAAATTAACATTCTTACCATATAAATGAATTATGATTAAATAACATTGTAAAACTTTACACTTTACACGATGAATTTATAGTCTATTTTCTCTAACTATATTTGGTACATATGTCTAAAATATTTTCGGGAATGATAGAATAATATTATTTTAATTTATACTATAAAAAACTTTTCCTTTTTGGAAATGTTGAATTTACATCCTTCCCATAGAAGTTTAGGTGGGAAACATAATTAAAAATTATTTATGAGAATTATAGATTTCGGAAAATGATTTTTAAAATTACTATACCAAATATAAAAAAATTAACATTCTAAATAATTGTGAAAAATAATATACTTTTTTTAAAAAATAATAAAATTATCCAACTATAAATATCTAATGTATCTTAATTTTAGTATCCATAATTATTGTGGTAGTATCATAATATTTAACCGTTATATTAGTAAATTTTACTATGTTTAAAAGGTTATTGACAAAAGTAATTCTGGACAATTACTTACTTGAGTGACTTGACCTCTATCTTTTTTTATCATCATGAAAAACCATACTTGTAAAATATGCTATAATTAATGATTATGATATTTAATAGTACTTTTATTTTGATACCCGATATTTAATAATATTATTCATTTTGGTTATATATTACATTTAATAAATGTAGCATTTTATATTAATGCACTACAGTCAATTTTCTTTATAGAAATAGATTTCTATAAAAAATAAATGTTAGGTATTTTGTAATTAATTAACAATAAAAAATTCATTATATACTTGAATTCATGTATCAACATTAATCACTTGCCATCTTAATAACCTAAAAAAAAATCTTAATTAACATTCATTAATAGTACTACATAAGATGTTTTAAAATCCAAGATTCGAATGGAATCGAAAAGATACGGTGGCGACAAAGTATCTCTAATCATTCCTTGCACTAATTGTTAGCTGACCTGTTCCTTTTGGAATTTACGAAAATAAAAAGCAAAGAAAAAATAATAGATTCTTGTTTATCCAATTAAAACAAATATAAAATCAATTACTAATTGACATTATCAACAAAATGTTAGAATCCTGTGTGAAGATTCCAGTTGAATGGTTTTTGCCTCCAATGAAGTGAAACTCATACAAATCAAAATTGAAAGTTTTCATCATTGTAGTGGTTTTTCATTGGTAGGTGTCACTGAACCATTCATTAACACTTTCTCTCTTACTTTTTCTGTTTTGTTTTTATTCTCCATACTTTTTCTTAATTCAAGTACTTCCAATAATGCAGATCAGCGGAGGTAGAAATATTCTCCACACCAACAGTTTTTTTGGAGATTTTGAAACCATTTTGCGTGGAAGTTTTGGCCACTTTGGTGCTTCAAAGGTTTCAAATATTTATTTATCATATGGCCCCCACTGTTGCTTTTTGTGTGTGGTTACAAGCAACTGGGTAGATTTTTATTCACTGTTTGAGGCTCTGAGATTTTTATTTAATTCATCATTAGCTACCACAAAGGCTTTTATCTTTTGACTTTTTATTATTGCTGACTTCCTCTTTGTTTTCTGATCTATGGCTTCCAAGGTACCTGGAATTCTTTCTCAGTTCTCTGCCATTCAATGTGTATCTCCATGCTTGACTTTGTGAAGATGATTTTTTTTTCCTATTATCCCATTTGGGTACTTCATGGTTAATAAAAAAAACTGAATTTTAACTCAATTATATATACTTGTCTTTAGCTGGTCACCCCTTTCTTCATATCAGTGAAGAGGATCAGGTGACTTATTAAGGTTTCATTGACATATCATGGATTCTAGCTATGATAATCAATCTCTATTTTCAGTTCTTTTCCATGTGTTTCTGTGTAGTTTTTTTGTTTCACCAATCACCACACGTAGTCTCTTTCGGAGGCAATCCTGTGTGATACACTGTTGTCAATCGACACTAAATGTAGACATCTTTCTAGCGAGGATTCAAACCTTATTCACTATGCGGAACTAGCCGCTTTTGCTTGATCTAACCCCTATTCGTTGTTTGTACGTAGCTAATGTTTCTCTTTTTCACCCTTATCCAATGAGTTTTTCATTATTAAAAGTAATTTTTAAGCAGTTGTGCACACTTTTGCCTTTGCTTTGGATTGTGATTTTCTAACTGTTTCAAGAGATTCACCTTTTCCTTCATCATGCTGCATGAATTTCTAACCCCTTTTGTGTGGATGAACTTTTTATGGGGTCCTTATATTGCTTTTGACACTCTAGCAATAGTTCATAATTTTGTAAGTTTCTGAAGTATGAGTAATTATTGTATTTTCAGGAGTTCTCTGGTCTTTGCTCCTTGGCTCCTTCACTCTCCGAGAGCATTTTGTGCACTACTGGGTTGAAAATGTATATGCTGGATAGCAAAGGAGGTGCCATAGCATGCATGTTCTTGTCTCTTTTCTTCTTGGGGACATGGCCTGCTCTTTTGACTATGTTAGAAAGGCGTGGTCGTCTTCCTCAGCATACCTACCTTGATTACTCAATCACCAATTTCTTGGCTGCTTTACTCATTGCTTTTACACT
Organism: Glycine latifolia; assembly: GCA_013407115.1. Lineage (NCBI taxonomy): Eukaryota > Viridiplantae > Streptophyta > Magnoliopsida > Fabales > Fabaceae > Glycine > Glycine latifolia. The sequence continues at coordinate 29,800,624 of CM023948.1, read as the reverse complement.
TGGTGGGATAGGCAAGGGCACACATGATCAGCCAAATTTCTTAGTTCAACTTGCTCAGGTATAGGAGTCATGTTTTGCAGTTATTATCGTCATAAAATAAAAGGTAAAATCTGTTTGGTTTTAGTCTTTTGTACTTTAAAAATGATGATTTTGGTCTCCATCATTTTTAAAATATATGAACTAAGACTAATTTTAACTAAAAATTGAGAGACTGAAGACATATAATAAGACACGTTTTACCCCAAATAAAAGCTGGCAAAAAAAACCTAAATAAAAGAAAATATTACTTCTGGTCTTATATAAGAAACACGTTGTAGTATATTTTTTTTACAATAACTTGTTTTTTATATATAGGACCAGAGATAATATTTTATAAAGCATGTGAGGCTCATCTTGATCCCTTCTAGAGACATCATCTGTAGATGATATCTCGTAAAGTGTGATTTTTTAAATAAAAACAATCATGACAAATTAAATGGATAGAAGAGAGTAGTTTTTTTTTTTTGTGAATTTAGAAGAGAGTATATGATATGTTATATCGGGAAGTGTGATTTTAGAAAAATCATTCATGACAAATTAAATGGATTGAAGAGTTACATGCTAGTATGTCACTATCATCAATAAGCTACAAGTTATGTCTATCAGTCTGAATACTAGAAATCTAAGAGTCATCCGTGGAATAGTAATATTTGAAGAGGGAATGTCTTTGAGGTTCCAGGTTGTGGTAAAATGATTTTATCAGGTTATGAATTATATTTCTTAATGATGTTATTGGTAAATTGGTAATGGTTCCATAAAATCAAAATGGCTCCATGTCTTTTAATATGTAAGCTTTACAAATTTCAACAAATAAAGGGTAACAAACAGCCAAACACCCTCCTTCGCTGACTGTACTTGATTTCCACAATCCTTCATTTTGATTGGTATCAATACTCGTCCTTTTTAAAAACTGAAGAAAGCGGGTAAATTTGTTTAGTATGTTGCTAATCAGTGTCCTTAAGATATTGATTAAGGAATTAAAAGAAGAAAATATTTATTGTATAAATTATAAGAGAACGAAAAAAAGTCATGAACAACATAATTTTACACATTTTAAAATTTTATTTCTCCTTTTAGTTCTTTAACTACCTCAAGGACACTGGTTAGGCTTTGCCATTTTTTTTAATTATAGGGAACAGTAGGAATAATTAGTAAAATCTAGGAAAGGTTTAGAGTATTTTGCTCAATATCCCAGCCATTTAAATTCTAGTAGTATGTACTGAAGTTTAATTTTAATTATCTTTGAAACTATACAGTTAAAAGAATGTTTAGCTTTGAACTTTATATGTAATTGTTCTTTTTTCTTCTTTTATTCTTTCAATTTGTTTATCAATATGCTTAACTAAGTTGTTATGTGCAGGATAACTGGCCCTCCGTTCTTTTTGCAATGGGGGGGTGGTTTGTTCCTTAGCCTTGGGAATCTGTCCTGCCAATATGCATTTGCTTTTGTTGGGCTATCGGTTACTGAAGTAATCACAGCAAGCATAACTGTTGTTATAGGTATTTCAATGACATAACCACTCCAAAATAATTCAATAACTATAACAACAAAATTAAAATCTTATCCCACTTAAGCAAGGTCTCGGTTTCAAGCCTTGTATATAAAATAACATGATTGATAAGGGAGATTTTGTTAAAGGTAGTCAATCTAGTTCACTGATAAAGATTAATCATTGACAAAGTTAGTAAATACTTTGCGCCAATAACATGATTACAAAAAAACGAAGTCTTATCTAACTAGATGAGGTCCGTTATATAAATCACATGAAGATGAAGCCATTTGACTCGGTAAATAACTGTACAAATATAATTAAATAACTATGCAAAGAAAAATTAAAGCACATAAAATGAATGCTAAAGAAAATATACACTCAATGACATGGATGAACATGTCATGCAACTATGCGAGGATGTGAGTATGCATAGGTTATGTACTAATAAGTTTTGACTTTTGTGGTGATTTTCAGCTTGCTCCGGTACTGAATTCTAGCACTATCTTTGTTCCAATTGTAACAGGCACAACCTTGAATTACTTTTTGGATGACAAAATCAACAAAGCTGAGATCCTTTTCCCAGGAGTTGGTTGCTTTCTGATTGCAGTTTTTCTAGGTTCCGCTGTTCATTCATCTAATGCTGCTGATAATAAAGCAAAGCTCAACAATTTCACCGGTGATTATAAAGATGGAGACATGTATGTGTTGTTTGCTTATATAGTTATATTGAGATAGAGTATTGGGTATAGGTGTTAAATTTATGCTTACTGCCCCTCACTGATTCCCTATTATTATTGCCAACTTGCTTTTGACCCTGTATATTTTTCTTTCATTTTATTTTTTCTAGGGAGGGGTATGTTCTTCCTTGTTTAGGCTCCGTTTGGAAACAAAAAATCAGGCAAATGCGTTTGGGAACTATCTTAACTATTATATGAATTAGCTAAATTTATGAAGTCAATTGTTTCAGTAGAACAAACAAGTCTACAACTTGCTCTAGTGGGGATTCTTTTTTCCTATCCCCCTTTTTTTAAGGAATTCGTAAATACCATTGTTGTTTTAATGAATTTGGTTGATGTAGTTATTTTAGCTTCCTGAATGAGTGCTGATTTGGTTGTTAATAGTTCTTCGTAGGAGTATTAGCATACAACTGGATAAGTTATATGCTGTATCATATTGATAAGAACGAATCACACCACAAAAGCAAGCAGTTGTAGTTGAAGGAGCCAAAGTTCTTATAAATCCCTCAGTAGAATCACATACTTCCTATATGGATTCAAGTCTCATACCTTGCTATTGGATCCTAGCACACATATTATGTCAATGATTGTATTGGATTTTGATGCTGTCTTCTTTTGCTATCTAAATTTGGTAGTGTTGCTAATTCTATTTGCAACTTTTTTTTTTTGCCAGCAGCTCTTTGAAGGATGGAGATATAGGTAAGAAGCTCTCATGCGGTTCAATATGAGAGATTGTTGTGTTTGATAACATGTAAACTTATTCTACCTCTTCAATGCTTATTTATTATTGTAGTTAAACCAAAAGACCTCGAGGGTGGAAGTAGTTCTGCAGACAATGTTGAAGCAGGAACTGCAGTTTTCCTCATGGAGCTTGAGGAAAAAAAGAGCTATTAAGGCAGGTGACTATAAATTTCAACCAATTACATAAAGTATCATAAAGACAGTGTCAAAAAAAGTGTCGCTAATATTTCTCTTTATAATAATATATTTAATGTGTAATTGGATGATGACTTAAACATGCATTCTATTAATCAACCTTGTTTGGCAAATCCTTGGCCTTAATCTGAAATGATTAGATGTCGCACTTGAATTCTGCTGCAGGTTTTTGGAAAGAGCACTTTGATTGGATTGTCTCTAACTTTCTTTGCTGGACTTTGCTTCTCTATGTTCTCACCAGCATTCAACATAGCAACAAATGACCAATGGAATACTTTGAGAAAAGGGGTTCCCCATTTGACAGTTTATACTGCCTTCTTCTATTTTTCAGTCTCTTGTTTTGTTATTGCCATGATTCTAAACATCACCTTCCTCTACCACCCTGTCCTAAACCTACCCAAGTCATCATTTAAGGCTTATTTGGCGGACTCAGATGGCAGAGTCTGGGCCATGTTGGCTGGTTTGCTTTGTGGGTTTGGGAATGGTCTCCAATTTATGGGTGGTCAAGCTGCAGGATATGCAGCAGCAGATGCTGTCCAGGTTAGTTTTATTACTTCGATTAGAAAAATAATTTAATTTAAATGCACTAACATTGTAAAGGTTGTTTACATCGGCATTTAATGGATAAAATATGTTTTTACTCTTTACACTTTCGTTGAATCTTGCTTTTAGTTCCTTAACTTTCATATCATGCAATTTAGTTCCTGAATTTTATAAAAGACGTGTTTTTAATCCTTCATCACCACCAGAAGTTAAAAAATGTAGAAACAGGAGAGTAAGTCCAGGGACTAAACATGTTTTTTTGTAAAGTTTAAGGACTAAATTATATGATATAAAAGTTCCGAAATTAAACACCAGATTCAACAAAAGTGTAATGACTAAAAACATATTTTATCCTCATTTAATCATAAATTGTTATGTTTGGTAACATTGTAAGGTATGATAAAATCTTTACACTGAGAATATACATTAATATTAAATTCTTAAAGGACATTGATGGCATGAACCTTTTTGTATAACATAATACTGTATTACAAGTATGAAAAAAATCTGAAAATGATAACAATTGTGGCATACATGTCTTTTATTGACACATGTTTTCTTAAATTGGTGTTTAGTGGATATATTTTCAGTTTTTCACTGATAATTACAGAATATCACTTTACTTTTACTTTGTTCCCTGAATTAAGAATTTGCAAAGGAAATGATAAAATTAACAAAACATCAAATGACCTTAAAACTAGGTAGCACTTGGTTATTTGTAAATGTAAATGTAACAACTGAAAATGAAAAGTAAAAACCAAGCCAAATACCACAAAATTTAATGAATATCTGACTTCTGTGTGTTCAATAAATTATTGAACCATTTCACCATTTCACCATGAATAATGTGTGTTGATCAAACAGGCACTTCCACTTGTAAGCACTTTTTGGGGCGTGGTTCTGTTTGGGGAGTACAGAAAATCATCAAGAAGAACATATATACTGCTAGGGAGTATGTTGTTTATGTTTATTGTGGCTGTTGCTGTGCTAATGGCATCATCAGGGCAAAGAAACAGCACTGCCAAGGAATAATTGGACAGCACACTACAAGTTGTTTATAGATTTCCTAGTGCAAAGGGAGAAAAATTCTCATTGTTCATTGGCGTGAATAAGAGAAGAAAAAAAAAAGCTATTAAGAAAAGGGTGTAGAAGAAGAAATAAAAGCAGGGAGCATTAGTTGATATATTGTTATTGAAATGCTTTTATGTTTTTGCTTTCTGTGTATATTTGGACTTTCAAAATGAAAATTTGTACGATAAAATACATAATCCAATGTTTGTACTGGCTTTATTTTATTGTTTAGTTGTCTTATGCTTTCAAAATTATTGATGTAACCATATCAAAGACAAAAAAAAGATCATTCACCAGAAAAAATCAAAGACAGAAAATATTCTTGTACGTGACTTATTTCGGAGAAAAAAATCGAAAAAAGGCTTCCAATTAGGGGTAAATAGTATATAGGTCAGGTCGGATTTCAAGAAAAAACAACACCTAAATTAGGTGATGTAAAAAAACCCTATATTAAGTATAGGTTAAAATGTGATTTTTTTATCTTTTTATTTTTAATTTATGATTTTAATATCTCTATTTTTTAATTAAGATATTTCGTTTTTCACTTTAAAAAATCTATGATTTTAGTTCTTTTTGTAAACTTTTTATTTTTTTAATAAATTAAATTTGTTAGTAATTAAATAATTTAAAAAAAATATTTGTCATGTCGTATAATAAATAACCAGTTATCCATCAACGTTTATAAAGTATATATATCAACGTTTGAAATTAGAAATAATGATTAAATTGTGAATTTTTTAAAAGTGAATGACAAAATGTCCTAATTAAAAAATGAGAGATTAAAATTGTAAAATTTTTAAAAATGAAGAACAAAATATTTCAATTAAAAATATAGAGACTGAAATTATAAATTAAAAAAGAAATAGAGGGATAGAAATTGTATTTTAGTCTTGAGTATAATATCTTAAGTCAGCTGAGTTTTTATGATGTTTTTATTTTGAATTGATCCAAGATTGAATTCAGGGAGAATCTCATGTTATTAGAAAAAATTAGAAAATATTGAGAATTTGGAAAGAGAAACATTCTATCCATAATTAATAACACAACATATTGTCTAAATTCGCATTGTCCATAGTTAAAGAAAAGTAGAACACTAGTTTCGCTTGGTTTCTTGTGATTCTTCTCTTGCTAATTGCTAACTTTTGATACTCACATCAATCTTATGTGCTTAGCAAATTCAATTTCTTCATTTGTTGTTTTTAGTCAAAATGGCATGAATTCAAGAGGGTGATAAAGAATTTTAGTCCTCTTCAACAACTTCATCTTAAACCAAGTGAATAATATTCTTGACAGGTATACACAAACGTAAAACACTCTTACCAAATTAGGATAGTGTTTTCCTTCCATTTGTACAAAGGTTTTAGGGCCTTGTGCCTTAAGAAGGTCTTGGAAAGATAACTATTGTCCTTTAAACTAGCTTAAAGATAAACACTTTCGATGGATGGTTTTATCATGGCCATAGATTCTTCTAAATTTTGTTATGTCCTTCCTTATTTGAGAGCCACAAATCAAATTTAGACTGAGGGCTTGCAATCTTTTGTTTTCCCTTCTTCTTTGAGCTCTCAACAACAACTCTCTTTGGCCTCTTGTTTAGGATTTCTAGATGACATGGTTCAATAAAGGATTGAAGAGATGAAGAGAAATTTAAGTGAAATGTAGGTTTTGAGGTGTGAGTGATTTGAGTTAAGTTTTGGGAATTTATAGGAGAAATTGGTTGGAGAGGTGTTAGAGTCAAAGTTTTTTTTTTTTTTTTGCAAAAAATAAAGAGATATAGTGGTTGGGATTTAATTTTTTGTACAAAGTGGTGAGGGTTTAGTCATAATTGATTACTTATAGCAAAAATATATTTAAATATAATAAATTAAAATTATAGCATGCAGTGGCAGAACATGACTAATAAGTTTAGGGAGGTCAAATAGTAAAATTTATTCATACACTTAAATATCAAAATAACATAATTATATAACTGGTTTTTAGGAAACATAATTATATAACTTAATAAAAAAAAATAACGAAAAATGAAAATTTTCAATACATTTTAAATTAACTCCTAAATTATAATTTGGATATTCTTTTAATTTCTAATTCACGATTTTGGTGCTCCGATTTTTTTTCCAAGATTTTAGTCCATGCATTTTAAAAATGCGTAATTTTAATCAACTTTTGAATTTTTCATATGTTTTATTTTATTTTTATATTTTAATTAATTAAATTATTTATTTATAATAACTTAAATAAATATGTTAGATCTAGTATTCAATTTTATTAAAAGAAAAAAAAATTAAACATCTGCAAAATTAAAAATTTGAGTAAAATACCACATTTATAAATCCAGTTACATGTGATGCCCACAAAATTTGTGTATTTATATTTCTCCCACTAAAAAATTACAGTAAATGGAGAGAAATTTTTCCGGCAAAAAGTTGGGATGAAAAAACCCAATGAGAGATGCTTAGTTGAGTTTCTTCATTCCTTTTTTGTCATGCCACTTATCAGAAATTCACACAAAATTTTGCTTGTAAGAAATCATAATAAACAACAAGAAACTCCAAAAAATTTGACAATTTTTATTTTTTTATTAAAACTTAAAAAAATTTCAGTTTCTATAAATACAAATGAAAAATATGAATAATTGAAGAAAAATGAAATATAAATTAAAAATAATAAAATGACATAACATTGAAATGAAATGCATAACAATATAAATAAAATTTTACATGATAATAGATAATTAAACATAATAACATTGAAATAAATAAAAAAATTTAAGAACTAAACTTTTAATTGAACAATTTTTTTCCTAATATGGTCACAATATTTTTCCTGGTCTTGGTGTTACTATTCCGACATGTTGGATGTATCATTCATGAGGATTTCATACTCCATACGTCTTTCCTATTCTAGCACACGCCTTTCTTTTGTCTCCTTTAATTGAATAAGTTTTAATGTGTTTGCATTCTTCTCATTCATTACATTTTGCATGCCAGATAAATCGACAGTGTTAGAAGTTTATTTTCCTTTGCTATTTCTTTTTGCTACATTTTGTCCAATTGAGCGAGACATTGACGATGATGTATCATATTATTCGACTTCAATGGGTGTGTCTGTGTTAGAAGATGACAAGTAATTTCCACCAGCAGAAATCTTTGTTCTTTTTGAACAATTTGACATAAATTATGCAACTAATTTTGGTTGATCTTTCAACAACAACCAAGCATACTCAACCTCAAATTTTTTATCTGTATCCTGCGAGTAAATCAAATGAGCATTAGTCATACAATCCTTCTCTGAACTTCTACTTCTCTTATGTTTATTTGCTTGTTTGTAACACCCATTAAACTTTTGAACTGCAGGATGAACCATGTTCCATCGAGATTTCAATTAAGTCGAGTTTCTTTCACAAAATAATACAATCCTTGCCCAATATTGCTTTGATGTTTGGTCGACACCTATTATTGAATCCTTTGACACATTGAGTCATGATTGGATGAGATTCACATCTTATGTCACTGAGAATGTTGTACAAGTTTTTTTCCACTACCATTGTGGTCGCCCTCATCTAGTTGAATATTGTCTACACCAATTGTTGATTAAACTTCATTGATAGGGGGTGAAATATTGGATAAAGAAGGCCTATAACACACGTTTGGGTTGGTGGGGGGCGATTGTTGCCTACAAATTTGTGGATTTTGAGAACTACCACTAATAGGTGACTCTATATTGGTTGGAGGATGCATATATCACATGTGTGGAAGTGGTGGATACATAACACACTGTGGTGGATTTTGAGAATTTTCACTGGTAGGAATAGTCGATACATAACATACTGAGGTGGATTTTGAGAATTTTCACTAGTAGGGGTGCTTGATTTTGTAAATAACTAGAGTAACATTGAAAATTATACTGATTGAGATCCATTGTAGAAAGAGTAAAAAAATGGAAGCTTGATAAGAATAAGAAAAAAATTATGTAAAATTCAATCTCATTGAACAAAATTTATAGTAAAAGTGTATGATGATCATTTGTTCACAACGTTCCTTTGCTATAATTTTCCAACGGTCGTGAAAATAATGAATGCTCTAGGATACACGAGAACCTTTTTTTTTTGCAATGTTCCTTCTTTTTTATTCTTTTTCCAACATTCCTTCTAAAAGATACACCAAAATCATGTTTTTTCTTTTTTATTTGATTTTTTCCAACTTCCTTCTTTTTTTTTTTCTATTGTTCCTTCTAGGATACACCAGAAGCTTCTTTCTCTCTTCCCATTTCCCCCTTTCCCCTTTTCCATTTTCTCCTCCAAAAGCCACCAACGTCGTCGCCTGTTGAGTCACTAGTGTCACTCCCTTGCAACCACGACAACCTCTCGAGCCACCATCGCCTCTCGCACAACCACTCCGGTCCTTGAACCACTATGGTCGCTCTCTCGCGCAACCACCGTCGATGCGGTGACATGAGATTTTTCAGATTTGTTTAATATTCCTTTCCCCCTTGGTATTTTTCCAAATTTGTTCATTTTTCTTGTTCTTGCGGTTATTTTTTCTCTTTTTTTACATGCATGGATTGAAAGTGGTTGATGTTGGATAATAATTTTTTAATACTAAACATCCGTTTCTTATATAAGAAACTCATTTTATTTTGAAAGAATGTAATTTTCACGTGGATCGTCCTCGATGCATAAGTTCTTCAAACATCCAATTTTTTAATTTAAGACACTTTTCATGGAAGTGCTGTTGGAGATATTCTTATAACTCTAATGTTTTCAAGCAGCAACAAAAAGTTATGTAATCACGCAAGTCTTGGTGATACTGCTTTTGCCCTGCACCTAAAGTTGTAAGGGTCCAGGGAAGTTGAAAATTGGAATACTGGATCGGTAGGTCGTCCTTCATTGCCAACTGAACTTCATCCTACATGCATGAAGGTTCGCTTGAATACATATAAACATATAACTATAATGTCTTTAATTTACCTTGTGTACTATCATCACAGTACAACTAGGTAGGAGAGATATTTGAAGTTGTATTAAAGTACGACAAAATTGAGAAAAATTGAACTTGTAAAGTTGTAAACAACTTGGAAGATATCTTTGACTTTTCAGCCTTAGCTGCATCAATCTCAGGCAATTGAAAATGACTAAACATAGAAGACTTTACGATTTCATAAGAGAAAAAAGTTAAGCAGCATTTAGAATTTATTTATTTGCTGTTCTTTTTGTTGAAATTTATTTATTTTCTATATTGAATGGTTTGGCATTTTTCGTATCTATATTTTTTTTGTCGTTAGTTTAATAAATAGATTACACATAGAAGGAAAAATAAAATAAAAATGTTAAATTGGAGAAAAAAATAGTAGGCTCGAGGCCTGCACACCAACTACAATAAAGGGGATGGCTGATAGGGGACCTCCTCTATTAGTCACATGGTATCATAATTTTTTTGAAGAAACATAACCTGCTATGTATGGTATTTCATTCATAATTAAAACACCAATATAAATGGGAATACTGTAAAAGAATTGATTGTGAACATGAAATCGTGAAGGTATTAGAGTATTTTTAATAGTAAATTTTAAATTAGGATCTTAGATTATTTTTAATAAAAATTATAATATTATATAGGATTGAAGATCTTTTCATATTTTTTTAGTTTTTTTTTCTTTAATGATAGATATTATTTTGAAATATTAAGAAGAAAGAAAGTGAGAAAAATTTTATTCTTTTTTAAATAATATGTAGATTTTGAGGGTTTTTTTTTCACAAAAATTAATTTTTTATATTGGATATCTCTCTACTTTCTTATTGGAAGATCTAATGAAGATCAAATCTTAAGTTCAAGATCTAGCACTAAAAAGTACCAATAACATGATTGATTGATTGTCTTATAAAATTCACTTTTGAATATGAAATCAATTTTAAATTCGAAATTTTTCTTAGAGATGACAAAGTAACTTAAAATAAAAAATATGATAATGAAAAGCTATCAATTAAAATCATAACTTAAGGAATCATAAAGTACTAGATCAATTAATATATATATATATATATATTATAAAGTTTTATATTGTCAATTAAAATTAATTATTGGTATGATTTTTAATTTAATTATTTTAGAAATTAATAAAAATTAATCTAATATGATTGTTTATTATTGAATAATAATGTGCATTTTTTGAGTATAACTTCTTTTCTTTAAGATATTTGTTGTTGTTAAAAAATGTAAAAAACATTAATTATTTCTTAACAATTGTTTATGAGCATTAAAGGTTGAATTGATACATACGTAACTAGCCAAGCTGTCAATCACATTACAAATAACATCAATGAAAACATTTATTGCAAAATACATTAAATTATCTAAAATAATTTATAAAATCATACTTTCCCACCAATATGCAATTAAAGCTTCTTTTTTTAGGGAATCAGCAATTAAAGCTCTACTCTTCCTTATTGCTTCATAGTTATTTACGAGTAATTAATGAGTTAAAATGTAAATTCAAAAGGTTTGATAAAATAAAATCCATAAAAAGATAATTTAGGATGTGTACAAAAGATTACTTGTTATGAATTACTAATAAAACATAATCAAATACTAATTAGTGTTTCTAATATATTGATTAAAAAATTCAAAGTAAATTTTTTTATTTACATAAAATATGTTATTTATGACTTTTTTATGTTATGTTCTTAATTGTGAAATTCGATTCGATTATTGATATGTCAATATAATGGATCAGTAATTTAATTGGTTGACTAATAATTTGTTTGATTCACATGATGTATATTTAAAATTCAAAATTATATATCTATATATTATATATAAATATATAATTAATATTATTTGAGTCAAAAAATTTATTCATACTCAAAAATTTAAAATAATAATTAATACTAATCTAAAATTCATTGTTTTAAATCCAAATATTTTTTAAAAAAAATTATAAAATTAACTGGGTTGGACCAATCCAAAAAAAATCCAATAATCTACTCGGTAAAATTTGATTAGATTATTCTAGATCAATTAAATAACTGATTTAATAATAAAAATGATCCAATTAAATAATTAGATTTCAATTAGACAAATCCAACCAATCGAACCAAATTTAATAAGACTTTCTGCTGCTGCTGTTATTTTTACAGTAGATTTACTCAAATATAGTAGAATTACTTTTCAAGAAATACAGGAAAAATATATTTGACGAAATGAAAAATAATGTTGTCGGCGACACTATCATTTTTAAATATTACTGATCATATCGGTGGTATCACATAAAAACGTTGTTATATAATTATTTTACTCAATAGTTATTTGTGCAACATATGATGTATATTATAATTTTTAATTTCATATTTAATTTAATTGAATTTTAATCTGTTTAGCAATTCATCTATAGATTTATTTAGATATTGTATAAAAAAAATTATTGATTTTTCATAGAATTTTCTATTTTTAAAATCATTTTTAGTTAACTTTTCATTAATCTTTCATTTATATTTACTTGAGTTTTCATATTTTTAACTTTCAAGTTTTTTTTGTTAGTCACTTAATTAAAACTTCTTATAACATGATAAATTAAAAAAGGATTTTGAATATTACATATTTACACGTGACTTGGATCCCCTGCATGACATGACGACCCCTTTTCAGAGAGAGAAACCAAAAATAGGCTGACGTGATGATTATTACATTTAATTTTTCTTGTATTTTTTGTCTCTGACATCCCCACATGGTGCTTCTAAAAAAAACAGGGATAATCTAACTTTACTATAATTAATTGGTTATTCAATCACTACAGTCTACAATTATAAATGGCAAAATATAGTATACTATCAAACCAAAAAAATATATAAATGGTAAAATTAAGTTATTCGTATATTTATACATTTTTTTCTCTCGTCCTATCCTATTACAATGCATTATTATTTTTATTTTTTTACCAAAGAAATTAGTTGATAATGTAAAAAATATCACTTATCTCTAGTGGTGAATTTAACATTTATACGAGTTCGAACATTTTATTCTTTTTTAAATCATTATTATTAATAGTTATAGATAATAGTAATGTAGTGACAATACAATTGTAATTTTTATAGAGGATTACAGTATTGTTGTAATTTTTTATATCGTGGAAAGTTGTGTTTAACATAATCATAATTGAGATTGTGATTGTGAGGTGGTTGCAAAGATAAAAAAAATTGAATTGTAGTTACAATGGTGACTATAAACCATAATTTAAAATCATGATCATCATAAAATAAAACATGATGGAATAAAATCGTAGTTAAATAAAGTATAAAAGTACTTAGTGAGTTAAAAAAGAAAACACAGCTTGTAAATAAAAAATAAAATTTGACGATTCGTGACAAATTAGGGATAACAAGTTCAAATTATAAAAATAAAGGTGACAAAAAAGATAATAGTATTAGTACATAATTGTTTTTCTCAATGTGAGGGGATGCATATACATCCCCTTGTTAGGTGTTATAACATAGATTCTCTCGTGATTAACAATCACAATCACACACGTCTTAGGTTTAGATTTGGTGCTGTTAGACAAACATGTATCTTGGAATTTCATTGTCGCCAACAACACCGACGGAGATGGTGCAAAAGTCGTGGCAGTTGATCACCAAACCTTCACCATCGCGGGGTGTCCCGTATTCCTTGCAACTCTACCATGAATTTTGTCGCGAGCAGTTGTGGCAAAACACAACTCACCGAATTCAGATCCTCCTCGGAGCTCCTTGACTCCACGACCCTTCTCTTTGGTGTTATACATTCTGTGAAAATGGGTTTGGATAGTGGCGGTTAAAAAAACCACTCTTCCTAAACGAAAACCATAGCAATTCAGAATTCTAACGATATCAGTTCAATTGGACATAAACGACTTGATTGAAGATTTTTTTATAAAAAAATTGACATCATTGGAACGCTAAAAAATAGATAAACCTAATTAAGTATTTTAAAATAATGAAGGGACTAAATTAATAATTTAGCCATTTTTGAACACCGAACATTACACTATTTTTTCACCTTGTTCTATTTATATCTTTTGCACAAAAATAGCTGCACACACAACACTTGTCATTTCACAAATTCCAAAGTTGTCCTATATAAACACAATATGAGCCAAGTTATCTTACATCACCTGCCATTAAATAAATATAGACAAGAGAAATATTTGAAGAGCTATGGGGTAGATGGGAGTTAGTTTACTAGACAATAGTACCAATTAATACCATTCAGCAGGCACTGCTGCACATTGATGTAGAGTTGACAGCAGCAGAAGAAGCAGGATCTGAAAAGAAAAAGAAAAAAAGCGGTGGGAAATGAAGTAGTAGCTACAAGCTACTAGCTAGAGGCACATGATGAGACTATAAAGTATAAACACACCCACACGAGTCTCACCACCTTCAAACACGTCTCTATAGTCTCTTCTATGCGTTAAGTACTCACCACACCAGAAAGAAAGAAAGAAACTCTGCATGTCTGACACAATCCGCTTCTCTCTCACTTTGTGATCTTAGACACGACAAAGGACTAACGCATCCTCCGTTTCTCTTCTCTCTCTCTCGTCCTTGCTGAATGAACATGTTTTTTTCTCTGTCCATTGGTTCTTCTGCTGCATTGCCCCTCAGATGCACCTCCAAGCTCACTTCTTTCAGGGTTGCTTCTGCTGATGCCAATGAATTCCCTTCATTTCTCCCCAGAGAATTTCACACCATTCAAGACCCTTCTGCCAGAAAATTCGCCTTGCGCATGCAGAGGCTACCCGTGTCTGTAAATTACTTGTCTTTTTTTAGTTTCTTCAATTTCACTGTTTCTTCGTTTGTTCCTCTGCATCATACCACAATTGCACTTTTCTTTGCATCTACATTGAGTAAAGTAAGAAGGGTCCGTGAATCTATAGTTGATTTAAATTAAAGGTGGCTGTATTTTTATTTGTTCACATTATTTTTACTTTTGGAGTGTAAATCTGTGTTTCTGGGAAAGCCAGTTATTTAAAACTTTTGTAAACCATAGTGTTGAAACTTGAAAGGCTTTTATTTTTTTAGTTCTCCTACAACTTTCTGTAATCCTGTTAGAGACACTGTTCCATTTTAAATATGTACACCTCTTTCAGTAGAATTCAAAAAATTTACTGAGAAACTAGTCTCTTCTATTAAACTCAAGCTTCATTTGTTTTTTATTGTCATTTTAATATAAGAAGGGTATAGTTTGGGTCAGCTTTTTGATATGAGATTTGGTTTGATTTCAAATAATTTCTGCAACGAAAAGTTGATTGGTAGAATTAGATTTGGAGAGGTCAAGTAGGGTTTGTGATTTAGATTTGGTCCCAAATGATTGGTAGGCTATTATTGTGTTGTTGTTTGAATTTTTTTAATAATCTTTATGATTAATTAATAATTGTTGTGGGTCCTTTGACACAGTTCTCTGGAGTTCTTAACTATGAATAAAAATGTTAGTGCCCCTAGATTTTTTTTTATTTTTTTTTGCATAATTTATTGTGTGATGTTGTTGGATCGACTGTGATACCATGGTCAGCAATGTTATTATACACGATTATTAAAAACATTTTCCATTAGAGGAAAGGTCTTCACTTCACTTGTTATGATCTCTGAATTCCTCTGTTTAAAACTGTGCAACTAGTCCTAACTTAATGCAGATTTTTTCTCATACCACCTAACTATTTAAGATAGGATTTCACAACCAATCAAAAGCTTCAGAAAAAATATTTACATTAGTTTCAGCACAGATTTTATTATTATTTTGATCCATTTGAGAATAAAATGTGTCTTTTGGGCACTGAGCTCATAGGAAATGTTCCATTCATGAATTTAGTTTCATTGTTTGTTCCACCATAATGCAGTTTATCTGCCAAAAATTTGCTTAGAGTACCAACAAGTCTTCCAAGCTATTTAAGCTTGATTACTTGCAAAATTTGTTTTAGTTTTGCACTTGTAATTGTGATCACCATTATGGTCCCTTGACAGTGGACAAAGCAAAGCATAGGGCAACCTCACATTCATATTTTGCTGCTTTTTAGTATCTGATTTATTCCATATGACTCAATTAGGTTAGGTTCTCAGAAAATCCTATCATGAGTAGTTGTGTGAAGCCACTGGTGCAGACCAAGGAAACCCCAGTTGTTCTTCTACATGGTTTTGACAGGTACTCAAAATATGCAAGAGGCTAATTTAATTTGTACATTTTATGCTCAAGTTACCCTTGAATCTCACACTGCATTGTTTTTCAGCTCATGTCTAGAATGGAGATATGTATTACCATTGCTTGAGGAATCTGGTATTGAGACATGGGCCATTGACATTCTTGGTTGGGGTTTCTCTGATTTAGGTCTGTTTTATTACTTTTCCTATTGTATGTTATTACTTTCCCCTTTGTTCATGAGATTTTTAACATGCTTTCTTCTCTTTTTATTCTTCTATCCATTAGAAAAACTTCCTCCCTGTGATGTGGTATCCAAGCGTGATCACTTCTACCAGGTACTAATGTATTAATGTATCTATTGTATCCCGAAATTATAGTCAAACCTGAAAACTCAGTTGGAATCTGACCAAGTATAAGGTGTTAGATTCCATATTAAAACCAATTGGCATTAAGTGAAGTGAAGTTGCCTAACAGATATATAAGCTTCACCCTAGAATTGAACCAGACAATGTAGGACACTAGGACTTTTCAACATCCCTCCTTGCCTGCCAGAACAGGCGATGCCTACTAGGATAGGTGATTCATGGAGATGGACTATAGGCTTTGATAGCATGTTAGATTGCATTTTAAAACCAATTGTCATTCAGTGTAGTTGGATAACAGTTATATAAGATGCACCCTAGGAAGTGTGGCAGGCAATGTGCAACTTTTCAACAGTAAATAATTCTGAAAAATGTACTTCACTTAGTAAATTAGTAAATTGATTTCCCTTAATTAACAAACTGTATGAATTGGAGTAACAGATCAGTTAAATTATAGGCTTTGACTTGTTCATCAACTATGTTCTGAAGAAATGAATGTCTTCAATAGTTATTTAGTTTTTTTCCACATCTATATTGGTTTCCTTCCAATTGTTGCACACTGTGACACTGCTGAGGCTGAATTGGATTTATCTATAACAGTTTTGGAAGTCTTACATCAGAAGGCCAATTATATTGGTTGGACCAAGCCTTGGCTCTGCTGTTGCCATTGACTTTGCGGTCAATTATCCAGAAGCTGTATGTGCCATCCAATAATTTAACTTCTAAATGTCCACCATGACCCAGTTTACATAAAATTTCTTCATCAAATGACTCTGGTGTGCTGTGGTCATTTATTTGCAGTTTATCTTTTCAGGTGGAGAAGCTTGTTCTGATTGGTGCTAGTGTATATGCTGAGGGAACTGGAAAGCTAGCAACCTTACCCAGAGCAGTAGCCTATGCCGGGGTGAATATCTCTCCAACTTACTAAATTACTTCTGGCAATTATCAAGAAAATCACACAATATCCCATCTCTCTCTATGCAATGTTTCCCTTGCTGAATAAATTCATTTTTTTTGGTACATTAAAATTTCTTAATATGACATTTAACTTTTGGAAATGGCATTTAACTTTTGTAATTATGCCTTCCATGTTCCATCTCATAAGCCAATAAAGATAGAAAATTGATCTTTCCCTTGAACTTACTATCACTGTTATGAGAGATATTAGAATGAGAGGATAAGGATGTTGAGGACTTTAATTACTCAAGTTACAACTAACTACTGGTATTCTTTTTGCATCAGGTTAATTTATTGAAGAGCCTTCCATTACGCTTATATGCCACCTATTTGACCTTCACAAAAATTTCCTTCAGCACCAGCCTTGATTGGACTAATGTGAGTTGCCTTATTCTAGAATTACTGTTTTATTTATGTAACCCAGTGTACATATTTTTTATGCATGTTTTGCTTCATAATGGGCCATTTGGCACATGTACTCTTGGATAACTCCACACCACATGGTCAAGCACTTTTTACTAGGTTGGTGTAGCACTGAAAATTCTAACAACTATGATTATGACACCTGTCACTGTTAAGAGCTGAAGATTACATGTCTATTGTCTGATCCCTATGTGCAAGAACCAAAGAAAAATAATTGTAACAATACTTTTACACAGGAATTGTTGGTAGGAATGAATCTTTGAAGGATAGAAGAAAAAGAGATAACAAGGAAAGTTGTGCATCATGTCTTTAAGACGTGGATAAGCACTTTTCTTTAGGCTTAATTTTCTCCCACCAATACCAAAACCTTAGATACAAGTTGAGTTGATGACAATTTTCCTTTATGATATAATGAAGACCCTTGAGTATGATTTATATTCTCAAAATTCAAGCTAAGACAAAATGATGTCTACAAATTGATAAATAAATAAAAAATATTTTGTTCACTCAAAGGTAAAACCAAAAAAATTTGAGTGCATTGAGTGAATGGAGTGTATCTTGTGTATGGAGAATTTTATTTGATATACATAGACATTTTTTGTTTATTCATGATTCATGAAGAGTCACATCAAATCATTACTCTAATCTGTCTTTTATGAATAATCACATCATTCAACTTTATGTCTATTATTGTAGTAACATGTGTTGAAAATATGCCTAAATATCTTTAATTTGAAATGAATAATTTAGTTTCTTAGGAATTTGTTAATTAAGGAAGCATTAAAAATATGCCTAAATATCTTTTGTTTGAAATTGAATAATTTAGTTTTTTTTAAAGCACTTTTATTTTATGTTCCAAATCATGGATATTGGTTAGATTGAAATATATTATCAATTTGTTTTTAAGATTAGGATGTTGTTAGTATTTGAATTTTGTAATAGACTTTAGTAGCTCTATATGTAGAGCCCAAAAATAAAAGTTTAACAAGCTCCTCTGCATAATATATTTTCTCTTCTTTTGGAAAATAATTTTTCTACAAAATAATCTCAACATGTTCCTCGAATCAAATGATGTTTATAACTAGGTTGTATGAAGCATTATATTTATAACCATTGGATTGAAACAAGAGAACTCTTCAACTTGAATGAAGCAAGAAACTGTTCAATAACAAGATGACTTTTCATGTTTTGGTAATATCTCACAGGAATTACATGTATTGCATCTCAATTCTCAATAGTCATTTTCTTACTGGATATAGGCATACCGCCATTTAGGAGCATATCTTGTCTATGCATCTCATGTCTGTCCAAGGATATGTACAGAAGACCTTCATAGGCTTATACAATGGGCCTCTCCTACTTTGTGATTTTGATTGTTGCAAGAATAAAGAGTGCTAACAGTCTTCCTATCATCTGTATAGGTGGGCCGTTTGCATTGTTTCTTGCCTTGGTGGAATGATGCTACTGTGGATTTTATGACAAGTGGTGGTTACAATGTTGCTCCTTTGATAGGAAAGGTATGTATATGAAGCTTTCCAAGTTGTTGATGAGTGCTGTATTTATTATGTTATTTTTATGGCATTTGGACTAGAGGAATCCTTTAAAACAGATGAATACTTTGAAATGTGAATCCTCATCATACCTTTTGATTTTTCCATGAGATACCATGACTGTTCCTCATACCCTTTTATCCTGACCTGCTATAGGGTCAATCTTAATTTTTAGTTCTCTATTAACTATTCAGTCATGTGCTGTGCTGATTGGCTGTTGTTCACTTGCCACTGTTGGCTTTGCAGAATAGCAACAGTTATATTTGTAATCATAAGCATCGGTCATATTTATTAACTGTCTTATGTCTTCAATTTGTACTATAACTAATTCTTTAATCTCCTAGAATGAGTCAATTTTTTTTTTTTATGCGATTGTTAATTTGTTATTAATGAAAGAAAAATGCTTATTAAGAATGGGACTTAAGCTCCACATCGCCATACTTACAAATTGTCACTCACAATTCTTTATATATTGTATGGAAAATGCTTGTGATGATGAATTTTACAATCACAATTTTGTCAGTAAATTTTATATTAAAGGATTAGTATATGGAAACAGTAAGGCAAATTTATCCATTGTCAATATTAGTTGAGCTTTATTGGATTTTAAATGCTACATCTAAATACATTGGGTTGTTTAGAAGATTGTCTGCATTATTTTGATCACTGTTGAAATTTGCTAGCATGATCGTTTTTATTTTAATTCGAGTTAGACTCATGCCAGACCAGACTTAAAGCCGTTTTTGTCAGGAAAACAAGTAAAAGTATGTCTTTATTCATTCGGGATGCAAAATGGGCTTGACAAAGATATCAGTTTGCATAGAAAGCTAAGCAATTTTATGAGTTAGTTTTAATGTAACATACTTGTGTACTTGAAAAATCCATTGGATGGGTTAATCCACCTTATATATGCACAACTGTGAAAATCCATTTGTCTTGAGCAAAGAAGTTTCACTTCCTTATTTGCCTCATTGTTTCCGGTCCATATTTTGAGTCATATTTGTATGGACAATTCACACCTTAGATTCCATTTTTTTTTTATTTCCTTCTCAAAAGTTTTGATTTTTTTTCAACAGGTAAAACAGAAAACACTGATAATATGGGGTGAAAACGACCGCATCATCAGCAATAAGTTTGCAGTGGTTAGTTTCCTCGTGACACTATTTTTATAACATGTTACTTGACATGCTGGAAAGTCATGATCAGGAAGCATAATTCTCTCTTACTTTGTTTCACTTTATTGGACTGCTATAGGGAACAATATTCCATGCTAATATTATAACTGATGTTTATACTTTTGAACCTTTGCAGCGACTCCACTGTGAATTACCTGATGCAATTATACGCCAAATACCAAATTGTGGACATCTTCCTCATCTGGAAAGACCAGATTCTACTATCAAACTAATTGTTGAATTTGTGCAAAGAGAGAGCAAGACATTAAGTCAATGTGTTGCACAAATATGAAGATTGAAAATCAGTTGGTGATATATAGAACTAATTAAGAATGCTCCTTCCCTATTTAGAGGAAGATAGAAGCAATGTTGCCGCAGTAGCCTAATATTGTTAATATCATATGTCTCTTATATTATATACTGATATTGACTCTTTTAATGTTAAATGAGTTTCACTTTAATTGTTGGCTCAGTGAAAAAGAAAGAAGAAGAGAAACACACTACACCTTTCTGATATTTGAATTGTTTTCAGTGAATAATATTCTTCAGTGGCCATCTTTAAGTAGCCTAGCTAGCACAATAGCATCACTTTATTTATCACCGTATTTCCAAACTCGACCCTAGTGATTTCATCAACCATCATGATTTGTTAAGAATAAAGTGCTATGTTTTTTTATAATAAATAAAAAGGAGTACCAGCACCATTGAAAGCAACTCATAGGAATGTTTATTACGGTGCTACATGATTATTTGTTGATAATGATAGAATAATATAAAATCTTCTGTGATTCAAGGTTGTGTCCCTTTTATTCAATTATTATTCTCTAGCTAGGATGACATGAAAGTGATAGTGTTTGGTGGCTAGTATCTAACTCCAGATAACCATAGATGTTGGTTTGGCATCTTGGATTAGACAATAGTTTTCTTTTCTTTTTTTTCCTACTACTAATAGCCTCGATTAGTTGTTAGATAATTATTTAACAAAGGTTGGATAGGGGGGTAATCTCATTTTTAATATGATATTAAAATAGGCATATGATCATATGCCTAATATTAAGCTATGTGAATGCACCCATGAAAACATTGGATATCTAGATATAAACTGGGTTATTATATACATACACTACTTCCCTTGCTCTTTGATCTCATTTCTCTATTGTATATTCTTCTTATTATTGTTTTCTTACTCATTGTATCATTATTGTATTCTATCAATTTTTTTTTCTTATCTCTCATTTATAATCTATAACCTATAATAATTATTAAATTATGCAGCCTTGACACGTGTTAGCTGGACAAAATGCAAGACATTTTTCTTTTTACTTCTCTTTTACTCTCTTTGATTATTTTTTTTAAAACTGTGCAACAGCACGGGTTTCACCCCTAATTTACTCTACTACACCAAAAACGTGGTCAACGTTTAGTATGCTCCTTTTATAACTAACCATTATTTTTCCTTCGTTGATTGTCTCTGATTTCTCCCTATTACGAAACTACACGTTTATCATGCTTAGACAACTCATTAATTCAGCATAAAGAAAAGACACCTCATTAATTTATTAATTACTGAAGGAAAAAATAGAATAAATTACATTGATATCTCTTAAGGTTTCTTAAAATTACACCTAAATTTTCTGATTTTGTTTTTTGAAAAGGGATTGTTTTTAATATTACAACAACCTCACTTATAAGGGTATAGTTATTCAACAAAAAAAAGAGTATAAACACAGTGTAATGTTTCCAAACAATTAAGAAGAATTAATGTAATATATAAGGAGCGTTAGTATAATATTTTTCAAAGAATTAAGCTAGTTAGTATAGGCGTAGAAAAATTAGAGAGATATCGTGCAAATTTAACATATCTCGAGCAGTGTTTGTGTAATCTACTTAAAAAAAAGTATATTTATTAGAAACAAAAAGTTTGTTTGACGTGAAATTTTAAAGGAAGAACCCGAGAACAAAAATTCTATTTCTAATAAGTATTCTCAAAATTGATAATTTTTTTAAATGAAAATGAACAAACTAATGTAACTTTAGTATCTCAATCTTTTGTTTATTTTTATAAATGCTATATATATATATATATATATTATTCTTTCTTAAAAAGTCTTTTTTTATTAATTTTCTAAAATCTTACGTGTTTTTATGCAATGGTCATATTAAGATTAAAACTATAACCTTATACACACTATTCAAACTCTTCATCATTATGCCAACACTAATATATTCATAAAATCTCACTTCTAGTTATACTTTTTTTTAAATCTTATTCTAAAAGATTTTCTGAATGTTTCCTTTGAGGAGGGGGGGGGGTTGCCGGGGGGCTGGGTTGACATAAATCTCTCTGGTTTTAATACAATCTTTCCTTATTTTGATGCTCTACAAAAGGAATACCTGTCAGCCAAAGCATGCTTCATTATTTATTTCTTACATGCATGTTGAACTCAATTATTCTCATTCACTTATTCGGTGGGTATTGACATCATGTGGATTAAAAAAAAATCCTCATCATTATCTCACAGGAAAATAAATCATATGGAAGAACAATCATCTTGTATGTACATTGGTGTCGATCCTGGACTCTATCCATAGGTATAATGACATAGGACCCATGGTTAAAAGAGGCTCAATTTTGTTTAAAAAAAATTTATAATTATGCAATAACTTTTTGTATTATTCAAGTTATCTTTATAACTAAATTTTTAAAAATATATTTCATGTATCTTTTTGTTTAAAATTACGTCTTGATGACTTGTTGATCATGAGTTTAAATCTGAAAATAATTTTTTTGCATATACAGGTTAAGACTGCTGCATATAATATCTCTCCCTCTTACCTGTATATAAGGTGCTGAGGCGGAGACACAAGAGAGCTAGGATGGGCCACCACTCCCCCTAAAATTTTATTAATATAAATTTTATTATATATATATATATATATATTAAAAATTAAAAAAAATAATTTGATAATAAAAAAAAAGGTTGCATTGCATAATATAATAGGATATAATATTTTTTAGTATTACATTAAAAAATAAGATAAAATATTTTTGAGATTGCATTACATAATATAATAGAAATATTTAAGATTATATTACATAATAAGATAAAATATTTTTTGAGATTGCATTCAAAAATATAATAAAATATTTTTTAATATTGTATTAAAAAATAGGATAGAATATTTTTAAGATTATATTGCATAATATAAAATATCTTTAAGATTGCATTGCATAATATGATAGAATATTTTTAGGATTGCATCCAAAAATTGCTTAAAATCATATGTTTGAATTAGTATAAATAGAAAAATATTTCTGTGTTTATAATATGCATTTCATTCCAAATAATATTAGAGCTTTAGAGAGTTTATGTTTGCATCATTGAGAGAATTGTTATGAGATCATATAGAAGCGTTTGACAAGTTTGATTCTTAACTCTCATTCGGGATTGAAAGGTACTTATTTATTATCGTAGTGGAGTTATCCATTGAATTGATTATCCAATTTGGACGTCGTGATTTTTTATCCAATTGGATTTTCCACGTAAAAACTGATTGTGCTTTCTTTATCTCTTATCTCCATATTATTGCTTTGAGTTTGATTTTAAATTGTGAATTATTTTAGTAAGATTCACCAGACTTTGTCAGCTTGTTCATAAACCCACCTTGTTTGTAATTTGTCTGTCTGTGATTTGCGGTTTGCCTCTTTTTGTATATTAGATTTGTATTGTCGCCAGAGTACTTTTATTTATTATATAATTTTTTTTTTATGTTAGCCCCCTCTCAATAAAATTCGTGACTCTGCCACTGATAAGGTGGAGTCTCTAGAAAATGAGTTAAGTAAATCTTTTTTTAAGTCTCTCTTTATTTAAATTAAGATGTGACATGTGATTAAAAAATATTACTATATTAGTTATTAGTTTTTTTTTTATTACCTCCATAGGGTCATAATGAAAGAAATTTTAACTTGTAGTAACATATCAACATATGATAATATACTTAAAATATATCTTTCTCTAAGAAAATAAGAAACGCAAATAAAACTCAAATTATGTAAATGAATAAAACTAAGCATTAATATATTAATAAACAACAAAGTATGAAATATTTAAAATGAACTAATATTTCATTGATGGTAGAAATAAATTATCGAACTAAAACATTTTTTTAAGAGATAAAATATTAAATTAAATTATAAATTATATAAATATATGAGTAAATTAAAATTATAGAGAATGTAATGCATTCCTCCTAATTTTAACCAAAATTGTAAAACTTAACTGGGATGGAGATAGATTTAATTTTTTTTTTAAATATAAACATATATTGTCTTCTATATGACTCAAATATATCACTTACTCATTCTATTGTCATGCCTATTTTATACATAAATATTTATGTTATATAATTATTTTATAGATAAATTGAATGATAAATGATAACATAAAAGTAAATATTATAAAATTTGTGTTAAATAGCCCCCTTAAACAACAAATAGGTCTGCCCGTAACCATGAGTCCATAAAATCGTAGGACCAGTCGTGGTATGCACTCACAATCTCCCACAAGATTTATCATTAATTTAGATGGAATAATTTTGTATCAATATAATAGTTAATTAAAAATGGCTCACAAAGTAAAGGTAAAGGAAAAACAATAAAATTGCAAGTTATATTTTTACTGTTGCTAAATTAAGCGAGTGATATTTTTCATGGGTTTAGATCTATATATCTGATCAAAAAAGTTAGAATTGTTTGGTTTGGTTTTAAATACGGTTAATATTAGACTTCAAGTTTTGGAAATACAAATATTTATAATATTAATTAATCATATTTTGTTCATTTGTTTCAACAAATCTGATTGTAACAAATCTGGTTATACTAAAGTTTATTGCTAGAAATTAGTTTATAGAAAATAATTGTGATTTAGACTATTATAGTAAATCTTGTTAAAGAATATTATGTTTGAATTTGTATTAGTTTATTTTAGAATATTATGTTAATGGTATTAAATAAATCAATTTCACTACTTTCAGACATTTGATAATATTGTGTTAGTGTAAATAGTTATTTTCATCTCTGTATGTGTAGAACATCGACACATTCGTCATCGAAAGATAAAAATTCAAATTTTAGTCTCTGAAAGTTAAAAAAGCGTGACAAATTCATTCATCTGCTATCGTTAATGAAAGAACCAACGTGATATAGAGGGACAAAAATGTCACAAAATGATTACCAACATGACTATTAAATAGATTGAACCAAAATGTTAGTAAGTTTTTATTTGACCAAAATGTTAGTAAGTTTCCATTGGACAAAAATATCCTATGATACTATTATGTTTCAAAAATGTGTCAATGATTTGAGAAGACAAACAAATAGTTGTAACAAATTTATAATGCATGTAAATGGATATACTAAAATTTAAACTTTCATCTCTCAGAACGAATTTGTCAGCGTTCTACACATTCAGAGACGAAAATGACTATTTACCTTAAATTGCATTTTATCCTTGAATGAAATAAAATTTGGGATCTGCCAAATTTGTCTAATGAAAACTTACAAACGTTTTGGTCAAATGGAAATTTACTAATAGTTTGATCCAATCTATTCTGCAGTCATGTTGGCAATCATTATTTTGACATTTTTGTCCCTCTGTATCACGTGGACTCTTTCATTAATGGTAATAGACGAAAGTTAACATATTAATAAATTTTTCGCATTTTTTCACTTTTGAGGACTAAAATTTGAATTTTCATCTTTTGAGAACAAATTTGTTAGGTCTCTACATATTTAGGGACAAAAATGACTATTTATTTTATTGTGTTAATTATATTGAATATTTGGATGAATCATAATATAAAATAGTAGTTTTAAGAAAAAAAAGATCAAATTTAAATAAATAATCCGTTGGTTCAAACCAAACCGTTCATGAACGGGTTGAGTTAGATTTAAAAAAAAAAAATTGAAAATCAAACCAAACTAAATCTATCAAATTTAATTGAATTCGACCTTAAATTTAGACAAAATTGATCCGAACCACCCACAAAAAGCCTTGGAAGCCTTGAATCATCATCACTTTTCACTCATACGTATTTTTGGATTTGTTGTTTTGAAGCCATTTCTAACACTAAAATGAACTAGTAGCAAAAGATGCATGCCGGGAGTAAAAATGAAACAATGAAAACCAACATCTTATTATTATTTTTATTAAATATTTCACATATTAAGTGAAACACGTACTCACACAAGTCACATCAACCGATCAACAATATTTAATAACTTAGCTGAAAGAATATAGTGTATACACGTTTTTGTCAATTCAGTGTGAATGTATGGTGCAATATAAATTTATGCAAGTATACAGTTATGGCGCGTGCTCCGGTGGGTAAGCTAAATTCTTTGTGTTTGGTGCACAAAGAAAAATAACCGGCTATCACAAATATTTCAGATAGTTCTAGTTTTTCAATATTCTGAATATTTTCATAAAAGTTAAATATAACATATCTCCACCGTCGTCGTTTGACGTTACGGAGCTGTCGCCGGCCACCATTGCTCCGACGTCACGGTTCCACCACTGCGGCTCCGCTGTCTTCGTTCCTCTATAGATCTCTACGCCGCAGTTCCGACGTCACAACTCCACCACCGCAGCTTAGCCTCCATCGCTTCTCTCCATATCTCCGACGCTGTAGCTCCGCCGCTATCGCTCCTTTCCACTGACGCCGTCGTCCTCTCTAAATCTCCAACGTAATGGCTCCATCACCGCGGCTTTGAAAGGTAAACAGAAGAAGACAAAGTGTATTGAAAATGCATAGATTAGAGAAAAGGAAGTTGCGGTTGCATCATCTGTGTGAACGGTCGTCGTCCACCCATAGTTATAGACAGTGGCGGAGCCAGGAATTTTATTGAGAGGGGACGAACATAAAAAAAATTATATCATAAATAAAAGTACTTCGAAAACAATACAAATCTAATATGAAAAAAAACTATTACAGAAATTAAAATCACTTCATGACTTGACTCTAACTCTACGTGTTTTCATATTGTTAAAATCATCTATAATTGAATTTATGCTAAAACTCAAAACAATTTCTTTTTCAATGTATGTAATCAAAGAATCATTAAGAAATTGGTCTTCCATTCTATTTCGAAGTCTGATATTGATTATCTTCATAGCTGAGAAAGATCTTTTAGTAGTTGCTGTAGAAACTGGAAGAGTGAGTACAAGTCTAATCACTCTATCAATAAGAGATGGTAAATGATGGACTTTCCAGTTCTTGTTAACCCTTGACATAATTCAGATGTAATTGATAAATTAATAAAATCTGGATGTTTAGGAATGTCAAGCTCAAAATGTTGTAACTCCATTTTCAAATACAATTTTTCCTGTTATGTGAAATCTCTAAAATAAAATTTATCAACAAGTTTGCAAATATCATCACTGTTAAATGACTGGTACTTGTTTCTTGGATCTAAAGTCATGCTCAAAGCAAGTAATTCAACATTATTATCATTGAACCTACTATTTAATTCTTGTAATTGATAATCATTTGTAGCACAAAAGATATTTACCCTATAAAATTCAACAGCATTTTTTCTCTTAAAATAAGCACCAATGGTAGTAGCACCCTTCCCCATAATTTTTCTGCGCGGCAATCACAAACAATATCAAATATCAATGGCAATCGCGTAAAGTAAATCACTGTTACATTTTGAATGAGATGCACACAACACATTGCACAACATTAACAACTGAAACAATAATTTATGTTTTTTTTATTTCGTTTCAAATTTAACAAAAATGGGTTCAGCCCAACATGGTAGGGGTATATGTGTAAAAATAAGATGTGCAAATAGTAGTTTATTTTATTTTAGAAGAATAACAGCAAGAAGAAGAAAGAGAAAAATAGGAAAAAAGAAAGGAATGAGAGAATATCTGAAACTCTTCTCTTTCACTGATTTACCAAATGAAACAACTTTGTTGATTCCTTCTGTTCTCTTGGGATTTGTGTTTCCTTTGTGTTCAGACCTCTCCATTTTATAGTGTTCTTTCTCCATCTTCCTCTTTATTCTTTTCCTTTTTGTTATTATTTTTTTCGTTTTATCATCTTTCTTTCCTTTTTTCTATTTCTGTTATCTCTCTATCCCATTTTATTTTTATTATGTTTTTTCCTTTTTTATATATTTTTCCTCTTTTATGTTTTCTTTCTTTTTTATTGTTTTCATATTTTTTTTTCTTTCCCCTTTTACCTTTTTTTAATATTTTTTCTTTCCTCTTTTTTTTTTCTCTTTCATTTTTATTTTTTTTATTAATTTTTTTAGGGGGGGCGGTGGCCCACCCTAGCCCCCCTAGTTCCGCCCCTGGTTATAGATGCCTCTATAACTGAGAGCTTATAATTAGTGTATGTACTTTTTTTTTTTTAATTCAGGGAGTGTTTGTATTAATATACATTTTAACCAAGTGTAAACTTTTTTTCTTCTGAAAAGCAAGTGTAAACTTATTGATACCTCAAGAACACACATTTATCTTAATTTGTTTGCCAAAATAAGTAGCTGAAAATGTTTTTAAAACTGAATGGGTAATTAAAATCATATCAAATACCCATCCATACATAGTTATATAGTTTAACAGCCATTAAAGTCAAACTGATCATATTTTTTATTCAAACACTTCTTTCAATTTTAAATAAATTATTACACATTACAAATTAAAAAATATATTTTTTAATTATAAAATAATTTAAAATTAGAAAAAAAGGTAAAAAAATTATAAATAAAAAATATTTACACTGATAACTGGTTCACTATGCCAATTCTTATTCAATTTTTAACCAATTTTGCATCAATCTAACTCGGTTCAGTTGATTGAAAAACATTAATTGTAAACACCCGACAATATCTTCTATTCCTACATATTAAAAAAAAAACGATTTCACATGATTCTTAAATATTACGCCACATTTTGCTCCAACAATTTTCTGAATTGTTCTGATCCATAACTGAACATCGTTGCAAGTCATGACATCAATGTCAAATGAAAAACGACGAGCAAACCTCACGGACTAAAAATTAAACATATGAACATCAGAATTTTGCCATGTCGATTGCTGGAAACGATGTCAATCAAAGCAATCCATGCCCAAAAAATAGTTCAACAAAAGAAAAAGGAATAAGGTATCATAGATAAGTAAAAAAAAGTAAATATCACATATTAACATATAAATAATATAAGGTAGCAACTAGCAAGGCTCAGGTTAAATAAAAAAAAAAATAGTGCCTCTCATAGTGATAGATAGATAATATACAAATGGAAACAGATCAGGCTCCACCCCATTAGTAGCTATATTATCAAATATTCACCACTGAAAAGGAACCAAATTCCCTAACACCTCTTTTTTTCTCTTTTTTCTTAGTAGGAACAGAACAAAAACAAACGGGAGGCTAAAGTGGGGGGTTTTGCTTCTGGATGATTCTAAGTGATGAAATTACAAGAACACCCTTGTACAGTGTGGCAAAATCTCATCCACACATCAAAACAAACAGCCCCGAAAGTGTTTTTTTTACTGTACCACTTGTTATTAGACCGTCAACATTACTGGCAAAAAGGCGAGAACAAGAGACACTAGCAACATGCTTGTGTCTTGCACATGGACCACTCCTCTGTTTGGGTCATTGAATCCTCCTCCTGTTCCAGTTGAAGATGTTGGACTAATTCCAAACACATTAGGGTTACCTGTGGTGGTGCCTGTGCCGGTACCAGTACCGGTGCCAGTGGTTGGGCCGGTGCCGGTAGTTGTGCCTGGACTGGTACCAGTGGGAGTAGTTGGAGTTAAGGAGGTGGGTGGTGTGCCTGTTGTTGGTGTAGTGGTTGTTGGAGTTGCTGCGGTGCCTGTTCCAGCATTGCTGCAAGTGGAAGCCAAATGAAATCAGCTTATAAGTTATGATCTTCACATAGACTATGTAGTAGTATATTAATAATTTATAGCATAAAATATATGATAAGCATAGAAATAGTTTCATTAAATATTGTATGATCACAGATCTAGGAAGGATCAAGTATGTGGAAATGAAGTGGACAAAACAAAAATAATTGTGGAACATCATAATCATGACAGCTAATGTTTCAAAAGGGCAATCATGATGTCATGGATCGTGAGTAAAATAAAATCTGATTATTCAGGCAGTGGATACATGAACCCCCCCAAAAAATGGCCTTTTGGCTTAATGTAAACTAAAAGTATTGATCATAAAACTAAAAGTATGCTGTACCAAGAAAAAATAACAACATAGGTTTGCTTTTGCAAATGATCTAATCGAAGTTGAATCTAACCAAAGCCCTCTCTAAGGGCACCAAAAAGTAGGCAATTTGGATATGAAAAGCTAACTTCAATAGGAAAAAAAACAAGGACAAGGACACCTTCAAGTTCTGTAAATGGAAAAATTGGGTTCAATACACCATGGAAGCAGCCAACAACTTACCATTAGTGTAAAAAGAGAAATCTTTAATTTCAGATAATTAAGTCAATGATTGTGGTTTCATAAAAACAAATCAGCAAGATCCATAATCAAGAAACATACCCAGGGCTTGAGGGGTAAACACATGTAGATGCAGCAGCTGTAGATCAAAGAGGCAGGGGCAAGAAGAGAGGAAAAAAAATTAGCAAAGGGGGATTTAAATTTTAACAAAGATGTCAAAAAAGTGAAAGTGGCTAGGAAGTGCAGGACATGCTTACTAGGTGGTGTTTGACTAGAGGTGGCAGCACCAGAAAAATCACAGCTTCCCTGAGCTTGACCCTTTCTCTGGAAATAGCTATTAACAGCATAGTTACAGTGATCCTTCACAGTGTTAGGTTGGAAACATGCTCCATTTTGGAGAATAGGGGTACAGTCAGCTCCAGCACCACATGCATAGTCTATTGCTTTCTGAAGAGCTTGATCACCCACACCATCTTTGCATATACAGTAAAGAGCACCTATTGGAAAAAAAAAATAGAAAAAGAAAAAAAAATAGAAAAAAATAGTTAGTCCAGACAAAAATGAAATAAAAACCCCATCTTTTTTTCAGCACCACCAAGTAAAACAGAACAGAAATAGAAAAGATTCCTTGAACAAAATCCTCTCTAAAATTCCAAGCTTTGTCACAAAACCGAAACAGGAAAATCATTAAGGCAAAGTAATCATGAGAACCCATCTCAGAGATGGGATGCCATGATTAAAAGCACCATTTAACCACAAGATGAACCACGAAACTTGAAACAAACACAAACAAATCCAGATGCTTACTTGAATGGCCAGTGAGGGCAAAAAAAAAGCAGAAAATATATCACAAGAGCCATGACTGATGATGAGGATGATGAGGAGGGTATTAGAGAAACTTATTTGATGGAAATTGAAGAGGGTACTCCAGTGTGAGGCAGAGAGAGAAAGAGAGAGAGAATGAGAAGAGTTGAAGCAGTTTTGGAGAATGGAGATTTCTGGACAAGAGGTGAGGTGGTGGGAGCCTGTCTGGTCACTTTTCAAGCACCCTTTTATGTGTTGAACATTATGTACATAAGTATTGTTGTATTAATATAAATCATAATAAATTAATATAGAGAACTAAGTAATGAACTTTATTATGTATGCTTCACTGGGGAGAGTGTCCTGTTCTGGGGAATTGTACTAAAGCTGAAGCTTTTATTATTATATTTATTATACTATACAGCAGTATAATATGTGTTGTGTACTAAGTATATGTATCTGACTATTTATTTTTGTCTATTCTCAAACGGTCCTAAACTCATAAGGGTAACTCCCCTTGGTTTAAGGGTGGTGGCGGCAATGTGAACGAGAAATGGACAAGTGCCCCTGTGGGCCTAGGTACGAGGGAGATTCTCATAGATCTTTTGTTCTGTTGTGCGTTGGCACTAGAACCATCCAACAGCTACCAGTCCCTTTGGGGATGGAACTTGTAGCAGCTTTAGATTAGCATTCTCCGTTTCGAGTTGAAACTTGTTTTCAGTATAAAAATAAATATGTATCTCTAAAATTTAATATATTTATTATCAATTTTAATATAAATTATTTTTATTTTATTATTATATTTATTATTTTATTAAATTATTAATTTTACAAGTTATTTATTAAAATTAAATACTTATTATTATGATTTAGATTATAATAATAAAAATAAATTTTTTATAATTTTAATTTAACTTTTTCTTGATTTTATGATTATTTATTATTAATAATATAGATACATCAATATATATAATAATTTTTATTAGATAAATATTAATATATTTTATCCGATAATTTTTAACTGTTAATATTATTTTGTAATATTATTTTAATATGTCAATAAAAAATTATCAAAGAAAAAATATAATAGTTCTTTTTTATTTTAAATTATCATATTAATTAATTAATTAATTATTATATTTTAATTTCAAGACACCTAATTCTTTACCAAGAAAAAAATGGTTGTTTCTAGAGCTCTTCAACTAATACACATTTAATATGTCATATGTTTCAATATAATTTAAATAAAAAACTAGATTTTTTTATTCTCCTGTTCTTGTTTTGAACATCTTTTTCTATTCATTGTTAGGACACATTCATGAGAGCAAATTTAGCTGTAGATTAGTTAACTTCAGTGTTCCACCTATTTTAGAGAGTAAATTCAGTTTCAAAATGTTTTATTATTATGAAAAAAATGTGGTAAGGACTTCAATTCAAAAAGGAATAAGGAATTTTCTCCTTTTTGTGACGAGGGTCAAAGAAGCATTCCTTGGAATTTTATGGTTGCTTTTAGGTCACTTTATTATGTGGCTCTAAAGTTGTTAATTGGGTTTAATAAAAAGGTACATGATGAATGAAGGATTCACCCTGCAAGCCCTACCGTGTAAAAGTCTATCCTTCTACTGAAAAGTCCATAGCGAAAGTTGCCACTTTTCTACGCTTCTTTTTATGATCTGTCCACCTTTATTCTCATCTAGATCCATACTTGTCCAATACTATCATACTTGAAAACGTTTTTTCCCAACCATTTCCGTGTTTGGATTTGCTATAAACTGCATAGAATCAATGTTTAAATATAAGTGAACGTAATTTTAGAGAAATATACACATATTTAGTTTCATGTAGAAATTAATTACGAGTTAAAATAATTTAAGACAACTTTTATGTTAAATAAAAAAATACTAAATTTTGTTATTAATGTGTTTTTAAAATAAAAAAAAATCTAAACATAGATAACATCATTTCAAAATTTATTTAATTTAAAATCAAAATTACAAATGTTTACCGAAACACAGACTATTATAAGATTATATATCGTGTTAATTTATTTTATTAATTGAATGTCATAAAAGTAAATCTAAAAAAGTATAAAACTACCAAACCAATCCAATTTAAAATCCAAATATTTGGTTAGATTTCTATCAGATTTAATATTAAGTTTAAGATAAACCAAACTAAAAAACGTTTTTTTTTTTACATTGCCTGTTGGTGAATTTTTTATTTTTACATTTAGTTCATATGATTTTTCAATTTCCTACTTATGTTTTGTTAGTTTTATTGATTTACGGCTTATGTTCTCATAACCAAATGGTTTAGAGTTTAAATTTTGTTTGGATTTGGCTACGAAATAAATCATCTTGAAAGGGAAATACTTATTTTGTGCGCTCAGGATTTCCTACTAAGATTAATCATAACCTTTGACGGATTACTTTGTGTCAATATTATTATTAGAAGAAAAAAAATTATTATGTTACCATTGAAAAAAAGGGACTGTTATATGCACCACCCTTTTAAGAATTTTCAGTTTTCATTGCTCACTTAATTTTGTAATTTCTTTTATATAAATATCCTTCACAAAAACTAATTTTTGTTGCTTGATCATACAACGTAAACTAGTGTTCGTTTTGTAGTCATCCACGATCGAAACTAATTTCTGTCATATTACGCACCTTTCATCCCTCAAATCAAATGTAAACTGGTTTCTGTAAAATATATTATTTGTTAAAAAAACTTACAAAAACAATAAAAGGAGAGCGTGAAGAGTAAAAAGGTGAAGCAAATAGCTACCCTCAGAAAAAGAGAAAAATTAAAAGAAAACCTGCTTACCCAACCCAACTCAAATGTTAAGCCTGCAAGGAAATTACTATTTACACCCTCAGTGTTTCTAACTACACCTAATACACCCCTTTATACATCTTAATGACCCATTATACCATTTTTCCATAAAAGGAGTATGCCCCTTGTGACCCCTTTTCCTTTCCAGAATAACATATATCTATTCCATATATATATATATATATATATATATATATATATATATATATATTGTATATATTTCCAGAAAGAAATTTGCGTTAGTAATAAAGTATTACTTAAGATCATTGATATTATAAATGTTTATCTTGACACCTCATCTTTCTTAGTTTTATTTCCATCCAATCATTAGTGTTTTTTAAGTTTTGTTTAAAATCTTATTTTTTATTTTATCTTTATTATTCTTTAAACCCTAATTTTGAACCCAATTTGACAAGGAAACACACAATGTTACATGAATATACACAATATTATATAATGAAGATGACGTGAAGATGGGTTTCCATGAGTGTAAATAGGAAGTTATAATCTGCAAGACAGTTAAGCTTAATCCAAGACGAAAGGCTGAACGCAACCTGCAATCAGTGATTCACAGAAAAGGTAGGGGAAAAAAGGCCTTTTCCCCAAAAGGGGGCAAAAAAAATATTTATTTACCATTTGGGGGTAATTTTTAAAAAATTTCTGGATTTGGGGTAAGTCGTGTCACGTGTCACGACTTCTTTTTTTTTTAAAAAAAAAAAATAAAAATTGGTTGTTAAAATTTGGTTGCTAATTTCGGTCTCTAATTTCGTCGCTAAAACTTTTTCTGACAAAAATATTATGATTTTTATGTTTGCGACCAAAAATTCTGTCAAAAAAATGTTAACGACGAAATTAGAGACTGAAATTAGTGACTAATTTTTATTTTTTTAAAAAACAAAGAAGTCGTGACACGTGGCACGACTTCTGAGTCAGAAGTCGTGCCACGTGGCACGACTTTACCCCAATCTGAAAATTTTTTAAAAATTATCCCCAAATGGTAAATAAATGTTTTTTTTCCCCACTTTTGGAAAAAAAACCGGAAAAAAAGGCATGAAAATTTACCATTTCTACCCTCCATCTTCTCTAACCCAAATCTCAAAGTAAGAAACAAAAGAAAACAAAACCCTAACTGCATTAAACCCGAACACACATCACTCACGCACTCCACTCTCTACTCTCTACTCTGAGTTCCATCCGTGGCGTCGCAAATGGCGATCCTCTTCCGCACGTGCACCCTCATCTCCTCCAAGCCCACCACCACCCTCATCAAGACCATAACCACATTCCCCTTCCTCTCACAAGAACCCCAATTAGTGGATCCCACCCCACCCCCCTCTTCCACTTCAACCCCTCTCCCTCCCAACCCCGCCTCCGGAAGCCCCCTCTACAACGAAAACTGGCGCAGCCCAATCCCACCACCACTCTCCTCCGCCGCCACCTCCCACGCGCTCGCCCCCGTGGGCTTCTACAACCGCGCCACGTCGGACACCTACGACCCCCGCGCCCTCCTCAACCTCTTCGGCGACTGGATGGCCTCGCAGCAGTGGCACGACGTCAAATTCCTCTTCGAGGCATGGGTCCGCTCCCTCGATAAGTCGGGCAAACCTAACAAGCCCGATGTGAATCTCTTTAACCATTACTTACGCGCCAACCTCATGCTCGGCGCCTCCGCCGTGGAGCTCCTCGACATCCTCGCGCAGATGGCGGAGTTCGACAACGTCGCCCCCAACACCGCCTCCTTCAATCTCGTCCTCAAGGCCATGTGCCAGGCCAAGGAAACCCTCGCCGCCGATAAATTGCTCCAACGGTTAGATCCATCGCTTCTCTCTGTTCTAAATTGTTGAATTTTGATGTTGTGATGAGAAGGAAAACGCTGCGTTTAATGAAGAATTTTGAGGAAACTCGTTTTTGTCATGAGAGCTGTGAGGGCGTTGACCGTTGACTTGGACTTAGTTAAGTGTAGGAGATTGTGAGATGCTGATTTAAATCTCAGTGGTGAAAAGTTTTTAGATATCGGTTTACATATTTGCTCGATTTAGAGGAGTTTTTAGATTCTAAATTTTGGATTTTCTTTCGAGTCTTACTATTAGTATTAGGTCTTGTTTGGATAAACTTCTTTAGGTTAAATGAATTGAGCTTCTCTCATAGGTTTGATTACTATTAGTATTAGGTCTTGTTTGGATAAACTCCTGTGGCTAGTTCTTTTGGTATGAGCATAATTTACACATTCCACTTTGTTATGGGTTTGATTATATGCAAAATTGCTCTTTTGTGATTGCTTGTAATAGTGTTTACCAGGCAAGAGCTACTTGTGCTAGAAGAACTGTTAATGGTTTGAATACATATATTACCTTAACATACTAACAACTAACATTTGCTGATAAAAAAAGAAATATATAACCTTAAATAATTACTTGTTTAGTTAATTGTTATTTGATTGAATTTTTTGGGTTAGGTATTCCTAAGTTGTAAATTTTCCTTGATTAGTTTCTGTCTGTTGCCTTTTCTTGTTGATCTTGATGTAGAGGGAGAGCCTACTCTTTTTAAAAGAAAAACTGTTAAGTGACACTAATTTAATAGTTTGAATTTTATGTCTAATTCCCAACTGATATGAGATTCTAGCTTCGTTGTCAATGTCATCAGGTTCAAAAGAACAATCCATACACACAAAGGGTAGACGAAGTGGGCTCTATTTCATTTGATTAGAGGTGAGCCCATTCCTAACAGCTAGGCTGTTAAGAAGGCAGAGTCTGTACTTTAGACGAAGTTTTTCTTCTCACACTCAGCTGAATGGGCCTCACTCTTGCATCATATCGTCGCTTATATTATTGAACAGAGAGTTGAAATGCCAATAAGCATACAATGAGACAAATCACTGTCAAAATTACTCTAATTAGTTTATACACGCCATTTATTTGTATTCGTATGAGTAAATTGAGCACATTTGCTTCTTTATATATCAACCTTTGCTTTGTTATTATGATATTGTCAGGATGCTGCAGTCAGGAAATGATGC
Organism: Glycine latifolia; assembly: GCA_013407115.1. Taxonomy (NCBI): domain Eukaryota; kingdom Viridiplantae; phylum Streptophyta; class Magnoliopsida; order Fabales; family Fabaceae; genus Glycine; species Glycine latifolia. The sequence goes on along the minus strand of CM023948.1, from coordinate 29,763,047 downwards.
TCTCCCTGATGATGAATCGTATGACTTAGTCATTGGAATGCTCTTTTCCATGGACCAGATTGACACTGCATTCAAATATATAGATTTAATTTTGAAATCTGGTAATGTGTTGTCAATGAAGGTTTTTATGAACTGTGTGGCGAGTTTTGTCAATAAGGGAAGGCTTGATACATTGGTGACAATAATTGAAAGGTGCAGGGTGAGTGATTAATCTTCTTAATAAATTTTTCTGTACCAGGTTTACTAATAAACTTGATGATTCTTTTATTGATATTCTGAAATCTGGTTGGTGTTTCTAGGCATCAGATCAAAACAAAGCTCTTTGCCCCAACTGGGACTTGTGCAATTTTATTGTTGAAATTGCAACTCGAGAGGATAATAGCAAATTAAGTTTTTATGGCCTGGAGTTTATGGCTAAATGGATTGTAAAGGGTGAACGTCAAAGACCCCCTATATATCTTTCTGTAGATGAAGGTTTAGTACTGTCAGCTCTTTTGACTGCTGGTAGAACCTATAATTCTGATCTGCTAGTGGCATCATGGGCTGTTTTGGATCGCTCATTGCGTAAAAAGAAAGCTCCTAATCCAGAGTCTTATCTTGGAAAGATATACGCGCTTGCATCATTGGGGAATCTACAAAAGGCTTTTGGTGCTCTAAATGAGTACGAGTCAGCTTATGGAAACTCTGGTCAAGAAGCTGAAGACTTGTTCTGCCCATTTACTTCGTTACATCCATTGGTTCTGGCATGCTCCAAGAAGGGTTTTGAGACTCTAGATAATGTATAGCTTTCTTTCTGATGAAGAAAATAATTACCTAACCTTCTGGATTTGTTGCCAATCCAATCCTGTCGTGATGTTATAGTTTTTATAGACTTTACAAGTATATAAATTGTTCAACTTTTCATTCTTAACATAATATATATGTATTGTCCTAAATATATCTATTTAATAAACTTCTATGTTGCTATGACATATGTTGCATTTATACTACCTTTCTGCAACTGTTGGCATGCATGCAACATATATTAAATTGCCACCATGATCTTTTTGGTTTTTAATTATGGCATATTCATTTGCAGCTTTGTCTAATCATGCTTTGTTCTGTATAGGTTTATTTTCAACTGGAGAATTTAAACCGTGCAGAGCCTCCTTATAAATCTGTTGCTGCACTAAACTGCGTCATTTTAGGATGTGCAAACATATGGGACCTTGATCGTGCTTACCAAACTTTTGAATCAATTGGATCTACTTTTGGGTTGATCCCTGACATTCATTCATACAACGGGTTGATGTATGCCTTTGGGAAGCTCAAGAAGGTGATGATTCATTCTCCCAACCCTCCTCTTTATGTATCTTTTTGCCCATCCTCTCCACTTCTTCCACTGCCCTTCACCTTTTGAAAGCCTGCATTAGACTTTAAATCAGTTTTGCCTGAGCTTTGCGTGCATGATATTTGAGTTTGACATATAATACCCTGTCCCTATATAGTTAGGAGCCTTTTGAGAATTTTTTTGACCCTTTTTATTTTTAAGACTCCTCACAAATTTCTCTGGCATTTAAGATGAGTAGCCACAAACATTAATTAATTAGGTAGAGTGAGATGATGAGTCCCAATAATTTGAAGGATAAATTGTTAACAAATTTTAATTTTAATGCCACTCACTAAATTAATCAACTTTCTTAATTCCTGTGAATTAGTTAAAATAGTCTTATGTTATATATAGTGATAGATGTAGTGCATAGGTGCCACTCAGTCTAGCTTTTCTTTGTCATTACCATTGTTTCTGTGATTGCATAGGATGATAGGAAAGGATGCACATGCCTGGTTGGAAGCTTATGTTGTAGTGGGCGCTTTTTTTTTTGGGGGAGGGGGATACATTTCCTTTTGATTGTTCTTTTGCTGCTTAATTATTATGTACTGCAGCAAGGTCTGATGTGTCAAACCAAGAAAAATACACTTATATCTTTAATTATCTTGTGGTAGACACATGAAGCTACAAGGGTGTTTGAGCATCTAGTGAGTTTGGGTCTCAAGCCTAATGCAAAATCATATTCTCTTCTTGTTGATGCCCACCTCATTAACCGGGATGTCAAATCTGCTCTGGCAGTGATTGATGATATGGTAACTGCATTGTTCTTTTTTTTTTTTCTTTAAAAAATTAGTATATTTTGCGAACAAAGCTCATTGATGTATATCAAACCATTGGCAGAGAGCTGCTGGATATGAACCATCAAAAGAGGTGCTAAAAAAGGTCAGACGGCGATGCATTCGAGAAATGGACAATGAAAGTGAGGCAAGAGTGCAATCACTGGCCAATTCCTTGACTTATCGATTGGGTTCAGAAAACCGACGGGATATTTTGTTTAATCTTAATTACAGTAGTATGGGTTATGCTTGAATGGTAAGTTTTGACACTTCAAGATAATTTTTTGGAAAATTTAAGGATTTTTTAATTATTGGCAAATGTTAGTTTGTTGGTTTGTTAATTTAAGGATTGATTGATTTTAGAAAATGTTCTTTGTTTTTTTTTTTTTTTTTTCTGTTTTCACTTTTAATTATATAAATCTCACCTTTTTCACTTTGTTTCCTGTTTAAAAATAACTTTTTTTTTATTGTTTCCACTATTTATTATACACACTTTTGAAAATAGGAAACAGTGAAAATAAGACGGTACTTTTGTAATTAAAAGTGAAAAAAAATTAAAAACAAAATATTTTCTTAATTCAAAATGGTCCCTTGTTTTACTGAGTGAAAATATTTACTTTTGAAATGTAGTATATACATTTTGGTCAAGTCCGTCTTGTTTCTTTCACACAAATACTCTGCGGGTATGGCTCTTATAAAGGAGTGTCTACAGTAATTTTGTTTCTGTTTTTCCCCATTGTTTCTTTTTATTTGGAGGATGTATCTTTCCTCTTGGATGAATTGAAGTTGAACGGTGTTTAGTAGACCTACTCTTCATATTGATATATAGTTCTTTTTGGCAGGGTGCATTGTCTTTGATGTCCAAATGAATTATTTGAACTATTTGGCATATCTTTTTATTGCATCCATTTCCAAGGGAATCTATGTATATTAGTGGATGCTGCTCAGGTTGCCGGGTCAGGATGATGCAAGAACAGGTTCGTGCAATCTTATATTTTTTATATTTATGTGTTTATGAAGCGGGGAGGATGTTGATGATGGAATTAGCTTTCTTAGTGAAAACCCAAAGCAGTGAATTTTCCAGCAAAGTTGTTCGAAATAATTGTAGGACTGATCCAATTTTAGAAGAGGTTAGAATCAAGATCGACACTTCTATCATGGATCTTATTTTTTTGTTCTGTTTTTTTGGCACTGCTTATTCTTAACAATCTAGTGCGGCAACGATTACAAGCTCCAAGGATTTGGAAACTGCTTTTTGTGGTGTTGTGGTTGTATTAAATTAAATTCTACTGCAAATAATGGTAAAACATCCAATCAAGCGCACGTTTTTATCATTGTCCAAAAAATCAGAGATGTAATGTCCATTTGTATATGAATGTGCCGTATTTGGAAATATTCACCTAAACACTGAACTTGAGTCGTTTGACTTGTAGTTGTGGAGAAATAACCAATAACGTACAATTTTCACACATTCGCCCCTTTTAGCATGGGAGAGTTTTTAGTTGGACCCATGGTTTTTCTTAATTTTTTTAAAATTTTCCTTTTCTACCTAACCAAACAATTATCATTTTCTCTACTCTCTTCCTTGCTCTTCCCACTTCCTCCCCTATTTCTACTCAACCAAACCCAACAGTAGTCTTTTTAGAACAGAATTTGCAAATGTTTTATTCACTCTGATGTAGCACTTATATACAAGGTGCTGCACAAGTTAGTTATATAATTGAATTTTTAAAGGAGCTAGTTATACATATTAGTTAATGAATTTTCAAATTAAGCTAATTGCATATCTAAGATAAAATTAACAATTAAAAAGCCAAATTGGTAATATTCCAGTCTTACAATTCAGGTATGATTAAAATTCAAATTGATATGCAACTAAGTTACTACACAAAACAAATATGCATGATGCCAAACCAGTCTCCACTTCGCTGTACACTACAACAAACTTGGCTTCTACAGGCGATGCTTCTTTGTGTGATCAACGTGACTATCGCCAAATTGTTGGATCTCTACAATACTTGTCACTCACTCACCCTGATATTTCAACAAGCTTTCCCAGTACATGCATGCTCCTACCCCTCTTCACATGCAAGTTGCTAAAATAGTGTTTCGCTATCTAAAAGGCTCACGTGACTTTGGCCTACATCTCTGACGTTCTTCTGGTTTTCACCTTCGTGTAATTTGGGCTGGTGACTCAGCTGATAAGAAGTCCACTACTGCCTACATTATGGGCAATCTGTGATATACTTGGGTGCACTAAAAACAAATAATGAGGTGTGTTACATTATTTACTTGGGTCCTAATGCCCCCTCTTGGTCTTGTAAGAAGCAATCAATTGTTGCCAAGTCATTTATTTGGTTCCGTAAAGTTTTGAAAGAATTGCAATTGCTTTTGCATAAACTACCACTCATTTATAAGAGAATCGTGATCAAAGCATTATGCGGTAACAAAGCAAACAAGGGGACCTAATCTAGCATAAAATCACCATAAAAATAAAATCAATTCATGCAAGTATATCAAATTACACATAATATTCACATGCAATGGATGGATACAAAAATGATGAGTGGTGATCAAACACACTAGATGAATACATGGATGCTGACTCATCTCCATGGAGAACTTTCTAACAACTTAGTAGCATACTTAGGAGCTCTTACTGTCTCCATGACATGATTCTAGTTACGGATCGTGTAATGATAGATGGAAGGCGCCACTTCCAACAATGAAAAATAAGCTAATGGAAGATGCCACAAGGATGATGGATAAGTATTTTTCAGAAAATTCAAGTTTGTTTATTCCATTATAATTTGATGTACATATAGACAGTCAACCGTTAATTATTCTAAATATACTAAATATACCATTAACTGCAATTACGATGACAAACAATCTTTAATTATTCTAAATACATTAATAACTTGTCATTATGAAAGCAAGACTTTATTTTCTAGTGATGCACATGAACATACTTAAAGCCTATCAGCCACTAAAATAAATAAAAGAAAAAAAATGAAAATTAAGTAGATACAATTTTATTTAATTTTAGAAAGAGGAAAGTCAACAACAATACCCTCCAGCTCATGGATCTTCAATAATAATCTTACACTAAAATAATTTTAATTCAATATTCTTCATCACAAATTTAATTTCAAGAATTATTATTAACACTTGTTATAAAATCTCCTTTACCTCTCTGCCTTTAACCCTAGTCATAGATCCTCTTAATCTTTGTGCCAGTCATTGAAATTCAACGTCCTCATCAACAGAGCCAAGCATGTTAATTTATATCATATCAATACACCTAATCTAGAATGGTAATAGCATTAGGTGAATCATCAACCGAAGCTAGAATGGTAAAAGCTTTTGGCGATAAAGGGTACGTGGCAATGCTCTATACTCACTGTGGATAAATTAAAGTGATACATCACGAATGATACTGCGTCAATTGCCTTAACCACCACATAGAGTCACAACCCTCGAGGTCCCCTTGGCCTCCACCACAAGATTCACACTCCAGCACAGGGTGTAGCTACTCCAGGATCATGAGTCCAGTAGACTATGATATGATTAAAATCAGTCTTATTAAAGTAAATATCGATCAAGGTGTGGAAGGTTAAGAAGAGGAAAAGGTCGCAGCTTCCTGTTAACAATTAATATTTGTCAATAAAAAAAATACAAACGATCTCCATTTCTTTCAATACAATTTCAATTTTTCAATAATAGGCTTTTTAACAAATCCTTTTATCCAGAGGTAACAATTTAATTATTTTTCTTGATATCAACTTTAACATAAAAGATTAATTGTTGTCCATACGACAATATGAAAGTTCAATCACAGCAATAATAAGAGATTATATCAATTTACAGAAAGTTCCAACAAGTAATCTTTACTTTTATTATCCCTTTAAGATTATATTTTTAATTTTATTGTCACGTTTAATGTTTTTTGAGATTTATTGAATCCTCACTTTACACTCCATTTTCTTAATTTATTTAATTAAGTAATTAAACTTATTATTATTACTATTAAGAATTAGTTAATTAAATCTTCCTCACTCAAGAATAATATTTTGGAAAAATTATGCGTGATTAAGCCATTATAAAGTTTTAGTAGGTACTTCTTTATTTTAAATTAAAATATGATTAAGTGTTTCACATTCTTTATTTCTTATGTATTCAATATACACGATTACACGTTTCTCACTTGTCACATGTAATATTCTCTCAATACTATTTCTTGTTATTATTCTCACCATGATATATAGCTTATTCATTTATTTATGTTTACGTGTGCCTGCTAATTCTAAAGTGTGATACACTTAATATATGTGTTACATGTCACGTTTAAATATTTTAGGAGATGTTTGAAGCTTATTTATACTTCCTCTTATAATAATAGTAAGATTATTATGTGATTTCTATATTGATTAAAATTTTAGAAGGGAAATATACACTAACCCAACAAAGTGGTCATCTAGTGAGTGATATGATTTTAATTTTTTTTTCCTATAACATTTTTTCATGATTCAATTGACTTGTGTATATGAAAAAATATTTATGGAGAGAAATCAATTCTTAAATAAATTTTGATATCTCAAGAAGATTAATCATTGGCTCTCTCAAAAATAGTGATTAACCCACTCCCTACCGTCCTACTCCCTCTCACGCAAATAACAATTTTTTATCAGTCTCAAATAACAATTTAAATCCAAAGTTTACCTAATAATGTCACCAGCTTCATATCACAAAAATCTTCACAACAGAACACAATTTCAGCACATATGTCAAAAATCAAGCAAGCATCGAGAGTGTCACACTCACAACTCTATCAATTACTAGTGAATAAAATTTTCCAGCAATGCACTTAAACACTCAACAGAAGCAGAAAAATTTTGTTCAAGGTAAAAAAAGGTTACCACATGAAGCTCAAAACTTCTTTCCCACCTTAATCAAGTTAGAAATCGATTCTTCTTTTGCTGCCACGTCACCCCTCTCTAATACGGTGCTACGGCACATGAAAAGTTGAACGAGATCATAGTTTTAAATTGTGATTGCAGTCGTAGTTGTGATGAGTGAAAAATCTTAACATTGCAGATAATTACGAGAAGATGCGGCTGCAAACTTTTAGGCAGCGACCGCAATTTAAAACTATGATGGATAGGACTGACAGAAAAATGATTTTAAATCGAAAAGAAATTAAAAAAAAAAGGTTCTGCCCTCACGGAACCCCATTTGTTGCATCTCCCTTTTTGCCTTATTCCTCGTGACAACTTTTCCTTAACGTTCTATGGAAGATGTGTAATAAAAATAAGTATAAATAGCAATGAGAACCAGCAACACCATCGAGCACTCATGAATCAACTAAGACAAAATTATTAACTTCAAGAAATATCTCATAACATTATTCTGAACAAACTTCATTATTAATTAAAATTTATTTAAAATCACAATTTTTTGGTTTTCACTTATTAAATGTCTTTACTGATTTTGTTGTTTTAAATAAATTTCAACAAATGGTAGTGTGTTCTGGTGTTAGAAAATGTGTGCTAGCACTTTTCAACAGTCACCTTCATACTTCTACGTTTGGCCCACGATTGCCCTTATTTTCTAAAAAGAAATAAGCCAAGAGGAAGTAACTAAAAATAATGTGCCTATTGGTGATTAATTTAATCCATTAAATAAGTAAGAAAAATTACTCATTGGAACCTTGAGGTTATTTTTGTTTGGTAGAAATTTTGAAGGGAGAGATTGCATGTTAGGTGCAATCTTCAGGTCAGGAAACAGCACGAAATCTAAACCATCGTTGTCTGTTGTGTACTATCTAGGAGTGTATAGGAAACATAAATATCTTGAGCAAAATAAAGCCAAACATTATGAACGAATGAATAAGATGCTTATAAAGGTAAATGTAAATGGTTCATTGCTTAACTGACCACTTAAAACAGAGAAGGCAATAAAAAGAGAAAGTTTGAAGGAAAAAAAAAGGGTGCAGATCTTCTGGCTGTGGTAAAGATATTAAGCGAGAACAAGAATTATGAAATGGCCACTACAGTCCCTATTGTCCGGGTCCAAATCCATTGCAAGAAAAGCTGAAAAATGCCCTCTTTTGGAGTACCTTAGATTTCTGACTACAGAATCACATCAATGCTGCAAAAGTAAAAGAACGTCAAAATAAGAAACCTTGATTATTATAAACAGTGGTTAAAGAAAAAATTATTCTTACACAAATCTTTTAAACAACTATAATATAATGGCTTTGCACAAATTTCTCAAGAAAATCACGTAAGCATAGCCAAAACTTATAATGCACACACCTCAGGCTCAGAAGGTTTGGCTTCTTCAGCTTTTATGTTGTCCTCAGCTGCACGAGAGCATCATTTTAGTTTATAAACCAAATAACAAGAAACATAATTATGAAGTTAATTGGGAGTGACTCAGTTGAAGACACCACTCTTGAAACAATGACATTGATCTTCATGATAATCAATCCAAGAGCATGCAATTTTTTTTTTTCATTTTCTATTCATCTTAATTTGATTGTTTCACCAGGTTGAGGGGGACGAAGTGAGTGGAAGATAACAGTTGCAATGATATTGTACAAAGTGTACATCAAAGGTTGTCTCTCAACAGCTGCATACTGTGCAATATTTATTGCTTTCCCTATGCAAAACTCAAATACATCTAATATCAAGTTTCAATCATTCTCATACCTCCATCCTCTGGCAAATCGGAAGTCCAGAGGGTCAGGTTGTCTCTCAACAGCTGCATGATCAAAGTGCTGTCCTTGTATGACTCTTCACTCAGGGTGTCCAACTCCGCAATTGCCTCATCAAAAGCTTGCTTGGCCAAATGGCAGGCCCTGTAAGTTTCAGCAATGATATTCAGACAAGAGCTAGCAACAAAAACAATTAAATGGATCCATGCAGAGTGAGAGAACCAATAACTTACCTTTCAGGAGAGTTCATTATCTCATAATAAAAGACAGAGAAATTGAGTGCAAGTCCAAGACGGATTGGATGTGTTGATGGAAGATCTGTGTTTGCAGTGGCAGAAGCAGCCTGATAATTAAAACATTTAGTGAAAATCAAATGACAGTATAGTGTATAGTATAAATAACTTATGAACAAATTTAGTACTAAAACACAAGATCAAACAAACAAACACGTACCTCGTATCCTTTTAGGGACTGCTCAGCTGCCTCTTTCCTTTCTTGGTCAGTCTTGAACTCAGCAAGATACCGAAAATAATCACCTTTCCTGGATCAAAAGAAGAATAAAGGAAATCAGGGATAGCAAAGAAAAGTATGTGGTAACCAACAAGAGATGTTGTGCAACATTAATGTCGAGAAGAATTTGAACACATAAATCCAATGACTCATTCATAGCATTGGAGTCCCTATAGAACTATTAATAACTCAAGCTAAGGGTGTTCTACCCACCGTGTGAAAAAACAGTACATGCAGCACACAAAAAATAAGTAATCAAATCATCATCTTCACACAGATTCTATGCTTACCAGATCTGTCCTGATAACTTTATTTTAGACTTTGAGAAAAGCCAATTATATCTACTCAAGTTTAGAACATACTCAAAAAAGAATATGGAGATAAAGGTAATCACTGAAAGAACCAGGAAATGAATTGAATTCATTAAGCAAGTAGCACAGCAAGGTAGCAACATGACTCACATCTTATAGTAGAAAACACTAGCTTCTGCTGATCCGGAAGAAGGAACCAAATGCTGGTCTATAATAGTCAGAATGTCACCACAAATTTTGGAGAGTTCCTCCTCAACTTTTTGGCAGTAACTCTTGATCAGTTTAACATTGTGCTCATTTCCCTTAGACTCTTCCTTCTGCTCAATTGAGGACATGATGCGCCAAGAGGCCCTTCGTGCACCAATCACATTTTTGTATCCCACTGAGAGAAGGTTCCTTTCTTCCACAGTTAGATCAAGATCAAGTTTCGCTACTTTCTTCATACACTCAACCATTTCTGCATAATAAACATTAAGTTTCAGAGGGATATCTATTTGCATTTTGTAAATTCAAAGCAAACTGGCATGCACTATGCATTATGCAATAAAAATTAAGCTCACATAATGTACATTCTGAGCACAAATCAGACTTTCTCAACCCTGGTCCAATATCAGACAAAATTAACAAAATAAAACTTAAAACAAATTAATCTTCAGTTCTTCACCAAATTGGGCAACAAGATGACACTCAAAAGATAAAAGAAATAAATTGAAGCATATTCATATCTGCCTCTTGCCATAAAAAAGTTAGAAATGCAAATAGTGTTTATCAAGTAGAGGTGGACAGGTTCAAGAGCAAAAGAAAAAAATTTCACTTTCTCTGATTCAATCTGGTAACCCTATTCAGTTTTGAAACTTAGGACCCATTTGATTCCCTTCTCACTTTTTGAATTCAAAAATTGTTTTCTAAAACAATTTCACATTACTCGTCAATCAATTTCTCATCCAAAATCTAATAAGTTTTGAAAATTGTTCCCAGAATAAGTGTTTAAAAAACCTAAAACAGAAACAGCATGGAGATGTTTTCTCATTTTCTTCTATTTTCATCAAGTTTAGTCCCTCCTTCAATTCCATTTTTCCTTTGCCTTACACCACCCTCCACCAACTATCTGAGCAACCTTATCTAGTTACATTATGAAAACTAAAAACAAATTTTGAAAATAAAAAATCAAGCAAACTGCACACCCCTAGTTTTTTTCTGACAAAACATCAAATCCAACGATTAACATGTTAAAAATTAAAATCCACTACAATGCCACAATAAATAAAAACTATTACAGCATAAATCTAATCCAAACAAATTACAAATTAAAAAATGGGGGTCACGCAGAGAAAACGATCTAATCCACAAACTAATGCATAAAAAAAATCAAAACCCACATCTCAAAATCAAATCTTTTACATATCCACCCACATTTCCAACCAATCCACAAAAAACACACCAGAAAACGATCCAAGAAACAGATCCAGACCAATGCCAGGAGCAATAACACAAACCCCCATCAAGAAAACATTATAAAAAAACCAACTCATTCAAAAACAAAAACAAAAACAAACAAAAGAACTCAGATTATAAAAAAAAAAAAAAAAAAAAAGGTAAGTGTAACAAGACCTTCGTATCTCTCGGCCTGCTCGGCAAGCTTGGCCAAGTAAACCTGGGTCTCTCTCTCTTTCTCGGCGGACATGGTTACAGAGAGAGATCACAAAGCGACGAACGAGAAGAAGGAACAACGAAAAAGGGGCGGAGAAAGAATAAAAAAAGATGAAAAAAGAAGGGAACAACAACGATGCAATGAAGGAAGAAGAAAAATAGAAAAGGGTGGAGTAGTTATAGATGGGAGCATGTTGTGGAGGTCAAAGGGAGACCGAAATCTCAACCGTTGGATCTCTGAGTTTGAAAGACGAAGCGCGCAAATCGTGATCGACTCAGAGAAGAGAACAGTGCTTGCTTATCTGTAATTTTTGCTATTTGTTTATATATTATTTTTATTTTAGGATTGTCATCTTGTTATATTTGTTAGGTTTAAATACCCTTTTTTAGATATATTTCTAATTTTTCTGAATATTTTTGTATGATTTCTATCTTGTCTAATTTTTTTATTTGTCATTGTAAAATTGTTTTCTTAATTTTATCAAATGTTGTAAAAAAAAAGTGACAGTATTAGGTGTGTTGACCAACCAAACATAAAATAAAGAATAAATTTTAATCATATTTTCTTAATTTTACTCTAATTACAAATCTATCTCCTTATTTTTTAGAAATTTCTTTAGCATGTTGTGTCTAATCGTGTTGAATTCTGTTAAATATTTTAGAGAAACCCAATATTATCCAATGACACGTTTCTTCCTCATCTTTGTTACTCTTGACTCTGGCATTACCTTCTGCCTCAACAGGTTGGTCCTCAGACACCGGCTTCTCAAACAGCTTTGTTCCGATGTAATACTTGCTGCCACTTTGCTGCGGTACATTCACTTCGTCCCTCGTTGTTGGTTTCTTCTTCCCCATGTTCGATTAAGGGTTTATCTTCTATTGCGAGTTTGAGTACGAAGGACGACACATTCGAATCACAGAATTGCCAGATTGAATTTCTTTAGTAGAATTTCTGATAGCTTGGGACAAATTTGGCGATGCATCACGTGAATTGAACCAGAAGTAAGACTAAAATCTGTTGTTATTCTTTTGTTGATACTAAACTTTCATGTATTGTAGTTTTGAAGGAAAGGAGTTTGCTTGAAGGATATATAGGAAGTCATTGTTGAAATACAAATTGTCATAAGCTAGGCTCACGTGTTGTGTGATTTTCTTAATGTAGAAAGAACCACGAAAAGGAGCATGAAAAATTCATGCTTCATTCTTTTTGTGGGTGTGTGTGACGATTTTTTTATATAAATGTTGATTTGATTTGATTTTTCATGTGATATGTTATCAGATCATAATCTGTTTTTGTGTATATGTAGTTTTCAAATACACTCATAAGAGTTTTGATATAACATTTAAGTAGTGCATTTAAGATATTTATTTAATATTTTATATTGAGATTTTTTCATATAGAAAACATTCTCCTAGGATCCATAAAAGCTTCATGAAGAATAAATGAAATCTATAATCTGAAAAACACTGATCCTCATCAAAAGGTGCGCTATGTTGCTATAGACCTGTTTATAATGAAAACAGTGATTTTCCTGCTAAAGTACAAGACACACTATTCTATCAACATAGACTTTGCATAAAGAAGGAATGTGCATTTAATGCTACCATTAAATGCCCAACGGGCTCAAGACCTTAGATGAAGAACAGAGTGAAGAATCCAATCGTTAAGAGAAAACAGATACTTGGAGATGGAAGCTATATTTAGAATAACTTTGAAGAAATAATATATGAATCATCTACGCAAATCATTCTTTCATTCTTTCTTGTAAAACTTTCTGTAAATTCTTGTAAAGATAAAAAGTTCTCAAAACACGTTGTATACCTTAAAAAAAGATTAAAAATGTTGAGTGATATATCCATTTGTTAGACGATTATACTTGTTAGTTAGTGTGCAATCTTCCAACAAATCTAGTTGATTTGTTTAGAGATAGTAGTAGCTTAGTAGGACAAAGAATATTGGGTTTAAGTTAAGCTTACAAGTGTAAGATCCAGAAGTTGCAGTGAATAATACTTGTAACTTTGATAAGTTAGTGAAAATTTGATGGTTGCCAAGAACTAGATGTAGTCTTGATATTGAAATGAACCAATATAAATTCTTTGTATGATTTCTTATTATTTAATTGACAAAGGGTTTTTGATTTTTTTTAGATCTTATATCTTCTTTTATTTTTCACATTGTATGATACTTTCATCAAACAATAAACGTGTTTTTCAGTCTTAAGAAAAGTTTTAAATTTTTAAAAACACAATTTAACCCTCTCCTTCTTGTGTTATTTGCTTCTACAATGGGCAATTAAGGAATGAACTATATGTACTTTAACTTTTGTTATGCTTAGCCTATAAATGGGAACCTCTAGTAAGATTCCAGGGCAAAATTTGTAGATTAATCAAATTAAGTTTTTTTTATTTATTGTGAGAGCTTTCATTTTATTCGTGGGTTAAGAATCGCAATTAAGATAACACTTTTTTTGACAACTTTGATTTTATGGTCGGCAGGTCAAGTTAGGGTCAAGTTTCTCTTTGTTTTCTCTACCTATTTTTCAAAATGATACATAAGTAGATTCATAATATTACTTCCCTAACTATATTTATATTTATCAATATTATTAGTTATTAGACTTAATTATATTTTTAGACCCTTTAACTACCAGACAGAAGTCTATTTTTTTAGTTCTCCAAATAAAAATTTACACTTTTTAGTCTCTCAAATTCAAAAAAATGCTCTTTTTATTATTTCCGCTAGAATATGAGGAACTAAAAACTATAAAAAGAAAACATGTGAGAAAATGAAAATTTTCTAACTAAATGACTAAAAACTTAATCAAGTATTATTATTATTTGAACAATAATTGTAATAACATTTAAACTCTTAATTTTTTTTGTCAATAAGGATTATATAAATTTAATTTTTGTTAATAAACACTAAACATATTTTCATTTCAAAACTAATTATTGGTAAGAAAACGTTAATAGTATGTTAGTATTATAATAGTATTTAAGATTTATAAAAATAAAACTAATCAATGGTCAAAAATAAAATAAAATATAAACAATTCTTATATTGAGTGTCTAATAATCAAATAATAAATATAACAAACTCTAATAACTTTTAAGGAAAAAAATTTCAATACATAAATAAGTGAAGAATATTTGAATTAGAAATTAATATTTTATATGAACAGTAGATGTCACATAAAATTTTTTGTAGAAGTTATAGAGATAGATTTCCTACAAGTAAATATAAATAAATAAGTGTCGCAAAATAGTGGAGTTCAAAGCTTAGAAGTCTGTTTCCACTGTTAGACCCTATTCATTCGCTCTCTTCTTCCATTTCATTTCATTCCAACTCTACACACATTGTCTCAGTAACTAAATAGTCTATTTTTTTTATGTCAACAACCACAGTTACACCACTAAAGCAACATCTTTCTTTTCTTCTTCTTGTTGCTATTATGTTGAGATGATAGGCAATGTGGATCTCCTTGTTTCTAATCTCAATTGGGTTTTAACACATTGTTTGTCTATGTAGTTAGTAGTCACTCATCACATCTCGGGTTGGTAATTTCAATGAATAGTGAATTGTGCTATCAATGCCCTCTTTAAAACTATTCACTTTTGGAGGTTCATGTTGTATTGTTTGTGTATGATCATACCCTTCTTCATTGTCTTTGTAGTTTGTACAATTTCTCTTAAGACATTGCAAAGTTAACCATGATTTATGATTGTGCCAAATAGGGGAGTGCATGGTGGTATGTGAAGTCTTGAAATAGTAATTGGAGTACTATAACAATTGCTGAGAGAAACAATGCTCTTCCCTCAAGGTTGTTTCTAGAAAGTCATTGTTTTTCTTCTTCATAATGACATTTGTTTTGTTCATTATGTCATGGTTCTTTGTTCTGCGATCCACGAGTAGTTCTCATTTCATTGACCACAAATTTTTGCCCAATTCAAAGCTTTTCTCTACCTTAGATGGTTCAAAGCCTCATATGCAAAAGCAAAATGTTGAATCTTTGTTTGGGAACCGGGCGATCCTTGTGGATAATGAAGATGTAGTAGAAAATGCAAGTGAGACAAAAACTCATAATGGGAAGGAAAAGATACTGAAACATGATGGAGGGAAATGCAATAGAAATGATGAGGTTGTTCTTAAGGTTTTCATGTATGATTTACCACCAAAATTCCATTTTTGGAATCTTGAATTGGAAACCAAGTGGAAATAGTGTGTGGCCTGATGTTAGAACTAATATACCTGGTTACCCTGGGGGCTTGAATTTGCAACATAGTATAGAGTTTTGGCTTACATTAGATATTTTTGCTTCAGAATTTCCTCAAGCCTCTAAGGTTAGGACTGTAATCCGAATTCGAAACTCTAGTGAAGCCGATATTATATTTGTGCCATTCTTTTCATCTTTGAGCTATAACCGCTACTCCAAAGGTAACCCTCATGTAAAGAAGAGCAGGAACAAGATACTGCAAGAAAAGTTAGTGAAGTATTTGACAACTCAAGAGGAATGGAAGAGATCAGGAGGAAAGGATCATTTGATTTTAGCACACCATCCCAACAATATGTTGGATGCAAGAATGAAGTTGTAGCCTGCTACTTTCATTCTTTCAGACTTTGGAAGGTATCCTCCAAATATAGCTAATGTTGAAAAGGATGTGATTGCACCATATAAACATCTAATCAGTTCCTATGTCAATGACAATTCCAACTTCGATAGCCGACCAACATTGTTGTACTTCCAAGGGGCAATCTATAGAAAATATGTAAGCTCTTCTTGCTCTTTATTAATATCTTGGTTGTTTTTTTTTAATAGATTTTTAGAAAAGATAATTATGCGTTGACATCCAAAACTCATTTAAGTTAGAGAACATTTTACTTCTCTATTACAATTAAACAGTGTTTAAGGGGGCTAATGGGTCCTTATTTTGTAATAGTCACTTGATAGGTGTCTTAAATGAGCAATCTTTGACGATTTTGCATCCTTTCATGAGGGTCTACTAGACTGCTACATTCCCTCTAGGCTATTAAATCATAACAATATAGAGTAAATAACAAAGGAATCCATTTTAGCTAAATTAGAGTATTATGTGGTTTAAAGAGTCTGAAATTAGTGAAATTTGAGCCCTTGAGTTGATGTCTACACTGGTTGGTTGAATACCAAGTTCTTGTCACGAAATATGTTCTATCACATGTTTCTTTGCTCCTCCATGCTTCCAACAGAGTGTACATGCTAATGATCTTATCTTTGCTCAACTAACTTAAAGTATCGTAGGAGGAACTTTTCTTAAGAATATCTTTCTTTGGGAATTATGGTGCCATATCAAGTAAATTTTATGTACAAATATTGGTCTAATGCAATATCAATTTCCAAAGGAGAAATTCCTTGTCTAAAATAAATAAAAATATTGATGTTTTGGTGATCTTAGTTACATAATGTTATACAATTGTTCTGAAACAATTATAAGAGGGAGAGTTATGAAGTATGCTTTTTATTGTTATAAGTAGAAAATAAATGTAGTTTGTCTTGTAAACATTTCCATCAATTGTATGCCGGATTCAATTCCAAGTTAAACCAAAATGATATTCACTTTAAGTATTTGTCTTGCGTCTTACTCTGTTGTAATTTTTGTTCTCACTCGTCTAAATTGTACACATGTTTTGTAATTTAGGGGGTACGAAATAGAACAAACAAACCTATTGTTTTGGAGATGGTATGTTGTTTCTGAGACAACAGTTGCCACATGCTACCGTGCATTCATGTTTACCTCTGAAACACACCAAGAAAAAAGTTGATTTTTTTATCATGCTTTGTTACATACCTAGACTTATTTCTCTCAAGATTTGACATTTCCCAATTACCCTCATAATTACTACACAAATGAACTATATCTCCTAGAAGGATTATGGATTCATGTTTATAAATTCTATACGTCCATCTCATTGATAGCTCATTCTAAATTCCAATCTCATGGCATCTCTTGTGTGTTGATAATGTTCCTTATATGGAGTGCAATGAACATCACTTTTAGAAGCATGTATGATAAAAGAAGTTCAACATTTTGCAAATTCACCATTTATTTCCTTCTCTTCCTTGCATTAATAAATATATTTTACCAATGGAGTTTAGCTCAGGTGCATGAGTTATTGTAAATATTATGGTACTAATTATGCTTATCTTGAATTTCTTTTCCTTCTGATCAGGGAGGTTTAGCGCGACAAGAGCTGTTCTATCTTCTGAAAAATGAAAAGGATGTGCATTTTTCCTTTGGAAGTATTGGGAAAGATGGAATCAAGAAAGCAACAGAAGGCATGCAGGCTTCCAAGTTCTACCTCAACATAGCCGGTGACACCCCTATTGGGAAAAATCCAAGTCCCACATCAGTTAGAGATAATGCTAACTTAGAGTATATAAGTGGGGGACAACCCTCACCCTATGAGCTAGCCTTTGGGATTGAATTAGGTACAAACCCACATTCATAAGATGATATCAGAGCCTATCCTAAATCCACGACAGGCCACCCACCATATTATCCATACACCAAGCCCAAAAAGTGCTGGACGTGAGGGGGTGTATTGGGAAAAATCCAAGTCCCACATCAGTTAGAGATAGTGCTAACTTAGAGTATATAAGTGGGGAACAACCCTTACCCTATGAGCTAACTTTTGGGATTGAATTAGGTCCAAACCCATATTCATAAGAACCCTTCATTAAATCGCTTATAAGAACCCCTTCATCGAACCGCTTGTTTGATTCCATCGCTAGTCACTTTGGATATGAAAAATGTCATAGTTTTATTACATTTGGAATTGTGAGAACATTTCTTATATCTTGATATTGACATTTTAACATTTTTTTCTTAATATAAAGTTCTCACTTCTGATTTTGATATCGACATTATATGTATTGCTCTTACAAAAAGATTTGTAATAAGAAAAATGTTCATTTCTAGTTGGAGTATATGAAGAAGATTTCTTTTGTGTATCATTTGTTCAACCCGTCTCAACAAGTTACTAGTCAGTCATAAGTGCATTTACACGAGTTGTGCTTGTCTTTAAACATATTTTAAAGCATATTATGTATATAATTATTCTAAACAATTTATGTGTAATTTAGGTAAATCTTAAAGAGTGTATATGTAATTTGCTCTTTAACAAATGATAGTGTATATATTTATATTTTATTTTGTGAGGAAAAACTAAACCTTAGAACAATATAAGAGAATTTTACTTATATTTACAAACATAAGAATTTAAAATATAAAAAATTAATGTGACATAAAAGAAATATAATTTTAAAATAAAATATTTTAAATCACATTAAAATTACACATGTTAAAATAAATAATGACATGATATAAAATTATCTCAATTTTGAATTTGGAAACTAATATTGTAGATTTATTTCAATAACGAATTACTTAGTAATTTTATGAATTTTTATTCTTTTAAATTAATTCAAAATAATTAAAACTACATCTAAAAAAATAATATTATAAAACTTAATTGTAAAAAAGTAATACATTAAAAAATAAAAAATGATGTTTAAAAAAAATTAAAAAATAGAGTTAACTAAAATAAAATATTAATGGTTAATGCAAAAAAATATGTAGTATTTTTATAACATATTACTTGTTTATAGGGAAAAAAATTAAAATATAGCAATTTTAATAAAAAATTACGAAAATATTGTAGTTTTGAAAGTATTTACGCATCTATAGCAACCAGTCGCGTCCCTCTTGGGCGTGACTAAATCCGTCTCTAATTCCGTTGCTAAAACTTTTTTCGACGGAATATTGGACGTGATCACAATATTCAGTCTCAAAAAGTATTAGCGATGGAAATAGAGACTGAAATTAGTGTACGCTTTTAAAATCAATTTTTTGATTTATAGTATAATTTTTTTCAATTTTTTAAATTAGTGTTGCTACCACAATATTGTGATTTTTTAATTTTTTAAACCGAAATCATTAAAAAATTTGCAGTATAATTTTTTTTAAACGTACAACTTTAAAATATTTTTTTTTTACAACTTTAAGTTTTTATTATTATTAATATACGACTTCAAAGTCGGTCTAAAAATCAATGATAAAGATCAGTCTAAAAATACTTTAAAATTAGATAAACATAACAATTAATAATATTATTACAAACTATAATAAATTCATAATTAATTACACTGAATATTGGTAATATTTAATTTTATCTAATTTCGGTCTCTATTTTTGTCACTAATACTTTTTGCGACTAAATATTCTGGTCACGTCCAATATTCCGTCGCAAAAAGTGTTAGCGACCGAATTAGAAACGGAATTAGAGACGAATTTAGTCACGCCCAGAGGGATGTGACTGATTGCTATAGATGCATAAATACTTTCGAAACTGTAATATTTTCGTAATTTTTTATTAAAATTGCTATATTTTAATTTTTTTGCCCTTGTTTATATTTTAGCATATATATGGAATTCTTTTCCAATCTATTGGACAAATTCTCTTTTTTCTATCTAATTAGGTATCTTGGCTTGCATCGCAAAGGTTTAACATGACATCAAATTTTAAAATAAAAAATTTTAAACTACAGTAAAGTTACATATTTTAATAAACACATAAAATATAAAATTATACTTCACTTGCATTAATCAACTAATTTTATATTTTTCTCTTATTATTTTATAACTTAATATAAAATACTTCACTTGCAGTCTACTACGGTAGGAGAGTAGAACATGCCTCCTACGGGACCCAAGATTTAAAAATAATGAAGGAGAAAAAAAGAAAAAATTATTCTAAATCATCAATTTACAAATAAATATATCTGATTTTCTTAAATTTCATTTCCATATTAAGAGATATGTTCTACTCTCCCATCTTGATCTGTTTTTTAATATTTTTGTACTAATATCATAATAATAAAAAGCAAACTTGACTCTCATTTTACTTGAGTATGTTCTTTCAATCTCACAAAAGCAATTAGGTCAAAAACCAAATGATGAAACATTTTTCTATCTCCTAATTTAGAACTTGTAATCATTTTACTCTCCCTCCTTCACACACACTAAAAAAATACTAGAAATATTAAAGTGAGTCAAAATCTGATAAACTAAGCCGACTCACCATGGGTTACAGCGAATTGGGACAGTGTGGATTATAAAAAATAGAATTCACAATTTTGGGACAATAGCAACTCAACTCACTTAACCAACAAGCTAAAGGGGTTTGAGTTGGATTTGAACCAAGTTGGTTCATTTAACCTATTTATTTATTAATTTATTTTTATAAGAAAAAAACACTTGTATTCATGATTGATGTAAGTAGACCACTTGTCCACATTACTTGAATGATAATATTATATGCTTAAACGATGTCATTTAAATAACTTTATTTGAATTGTGTTACATTTTCTATTTGTAATTGTCATTTGAATTTGAATACTAGATTAGTTGATACTTAAATATTATAGTGCTATTTTTTGTATTTGAATCATTTGCATTATTGAATGTCATGATGAGAAAAATGTGACAGTTTTTTTATAAAAAAAAAAATAATTAGTTAGTTTTTTCCCCTTAATTTATAATTTAGATTCGATTTAGTCCTCTAATTTATAAAATTAACTCAATTTGATCTTTTTGTTTAAATTAAACTGACGGTGTTAAGAAATGTGTATTTTGTGATGATTTTAAACTGTTACGAAGTGTGACTTCTTAACCTAATTTAGATGATAGGATTAAATAGAATCTTTTTTTAAAAATTAGAGGACTAGATTTAATTTAAAAAAACTAAAAAATAAAATGAATCTAAAAATAAATTAGAGGAAAAAACAATAATTTGGGATCACTGCAGTAGTGTATGTCCTTTATGGAACGTTTATGTCAATCATGCTTTATTAATTTTAAGTAATTGGAGTAAACACGTACTATGCAGGCTTTAAAATTTTGTACCTAAAATGATTAATAACAATTCCTTTGGTTTACTTTTTGTTTTTGCTCTAAACTTCTAATACAAGTAGAGTGATACTAAAATCTTACGGGATCGACTTGAGTGGATTCTTGACTTTTGTATCAACCTTTTTTTTTTTGAGCGGTAGTATTGGTTATGTAATTGGTTATTTGTAACAATCCTTTCAATCTGTTAATTTCCTTAAACACAATGTCCTGTTCTAAGTAGGTTCGTAAATGTGAGCTATTTATTTAATTTAAAATATACCGAATGCCAATCAATACTTATTTTTTTTTCATATAATTTTGATTTGTCTGATCTTACAATTTGAAAGTGGTATGATACTATGATGAAATGTGATGTATATTAGAAAATTGAAAATAGCAGTGTCAAAGTTGAAATCATTTCTCAAACATGAAGGTTGAAGAAGGTGCTGTGCTGCTTATTTTATTAAGATTCAGCAATGTATGAAAGGGCACTGCTGCACTCACTACTCTTCAGGTGATCTTAGAAAGATGATTTTCTGCTGGGGGTTATGTTGCAGACCAAAATAATGGAGTGAAAGACTCTAGCAAACCACCCCCAAATTACCTATGCGAGATTAGGATAATCATCTCAAAGATATTTATGCTGGATTTGGACAAATCTTAAAAGCTTTTGGAAGCATGTGAAAATAGTCAAGCATTCAATATGAGAGCCTATGTATGAGAGAATCCTTGGACAACTAGTCTTAGATTTTATATGAACACTTATGCGCTTGTATGTTTAAGAATGATTGTATGAATCACATTGTTTTCATACTTTAATATGTATTGCCTCAGTCCAATATATTGTTTTTCTTTACTGTATTTCTTGTAAACATCTAATTTTTATTTATAAAATTACAGGTAATGGCATTTTTATTTGCGGATTTTCTGCCAAAGATGTGTGATCTATTTTAACAGTTGAGCTATATTTATATGGTCTTGAATTAACCTGGGAAGAGGTCTCCGTGATTAAAGTGTTCTCAAACTCTCAAGTAGCCTTGAACTTGTTAACTAAGAGTTGTTGTCATTTGCATTCTTCCTATAGGCTAGTGCAAAGGATCCATAATATCTATTAGCATCAAGGACATAACATTTGAGTTCCTGTTGTGCATGAAGCTAACCAAGTTGCTGATAGTTTGGTTAAGCATGGAATGAAGTTAATGGGTCAATTTCATGTTTTTGACGTAGTGACAGATTTTATCTGTAATACATGCAAATCTAGCTTGTATGTTGTTATTCACAAAAAGGATAGCTCTGTATGATAAATACTTAATTAAGAATTGCTGTGTGTATCCCATCAACAGGAAAGAAAAATGCTCTTCATATGGTGAACACTGGCTCCAACTGTGTTACAGTCTCAAATTCATTTTTTAAATTTCGTGGCCATTCATATTCTTTCTTATAAAAATCAGTTTGATTGTTCAACAAGTTGACATTTACGTCCAAAGTCCAATGATCAATAAAATAAATCATTAAGCAAAAAATTGCTAACAAGATATAAATGAATGAATTACTACAAACACCTCTGACCAATAAAATGAATTGGAGCCTAAGTTCCACGTGAACCTCCACAATCTACAGCTTCCACAATGCTCCGACCCAATTGTGCAAGAAGATGGAAAAAATGTCAAGGCTCCATGCAGTATATACAATCTGTGCCTGCTGAATAATCTATTCCCTGAAATTGAAACAAAAAAATAATGCAGTTCAGTATGAAGGTAATTAAGTTTCAATACGTTATGATATGCTGCAGCCTGCAGAAGAATTCAATTTGCATATTTTTTGGAATCGATTTTTGGCAGGTTCTCAGCTTAAACATCATAATTCAAAAGTAGCAATGCTTCTTGTAGAATAAAGTCATCATGGATGCTTAGATTCCATCCCTCCTCACAATTTTGGAGGCAACATTATCAAAGCTTAGTTTGACAAAAATATAATACAGGTATAGTAGTATACAAAAGAATTCACATCAAAACCAATGTATATCCCATGTCCTACATGATTCTAGAGTTTTACAGCATCCAATAATGTTTGATTTTGTATTGAATTAAATGGCACCTATAGTCCTCTCACCAAGTACAGTAGAAGTTAAGAAGAATTACCAGAGCAAAACACCGTGCTCATCCACCAGGGTAATACATAATAGAGCCAATCCAATCATTTTTTCAGAAATGGTTTCTGGCAAACAAGAAGCCGCTGGTCACTGCCATTCTGAAGGTTGATTACCCTTGCTTCCCAACGTACTTCTGCAGCAAGTGTACGAGCCATCTCTATAGCTCCCATGTTATCAGAAAGAATGACCCATCCCTACCAAGCCATGTAATGTTATGTCAATATTAGGCTTCGTATACCATTGACTCGGACAATTGCTTTTATTTCAAAAAGACAAAAAAGAATCCAAGACACACCAACAAGTGAGCATGCATGACACAGTCAAATACTTGGGAATTTTCATCATGCTGGAGGATAAGTCCAAAAAACAAAAAATGTTGAAACAAAGAGGAATGGGTGTGTCAGATAATTCATAATTGTTCTGCTAATAAATGTAATGTTCGAATTATGCATAATAGAAAAATCAAGTTATCACATTGATCGTTCCAGCACAAATAATCATGACAGTAGGAGACAGTGTACCTCTGGACGCAGTATTCTATCCATCTCCAAGAATAAGTTCACCAAGCTGCACCTCTCTGAAGTGAGATGAGAAAGAAGTCCATTTGCATGAAGCATATCATATGTCCGAGGGTATGTGGGGAAAGGTTCACACCTAAAGATCAATCACCAGATCACATATATCAACCATTTATTTCACAAGAGTTTCCACAACTTGCCTAGACCAAGAACAAAAAGCAACTTACCAATCATGCATAACACCAGCGAAACCTCTATCTAGTATAAAGGGAAGTGAATTAGAAGCAGTTGCAGGAACAACGTTCATGACCCAAACTGATTTATTCTCTTCTAGAAGGGCAGTGTTCAACCCCCCGTATTTAGTACTCATGTCCATCACATTACACATCATGTTAAATGGAGGTAACGGATCTTCATCTCCTGGTCTCTTTGGATGATCAGAGAAAATTAGTGGTGTAAGCAAAGACCAATAGTTCTTGAGAGCTGATCTCCAGAACTGCAAGTCTTCAAAAAAATCTTCAGGCTGAACACCTGCTATAACATAGAGATTTCAATAAAAAGACAAATCAGTACAAAATGGGAACGAAGTTAGAAAGAGGTAAAGCAAATAATATGAAAGCATTTACAAACAATACTTACCATTCATTTTAAGCTCAGCTGAACTCAATTCGGATCCAGAGGATCTATTCTGTATTGCAATCCAGCGCTTGCTAGAGGTCCCACTTATACATGGTTGAAGAGGCCGATAATATGACTGAGCATCATCATCTTCTTTGCATAATGGTATAGCATGCTTCTTTCTACAGTGTAAGGGAACATGTCACTAAAAGAATTAGGGTAGCAGACTGCTTCAAGAGACCCATGGAGCAAGCCCTTAGCAGAGCTAAAAGTAGTCAATATTAGTAATCTCAAATACACAGTCTATAGACAATATTAGCAACTATCTTTACCGAGATGCATAGCAATTAACATCAGCAGTCTTCTGCCAGATGAATGTCTCATCTTGCTGAGCTAGAAGAGTCCAACAGAGTTTCTGGGTCAGCTCTTCCATTGGCATCAACATGTTCTTCCTTTTCATTTGTGATGAACTTCCCTGTGGCCTGCTTGTGAGTGAGGTTAATACAAAGTATCCTCCAGGTTTAAGAACACGGTCAACTTCTATAAGGAACATTCCATCTGTTCATGTCAATGTTAGAGAACAAAAAGGAAGACAGTTAATAAAGAAGCTAAACGTTATTAGCTATGGTATAGAGCAAGCAGGCAACTAGGAAAGAAGAGGGAAGTAATTTTTTTAAACAAATAATCCACAGTGAAGTCTACTACTTAGGAAGCAAAGGCGATTTGTGAATACCCATTAACAATAATATAATATAATTACCTTTTTCATCCCAAATGATGCCACATTGAGCACAATGAACCATGTCATATGATAATGAAGGATATGGAAGCTGTCTTGCAATGAAATTGCCAATCACAGCTGGAAGGCCTCTCTCAAGGGCCAACTGAACCTGGCTACCTGTTGCCTCATATGGAGCAATGCAAACTGTCATTATTTTCAAAGGTGCCAAATGAGCTGCAAAGCTACCAAATCCACAATTAATGTCTAGTATAGTGCGAACCTGCCATAAAGTGATAATATAGAGCAGTCACATAATATGCAACAAAAACAGCAAAATCCTTAAAAGAGAATGAAAAAAGAGACTTTACTAAACACTAAACCATTTTGCACAAAAATCACCCTTGTCAGATATTATGGTCCCCGAAGGCGAAATGATGATAAATGGAAGACTTACACCAGCTTGAGGAAGCTCATTGTCACTTCCCAACCCTATCATCTCTGCAAGTTGGCGAGAGTAATCTTTCATACTATCATAGATCAGTCCATCCTCTGAGTGGAAAGCAATTTGATTCTCTTCTAGAAGCATTAACCTAGATAATTCATTGCAAAATTATACAAATAGAAAAACCTTATTCATTAATAATGAATTGACAAACTCCTTGCAAAAACTGGAGTGCTTTTCTATAAGCAGTCAATTGTTATGGCCAAAACACTATTTTGGCCCCAAAGATTCACTCTAGTGATCAACATAGAGAAAGAAGTACCTTTTGGTCATACTTCCAGATGAAAGAAATTGGTTTTTGGTTATCTTCACATTTCCACTCCATATGACATCCCTGCCAGTTGGCCATTGCAAGGGAATTTTATATTCCTTAGGAGGGCGAACCAAACACCTCTCTGCTTCAACTAACAGTTCACAATGCCGGTCAAACTCCTCTCCGTCTTTAAACCCTGCTAACAAATTGGCTGAAACATTGTAACAAGGCACAAAATTCTCTCTTTCCTTGCCACAAAGGTCAAATTCTCTTTGTCTAGAGACACCCCGTGCCACTGACCTTAACTCTAAATAATCAACTGCCACCTGCTCCTTAACCCTCCTATAGTTTGTGTAGATGAGAGACACTGGAATATGAGGTGCCGGGTCAACAATATTAGAAGAGGATGAACCAAGAATAACCATCAGCACAAGCAGACTCATTAGGCACAAGAATAACCAGTTCACAGGAGGTCTAGGGCCAATAATGATTGACAATTTATTGAAGCAGGAGTTTCTCATGTCCAAATCCTTGAACCTCCTTTGACAAACAGATTCAAAACCCACACCAAATTCCACCAACCCAGAATTCCAAGAGCAGCAAGCAAAGTGAAAAACCACAACAACCTATCATAACATATTACAGGATTCTATGAAATCCTCACTATCCCTTAAAGCATTGAAACAATAGCTCACATTCCTTCCCCAATAACGAAGGAATGTCAATGGATTCATCAAAACCCCAAAAATGCTGCAAAAAGAGGGGCTAAAACTTCTCAATCCAAAGTCCCAATTCTGAATCAAACCCAATTCTGACACAACCAATCAGATCACCTGCAACACAAATTCAAAAGAGATTCAATCCATCCATCAATCAATGTACACCCATTTCTCATAAAGAAAAAAAAAATCTCAGAATAACAAAAAAAAAAATTGAAAACAACACAGATCAGATCAAAGGTGTTAAATAATTAAGAGCAAAAGAACAAGGGAAAGAGAAAAGACAAAGGGAAATGGACAATTAGGGTTGTGGTTGGTACCAAGAAGTTGAGTTAGTTAAGAAGATAGTGAGATTGATTGATAAAGAAAAATTGATGGAATTGAGTCCAATTTTGTTGTGATGTCATGTTTGTCTTTTGGCATTTATATGCCAACAATCATTCATAAAACAGAATCATAAGAGAAAAAAGCAATAAACATTCATAAATGTTTTGGGTAAACGAAAACGAACAGGGAATAATTGCTCTTTAATGGTTGTTTTTACAATCTCACTACGTAGCTTCAACGTTAGGGAACATATTTATGCTTTTTAAAAGGTGGCGTATTTTTGTCTATCATCAAAATAAATTAGTACTAATATTTTAAGGTTGTTGAAGATATTGATTAATAAATTAATAAATATTTATATAATTAATTCTGCTATCAATAAAACACTTGTTAACAATATTCGTATTTAATTATTCACTTTTCATTTTAATAATTTGTTTATCCAAGTTAATAGTAAGTAGTAACTAGGGTAGCATAAATAACTAAAAAGGATTACATTTGATAGAAGAATTACGTCAAAGATTAAGATACAGAAAATAAACTTCTATCGAAGAGAGGCAAATGCAAGGTTTTCAAAATTATGGTTAAGTTATAATAGTCACACTAAAAAGAGCTAGTGATTAAATTAGTTATTGTAAATATTCCTTTCCTTTCCTTTCTAACGTTTTTTTTTTTCTGAAAAAATGTTTTTTTTAAACAATAGAAAATAAATTTATTAATATGACCCAAAACGGGTACAAGAAGTACAAATTTGGACAAACTAACGTATAATTTATTTATTTTTTAACTTTTCCCTTGATTCCTCTTGTTTTCTATCTAACAAAAATTTAAATTCTGATTTTACACTCTTTTTTTGATACAAAGAGTATTTTTTGATAAATATTGTAATTTAATACTAATTAAATAAATTTATTGTATAAGAACTTATATGATATTTAATTGTCAAGTTTATTGAAATAAATTTAAAAAATATTATAAATAGATTAAATTATATATGTTTATAAGATTAAATAAATTCCTTCTGAACTCTTTTAAACACTCATTTGCTAATGTTCCTAAACATTGAATCAAAAGAATAAATTACAATAGATGCAGTATTACAATAGATGCAGTGTATTATGTACGATAAATGTAGACAATAACAGTAATGCATTAGATAATTATTTTGTCTAACAAAATTTAAATTATTAACATAAAATTTATAAATCAATGTTAATAATATGATGTAACCCATTAATAAAATAATTTATCAATAATTAATGCTATTTTATACAACTAAAATTATTTAGTAATATGACCTATCATGTTAATAATACAACTTAATAATACTATATTAATAATATATTTTTAATTAATTAAAAATCATATCAATAAAAATAAATCTATTAACTATTTTTTGGTTAATATATGAATTTTATTTAATTTATAGTGATTTTTCTTGTTGTATATTTCTTTTTGAAGTGGAGAAAAAACTTGATGTAAAAGTAAAATTGTGATAAACTAGGATGAAAAAAAAAGTTAATTACAATGACAGATGTCACTAAAAATAACTAATAAATTTTTCAGTAAAGAATGATTATTAACAAAAATAACGGATATTTCAAATCTATAATATAGTAACTAAAAAATTATGATAAACTTAGTCATTAAAGAAAGGGTTAACCACATGATTGTACTAATTTAACAATTTTTTTCAAAGAAAAAAGGGTTAACAGAATTTAGTAAGAAATTTTAAACGACAATTAAAACATTGTAATCAATTCAAAGGTATACTAAATTATTTTCCTCATTTTTACAAAAAGAATTGTATAATTTTTTATTTATTTTTATCAAAATACTTATAAAATGGGATAGCAACAAAGCCTTTCCAGATTTACTATATGAAAAGAGATATATATAAAATGGAGTAGTACATTAGAAACCAAGTTGGCAAAGGTATGGCAACTTGGCGTCTTGATTTTAGTGCATTTGGTGATCTTGCTGTCAGCGAAATGGACGGCTAATAAATGAATAAATACGTGTACATGTTGGGCTAAATGGGGACAATATTTTTGTGCCACCCAATCACATATTTTGTTCCTCACATCTTACCCATTTCTTCCTTGTTCACCTAGCCT
Source organism: Glycine latifolia (assembly GCA_013407115.1). Classification (NCBI taxonomy): domain Eukaryota; kingdom Viridiplantae; phylum Streptophyta; class Magnoliopsida; order Fabales; family Fabaceae; genus Glycine; species Glycine latifolia. The sequence continues at coordinate 29,733,862 of CM023948.1, read as the reverse complement.
AAAACGTGACTCATTAGTCATTATCTTTTTTTGGAATAGTTATATTTATGGCTGCTGATTTGTCATTGTAATCATTACGTTATGGTTTGGTTGCGTGGAGTAGAAGAGAAAAAAATTAAATTGAAAAAAATATTTAAATTAAAATAATATAATAAAGATGTGAAATCTATATAAATTTTTGAATTTTTTTCTCGATTCTTTTTTATTTAAATACAACCAAATCATAGCTACGTGTTTGAGAATTTTTATATCAACGGATAATCAAACTAATGAATTATCAGCTGTAAAATTGAATTAACTTAAATTTGTGGGAATTTTTTAGAATAAATAATATATACTTTACTCTCAGTTCATTCCTTTTATTCATAGATCATGGCCAATTATATACGGGATTAAAGTCATTTTACGATTACTCTAAAACTAACATTAATTCTCTCTTTGTATCATGGACCCCAAGTATTAAAATATATGACTTGCATAAGTGTTTCAGGTATATTCATTATTACAATTGTACTCTTTATAAAATTCATGATTAACTTATGTATCAAAATGTCTTTATATGTAAAGAAAAACTCCTCTTCATTTACTGAAAATTTTCATATGATATTGTTAAAGAATATTACCTTTTTTGTTCTAACCGTTTATTCACATTTTCACTTCTCCCTTATTCTAACAAAGTGGGTAACTACTTCTGCAAACAAATAAAAGCAGCACCCACCAAATACGTATTTTAGTTCCATCTTAAGTGAATATATTGATAATTGATTATACAACTAAATTAAAAAAGTGTTTGACTAGCGTGATTTTTATTTATTACAACAGTTGCCTATTTTTATTTGTACTATGACTTTAGGGCTAGGGCTTTTTTACTGATTAGGTGATGATTCCATCTTAATTAAGGATACTAAAATTTAAGTTGAAGACACTGCCGGCGCATGTTCTGAGTCCATCAACATCCAAGTTAAAATTTCCAAAGAAAATTGAAAACAAAAATAATTAGTAGTATTATTTTTTTCAAAATAATTTGAACTGCATCTATAGTAGTACACTAAATTTAGACGGTATATAGTAGTATTACTCAACTTTGTTCCCACCCAGTCCCACCCCTCTGCGCATTGTTAATTAAAGCTAACCGTAGAAAAAATAATTTGTAGTACTTTGTACATTTACTTTATGTGCATGCGCATTTAATTTAGTTATAGGTCGGCACATTCCTAAAAAGAGTTAGATTTCTAGGTAATATTTGTGAAAGTTAAACATCTTTAAAAAGAAAAGACCAATACCTCAAAATAAAATCTGTTCAAATCTTAGTATTAAAATATTTTGAACGGCTCAAGTTTAATATACACAATAACACATAATCATATTCGCCATCAATGGTGTTCATCTCATTGTTGTAAAGAAAAAGTTGTGCTTAGTACTAGTATTTTATAGCAGCATTACTTGTTTCTCACTTAACTTGATGTTGTAGGTGACGGTTGTTGTTGATTGTAGAGTCTAGAAGCTACAGATTCACCAAATCCAAACTAGGAAAAAAAAAAGGCAGAAGAATGATGGACCTATTCTTACCAACCGCATTGGCAGGTTTAACATTCGAATGAATGAATTATAATGATTAAAAGCTTTATATGTTACTACTTTAAGTAAATGATGCATATTATAAGGTACACACACAACTAATAACATACTCCAATTCATAACACCACAAAAATCTAAGCGATAAATAATATAATGCTTAACCAGAAACCTATCAAGAAGACAAGAACATTGCTGTAACACAATATTAACCGATTCTTTAAAAAGATGGACATCTCAGTATCAAATGCTCCAAAGCTTTACGGGTAAAACAAAAGTAAATGAATTACCCAAGCTAGGGCAAATTTGACACTCCCACTGCAATATCCATGGACGAAACAAGTTACACTTTTTGTAATTAAAGATAAAAAAAATAAAGGAATAATATATCTTTTGACACCAAAAACTAATACACACGTGGTGAGAGAAAAAGAAAATAGAGAAAAATATAAGTTTAATAAGTTATATGAAGTGAAATAAAAATAGATACATAAATATTTTGGTGAGTTGTTTTTTTAAAATAAAAGAATGTCAAAATATCACCACTAAAAAATAAAAATAGAAAACATTTTGTCAAACCAAAGGCCAGTTTGTTACATATTAATAAATAATTTTGATGCAAAATAGTAATTACTTTTTTTTTAAAGAAAAAAGCTAATGTATGTTTATTTACAAGAAAAAAAAAGAGTTATACGTTAACAGTGTACAAAATTTTAGTCATATAAACATAACACATAATCTATAATAAATTTATTAACTTTTAAAATAATTCAAACAATTATTTATAATTGGACAATAATATAAAATTATTTTACACTATAAGTGTGTATAGACATTAAACCCTATTTATAATCATAAAAAATTCTTTTTTTTAAATAAAATGACCGACTTTATGAGAAACTATTCAAAATAGCTATCAATATTAATCAGGTTTTATTTTTTCTATAGATTCTAATTATTTTAAATAAAAAAAAAACTGAAATAAGCACAAGAACAACCAAAATTTTTTTTATAAAAAAAAGTGATTCACTCAAAAAACTATTACCAACAAACCGATTAATAGCACCTTAAAGTAGCAAGCTTGAAGCTTCACAATTGTGTATTTGTCCTAAAAGTCTTTATGAATATTAGTCAACTATAAATATTATGTATACAGCAAGCTGACACTTCAAACTTAGCCTATGAATGTGATTTAAAAAACGCCTACGTTCCAAACACATTGTGATGTGATTGAAACGTAAAATCATCATCAAATCATTGATTATTGAACTGTTACCCAGACAATGGGAGCAAATACAGCTCAATAGGTTGCACGATCTCTAAAGGAGTTAATTAGAATATCTTCTTTTAGATTATGACCTGTCATTCAGAAAGCAAAAGAAAAAGAATGCTAAGAAGCTGAAGAAGGCCTTTTTCACTTCCTCAAATTGTGTTAAAACTAGAAAAAGTATATCAAATTACCAGTAAAGACTATCTTATTTGTGCGTTTCTCTTCCTTTTCCCTCTTGCGAGATGGAACAAACTCATAAAGTTCCTTCACTGCCTGCAACTTTTTTTACAAATAAATGATTTAACTATAATACACAATAAACAAATAGAACAACCTTTGCTAACGAAACTAACATTTGCGAATAAAAAAAACAAATAGAAGAAACTATGAGAGAAAGTAACTCCATTACCATACTAATTTCTTCGTAAGCATCTCATAATCAAATAACAGATACGATCCCATGAGGATATTAAATAAATTTATCACATCTTTAGAAGCAATTATGGATTATACAAACCCTTTTATCAGGTTATGGATTATACAAACCCTTAAAGTGTCAACACAATACATAATATAAATAAAATTCACCTTATTTTATCTTCAAAGATTTTTCTTTTCTTAGTTTTGAGATAAACAATGCCCCCCAACACCCCGCCCCCCCTCTCTCTAAAATTTTCCTTGTACAATAAGGAATTAAAATCAATGTGTATTAATAGTTAGTACCAAAACAATATTTAACTGCTGCAGAATCTAAAGTAAGATGGCATCATAGATTGGTATGGGTGATGTAACAAAGTTTAATTGTCAGTTTAACACATGGAGGTGGTGTTATTATATACTAAATATTGTATCTAACAGTAGTAACGAATGAAGTGGTACACTTAAATATAAAATATAAACAAAATTTTAATGTCCAACCATAAACCTACTTGGATACAGAACAACATGAATACAGCCACCCAAGTCTTACACATGGTAGTAGCACAAGAAGTATGAATGTTGTTAAATATAATTTACCTGCAAAGTATGCAGTTGATCAGAATTTTGAACACTTAACACTGCTTTGCAACGGTATACATCATTATCATATTTCTTCTCCCAGAGAATCTCCTCAAGCCATATCTGAGTCTGTAATGGTTGTAAACAATATATAAACATATAAATACAAGACAAAAAAGAGAAAGGTTTATTCAAATCACTGAATTGAAAAAAGTGAATCCAACAAGATACAAAAAGTTCTGTTATGCATTACAGAAATGAACAATGGAGTGAGATTAAGAGAAGGAAAAAAGAGTAATCTAGCTGCATAATTTATGCCTTGAGGCCTCTGATGAAGCCAGTGGAAAAATAAAGAGGGAAACATTGTTTTAATCAGTTTCCCACTCTACGTGTATTTTTGGTTCAGCTTATTTTGAAGAAATAACCACTCAACTTTGCTGGCTTTTTAAGAGAACTTTGAAAAATAAGCAATTATTTCCTATATTTAAGCTATTATTACAAGCAAGGACATAGTGCGACTGCTAATTATTGAATAAACTACGATGATATTCAACTAGAAGATATAGAAAAATGGAAAACTATATACGTGTGTGTGGATGTATTCAATGAAAAAGTGTATTTTTACAAGAGTGAGAGGAGCAACTCTTGGTTGTAAAGCTATACATTGATGGTTGATATTAATAGTTAAAGTCACATGATCATCCTAAAAAATTACATATTTTTTTATATTTAAATTTAATCGTTCATGATAAGATCTAATGGTCAATATTTGTCCCTCTTACAACAAAAACCTCCTCATTTGATGGGTCTCATTATATATACCTTATCAAGATCAATCATCCGTGTCTCACAAATCCATAAGGTTCTCACGCCACTATCATGAAGCTTTTTGGTAGACAAAGAACGACTTTCTTCTAACAATGCCTCTCAATGTGTGGCACGCTGAAAAGACAAACAGCAAAGGTAAGTAGTAGTCACATGGAGGTGGGAAGAAAATCTACGCATGAAGAGAAAAAATATGTAATATTAACTGCGGTATCGTAACGGTTCAATATCTTAGACAAGTCAACTTGACATCGAACAGAATGTATTATCTCTGCAAGAGAATTAATGTTATGTATTTCCTCCTCAAGTTTCTCCAGAGCTCCAGAGCTCTCTGCAGATACCAAATCAACCTTGTTAAGAATTATAATGTCCTGTAACAAGCAGCAAAAAATTAGCTCTTCAGTACCTGATTCCATTAAACACTTGTACTGGTTGTGCTATGCCATTACCTGACCTAAATAATTAATATAAATAGGGGTATAAGTTCAATGTTATACATAACAATTACTTAAGAGTCTCATTAATGAAATATATTTTCTAATGTTCCCTCTTTATTTTTTCCCTTTTTCATCAATCTTTGAAATTCTGGCAGCTATTAAATGAGGAAATGAGAAACATATTATCAATAAGAACCGACAATCCAATATCCAGCTAATATAATAAACAATTACCGCAAAACCTATCTGAAAATATGCTTCAGGAAATGAAGATGATCAACGATGCTCATCAAGCTGGAAGCGCAAATTTAAATCCACCACCTACTCGAGCATATACTCAATTAGAAAAGTGGTCATGATTTACAAACCATTATATACCAAGGAAAGAAATGCATCTATCATCATCAAAGTGGAAGAGTTACAAAATTTAATATGATAAAAGACAGGTGTTATACTATGTCCCACTTCAGTCTCCAAAAATTATTTCTTAGACACAGAAAAATGACAATTTCGCTGGAGACAATAACTAAAACAGCTTCATTTTGTTTGACATGGAATAAAACAACTACAAGCAAATGTCTTATTATAGAGAAAAATATTTCTTGGACAGAGTCTCCAAAAACCATGGCCCACCTAAGTCTGCAAAAACTATAATGACAATATTGCTTGAGACAATAGCTAGCACGCTTCATTTTGTTTGGCATGGAATAAAACAACTATAAGCAAATGTCTTGATATACAGAAAATTCTAGAGAATGAATTAAAAAACTACATATAGAAAAATACAGCAATGTTCATGCAAAAAAAAAAAAGATAAATTATAGTGAATTACACCCAAGAAAGATACTTACCGTGACAATAGAATCAAGCCTCACTTCTGATTCCAACTGTTCATCCAACCATAGAACAGCTGCCAAAGGAGCTGGATTTGCCAATCCAGTGGTTTCCAGCAATATATGGTCAAGCCTAAGGACACACAATACTTAATAATAATAAAAAGTGCTTAATTGTGCCAAAATATGCAGCAAAGTTGACCCACTTTGCTGAACACCACATCAATTCATGATAAAAAATGAAAATGGGGTTAGATGAAAGTGAACTGCAACTTTAAGTGCTATAACTCATAACTGTTGCTTCAATTTTCCATTCCTCAAATTAACCACAAAACTTGAAGTGTTTTCTTGTTTTACCCTTCCTTTCTCTGAACAAGCTGCTCAAGTGCTTGAACCAAACTATGATTGACAGTGCAACATATACACCCATTGGCAAGCTCAACCCATTCTTCAACCAGTGCACCCTTATCCCCTTCGTGATCATTCAAAATGACAGCAATCCTCTTCCCATGTTGCGTGTTCAAAATATGATTCACTAGCAGAAAGGTCAATGGTTCACTCACAACATCATATCACCATTCCAAAGTGAAAAAGCACACAACTTTATACTACCCAATTGGCCAAAAATTAGAAAAAAATCGAAAATTTAGGGTGTATCATGAGCAGAAAAATGACGGGGTGTTTGAAATGATGGCATAGAAACGGAAAGGGTTTAGAAAGCTTACAGTGGACTTGCCCGCACCAAGATAACCGGTGATGAGAGTGACCCCAACAGAAGAAGATTGCTGAGAAACGGGATCATCATTCCCTTGAATCTGAACAGCAAGAGGTGGCTCTTCGTCTTCCTCGTGCTCCATCTTCAACTGCTTTGTTTGTTCTATGTTGAGTTCGTGGTTTTTCTTCTCTGTTATGTTTTTCGTACAGATATTCTGAATTTATATTCCTCTTCAATAATCACATTTAAGTGTTTAATTGAAATGATTAAATATTTTTTATTTACCAAAATATTACAAATTTTAATTTAGTTTCTATAAGGTTTTTTTATTTACTTTTAATTTTTATATTTATTAAAATTGGTATAATTTTACTTCTTTATTCTAAACTAAAATAAAAATGTGTTTTTACTCAAATATAAAAATTAAAACTAAAATTGTCATTGGTAATATTTTTATAAATAAAAAACATATTTAAGTTTTAAATTCAGATGATTTTTGAAGGATAAATATAAGTATAGAATTTTTAATTTTTTTTACCTTAATTTCAATACCAATTTATGATTAATTGATAATATAAATTATTTTATATTATTAATATATAATCATTTAACTCAATAAAATTAAATAAAAAAAATGAAATCAACAAAACATTTTAACATTAAACTCTATATATATTCCATCATTTAGAAAATAAATGAAATAACAGATAAGACAAGAACATTGAGCTTATAGAACTTTAAAAACACTAAAGGACGTGTTTGGTTGTCTCTTTTTATTTTATTTTTATCTTCTGAAACCTTTGAATTAAATAAAAAATATATTTTAATAATTATTTGTAAAAAACAAAATAAACTAAAAAAATGTTTTCTCAATCTAAAAAAGCTCTATGTTCATGTATTTCTTTTTTAAACTTTTTTTTGGCACGTGTAGTAAGAGCAATTTGTGGGTAAGTTTCTCACACCTTGAAGAACCGACACTGGTTTTGTTGCCTACTACCAAATCCATGCAAGACAAGAGGGTAACAAACAGCTGCAATTATAATGGTTAACTTAAAATAATTGAATCTATGTTTCTGCCAAGATGTTTTTTTTTATCAATTTCTGCCAAGATTGGACAAAGGGGTGTTGGTAATTTCAGCAATTGCACTATTCATTTTTGGTGAACAAGAAAAAAAGTTTCATTTGTGGTGAATAAATTCACCAAAATCCACTGAGTGTTACAGCCATTAGGAAGCAAGGTGATAAAGCTATAAGCATTTGCAGCAGAAGTAGCAGCTTCCACTTCAGCCATTGTTGCACCAGGTTTTCCATCGAGTATATTCTCAAGAATGGTAGTTGCAAAGAGTGCAGGTTCTTGATTCACCAACCCAATTTGATCGCCTAACCATTTTAGTTGTAGTGTCTTAATGTCCACGATATCCAGCATAATCTAGTAAAGCTATCCAACAAATATATAAACTGCATCTCGAGAATTGAGACAAAGTGATGTGAAACTTCCTAACAAATCTGACCTGCTTAACCATTTCAAAATGATCAGCGTGGTAGTTCATCCAAGAATCAAAACTTGCTATCTTCCAAAGTAAAAAGTTTCAATAATATCACAAAAATGTCGGTACCAAAAATTTGCTCCTAGAAGAGTTAAAAATGTGCTTAGTTACCTTCATTTGGATCATAGAACCTTTCTATCAGGGAAACAACTGTGATCTTTCCAGATTCACTACCACAAACAACCGCAACAGTTTTTATCTGCAGGGAAAAAGATTGAGAAATTCCGAAAGATAAACATGTCCGGCCTCGAAGGGTAGCTGAAAGTGACATCCTTAAGTTCAATGTTGCCATTAACCTCAGCTAAGCACTTTCCTTGAGATGGATCTTCCACTATGCTTGGTTTCTGTTTGATGAACTCCATCAATTTGTATCCATCTGCTTTGCCTTTGCAGAAAGCGCCTTAGTTCGAAAATGACTGTCCCAAACTCCTGTTGAAGTAAACAAACATGTCAAGATCAAAAGGATGTTTCATTACAAGTTATTCCATATGTGCATCCTAGGCTTAAACCTTTGGCCATCCCTGCCTTGTGTCCAAGCTTCAGTGTGTTTTGTATTGCATCAGAATAAGAATTCAATGCCTTGCTCTCGCTAACATAAGAGTAATCAGTTCTAACTTGAGCAATGGCCTGTACAAATTGTACATAATGGAGACTAATTAGTCCCTACATTAATCTGTCACTTTTTGTTTTTCAATGGAGCAAATTTTTGAGCCAATGATTATGGAAATCAATGTGAAGGATAGATCTAAACAATTAAAAAAAAGTAAGCAATGTTAGGCCAAAAAACATAATTTCCTTTCATGTACTTAATTGTAAGCAATGACTATTGATATGCTTCTAGCATATAATGTTTTTCAAGCTAAAAGAATCAAGAAATTAATAATAATTGACCAATACATGCTAATATAAGTGAAATTTTTCATTATTTTATCTTTATCATTTATTATTTGAATTTTTATAGCAGGAAACCAAGAAAAGAAGAAAAGAAAGCAAAATCAAGAAGCCTCTGGATTTCAAAATTTTGATTAAAGATTTCACAAAAATAAAATATAAGAGAAGATTTTCACACCCTAATTATAAATAGGGACTTAGGAGGCCAATAGAGACAGACACTGAGACAGGGGCACAGACCTAGAGGCTGCTACACACAGATTTGCAAGAGCAAAACAAGAGAAAGAAGGATTCTTAAAAGATTAAAATTAGGTCAAGAAGATTGAGAGTCAAGATTGAGGGATTTTTACTTCTTATTCTTTTCTTTCTTCATCTAGATACACTGTGTTTATGCTCTTGAAGTCAAGCATGAATATGCTTGGTTAATTTCTTTATTGTGGTTAGGGCCATAAACCTAATGTGAACTCCTTTGTAATTGATTGATTCTATGATTCTTTTATGCTAAAGTTATTTTATTTTATCCTGTGTTGAATGAAATATATCTTTGTTAGAATTGATCACTCTAATAAAGTTATGAGGGTTAGGGTTCGCAATAGGAATATTAGGGCTTTAATTTCTGACTGTGGTAAAATAACAATTGGTACATTACCTAGGGATAAGAATGTATGGTTGCAGATAAATTGATATATCATCTTAATGCTTAATCTAAGAAAGATAACTAAGGAATTAAGATTTTTGCTTGGGTTAAAGGGTTAAAGTCACTAAGGAATTAGGATTTAACTATTTTTATGTTAAGATATATTTTTTGAATAACTAGGATAATTGAATATAGTAATTAATTCAAGTAAAGAAGGTAGGGATCAAAAGGTGAATGCGCTCTAACTACAATTATTTCTCATCAATTCCTTAAATCCAAATAGCATTTTGTGTTTACAGTATTGTTAATTCTTAAATTTTAATTTTAATCGTTCTTAATTCACAATACAAACCAATTTCTTAAACAAATGTTGATCCAATTTAAAGGGAAGAGTTGTGATAATTTTAGTGTCTCAATCCTAATGGAAACGATACTCTATTTATCATTTTATTACTTGGAACGATCGGTACACTTGCCGAATCCGCAACAACCATAGTTGGCATTTGAGCAACTCACAACCACCATAATATAATCATCACTATGCTTTTTGATTATTTTACTCACAGAAGAGAAAAGCTAGCTAGTAACTTTCTTGAGTGCTTCACATGTAAAGACATTAATCATTTCACACGTTAAATAACCACTGAACTTGAAAGATCCCCTATACCAAACAACCACCCCACCCAAAAGTCCAAAAGGTCAAAAATATAGAAAAAATAACACCAGAAAATATTTCCCAACTATCTTTAACAACCATAGTTTTTATGCCACAATGATGAGCCAACACAACAGAATCACAGAACACATCACCATAACCAGCCAGGTGCCTTTCACCATTTAGTGAAACTACATGAACACTTGGATAAAGAAGGTAGATACATCCAGGGACACTTCTCATAATTTTAAAAGCGATTGCGGCCTTGAATAGCCCATTTCCTTTTTTTCAGTTTGTAATTCAATTGCACTCCTTTTTTCTAGTTGTCCTTCTCTTTTTGGTCTCCCTTTATTCCTCGATTCAGGTTTCCAATTAGCTTTGACAAGAGATTGACCCAGTAAGTCAGCTTGTTAACCATCCTAATGTAACTTGAATTAGTTGCTAGTTACCTAACTAGCTAAGTTTGTTATAGTTAGTTAGAGGTGGTTAGAATTCTGCTATGGTAGTTATAGAGTATATATAATGTAATATAATGTGTACTCTTTAATAAATAATAATTAATCACAACTTTGATCTATTCTCTCATTAGATATTTTCTATTCCAATAGCATTTTTTCACTAGCTATTTCTTCTTCTTCCTTTGAGTTCATCCATGGCATTCTTTTACACCTTTGTTATGGTATCAGAGCTCTTCCATTGAAGAGTTTTGCTGCTCTACTCTATCCTTCATCTTTTCCTCATTTGTTTGTACGATTATGTTAGTACCTTGTTATTTATTCAAGATGAGTGAAGAACAAGATGAATCTCTTAGTGTTCATAGCTCCTATTACCTGCATCCTAGTGAAAATCCAGCAATTGCATTAGTTTCTCCTTTTCTGGATCTTCTTGGAGTAGATTAGTTCTCACGACCTTGAGTGTGAAGAACAAAGTAGAGTTTGTTGATGGTTCCCTTCCTTAACCAGCCTCGAATCACACAGATTGTATGCAGCTTGGAAAAAAGCCAATAACATGGTGGTTTCATGATTTGTACACTCAGTTGCAACTTCCATTCGTCAAAACATATCTTATGGATGGACAAATCAGTTGATATATGGAAGTTACACTAGGATGATTAATATGTCTCCTCATCAAAGAGGTTTGACAACCACAAATACATAGATAACACATGATGCCTAGTCTCAAGGTCTAGGAGTTCTGCATCATTAACTTTTCGGCATGCCCATAGCTACATTTATGGGGATGTTTGAATATAAGTCATAAGTGTTTTTGAAAGCTTTTTTTACTGAAAATATATATTTTTTCAATATAAAAGCTTTTAAAAATACTTCTGGTATTGTATCTAAAGAAGCTCTTAAGAGCTTCTAACCAAATGATGTGACATATCTACGTAAATGGTACATAGCTTTTGGGTCTCTTAACATTAACAGGAGTAAGATAGAAGATGTGTGCTACTCTTAGTCCAACAGTCCGGTAATATTGAGTACACTACTTCATAAAAGGGTGAATGTTCAATTTCTGTCTTTCTTTCATGTTGGTATATGATATTTCTCACTTTTTCCATCATTAAATCCTAGATTCCATATACCAAGTGAAGAGAAGCCATATTCATATATATTTTTCTAAGAACATCATAGATAGGTACACTGAAAGTGAGTATAAAATCAACCTTGTCCCACCAAATATCGTTCAAGAGAGTTCCTTTCACAAATTTTGCCTTACCAACATCCTCGTGCTTGTAAGAAAACCATTCATCACTAATAACCAGCTTCAATATTGAGCATAAAACAACCCACCATTCCCTTGAGATACAAGCACGTAATGTTACTTGAAACGCAGCAAATCTCCTTCTTAATTTTGTTTACGTTTCTTCCTTTAAGTTGTGTAACGTAAAATGACACATGTCCAACCGTTTGGTTCAACTTTGTACCTTCATTTGACTAAAATCTAAGTGAAACTTCAGGTGGAAAAAGGGAGCATGGAGAAGCGCCGGTTTAGGTCGGACTTAAAGAAAAAAGAACATCAAACTGATTAAAATCATTCGGTTTTGATTTAGTTTACTTTTTGTAAATGTTTTTGCCAAACCGATTAAACAACTACAGATGTCACAATCAATGAACAAACAAAAGAAACTTGGTGCCGAGAAAATTAAAAAAACTTAACTCAATCTTTAATACTGTACTGAACTTTCGTACACGGATATTTCAAAATTATCGTGTATTTTTTTTAACCACTGTCAAGTGGGACGACCTTGAGGTATCTCTATAGGTTTATCATTTGCGACGACTATGGAACTAATCCCAGTTAGCGTCTTATTTAATATTAAGTTTCTTGTCCCTCCGAATTGTTGATGTATCTATATCATGTACGTGTGATTTGCGTATTATATGACTATTTTGTAATTAAAATTAGGATGTATTTATATTCTAACTTGTCTTCTACATTTTTAAACCAAATTTATTTATTTATTTTTTGAACTTAGCTGGTCTATCCATAGGTTGAAAGTCAGATTATTTTCTCAAAGCATCAAAATTTATTTAAGGAGATTATATCTCCTAACAAATGTTTCTTCAAACACGCCAACTTTAGGATCAAACTCATAATCATATGTTTAATAAACATGATTATCTATCAATAATACAAAATTTATAATGTGTTTGTTTCTGCATCCATGATGCAGTTTTTTACATCAGAGTGGAGGCTCCTAGCTAGTTCAAGCTTTCAAGCATTTAACCTAATTGATGTGATTTTATGGGTAAGAAATGTAGTTCCAAAAAAGCATTATTTTTATAATATTTTTATTTAATAACTAAGTATTGGTGTGCAAGAAAAATTTGACTTGAGTTCCTTAAACAAGATTTTAAATTTGATTTTTGTAAATGAAAAAAAAGTTGGTTAAGATTAGGAAGTGCCACTAAAGATGAACATTGTTTCTTTAACAATTTCATGTTCCACAATGATTATTCCCAACATTCATGATAACATCTGAAGGATAACTAAGAGTAGCCCCTCAGGACCAGGATTAAGGAGGGTTTTAAATTTCATATCGTTATGTTAAAGGATAACATCATTAATCATAGTCATGTTGTTAATGAGTTGATTGTTCACGAATTATACTATCATTAGAATCACAACATGTAATGATCCTGAATCAATTAATAATTTCTTCCTAACATAGGGGACGATTAACAAACATAGGGAGCGAGATTTGAATCGATGTGGTTGGCCGCTGATAAATGGTCTCATATCAATTGGAACCTAACGTATATATACGTAGGGCATGTACAGGGGGAAAATGACATGGTCAACGAGTTGGGTTTACATTAATTACTAATTTACTTTAAATACCAGAATATTTTAAACGAATTCAATTGGTTTAACTAGAAGTTTGAAAATTAAACTTGAGCTTTGGCATGTTACGTTTCAAGGAAACTTTCCCACAGGCCACAAGGTCACATTGAGTAGAAAAAGCAAAAAGGGTCAAAAAACGGTAAAGTTCAGTGGCATTCCATGAAAAGAGGTCTTTGCAAACTCGTTAAGTGATACATCACCAACCTCACATGACTTGTTAGCATTACGTTAATCTAGCCAACAGTTTCGGAATAAATGGATGAATACATAGAAAAAAAGAGGGATTGAAAGCCTCATATTTCCCAGGTATTTGATTTTCTAAGAAATTATTTTATTGGCACAAGTGATACTGCCCTTTAATCAAATGATTTAAAGTTTAAATCTTGATTATTTTTAGTATAAAATGAATTGTATTGTGAGAAGAATATTTATTTTAAGTGCATTTACAATTTTCAACAAAGATTAATTATTATTTTTGAATTTTGATAAAAATAATTTCGTATCGGAAAAAAACTGATAATAATTTATTTATGTTGTTTAATTAAATATATTATTGATTATTGAACTCGGTCAGCACATCGCCACGCTTATTGCGACTTGAGTACAGCTTTCGTGGCTTCATCCCCACTCACACCTAACCATGCAAATTTTCAAAACATGCCATACTACAAATCAGTCATTAGGCAATACTGTATGAAAAATTTCAGAGATTCTGACTATTCCAAACCATAATATTAAAAAAATACAGAGAAAAAAAACTTGTCTTCCTATTTTGATATATATATATATATATATGTTCATGTAAGTGGAAGCATGCTAAGGAGTTCACAAGAAATCCTATTACACTCTCCTTTCAGTGACTTAGTGTGATCAATGGGATCACTTCTAGCTGTTGTACGTCATTGAGTCAGAGGGTCAATGTTGTCCACCCGTCCTAAATGAGATGATCCACATTAATAATGATTAGGCCTAAGGGTCAAAGGTTGATCTGCCTCGATTGATCTATTATGATAGTTCACAATTCCTTAAATATTGAGCTTGAAAATCGTGAGCGCTTGATATGCCTAGTTAATTTATTCGGATGTTTCACATAGCCTCAAGCATTGATCGTGAGAGACATGCACTTGTTGACATTAGACATTAGTATAATAAATCCAAATCATTAGTACTTATTAATTTTGCGGTTTATAGTACCTTATTATGTATAGTAATTTTAACATATTTTTTTGATAATCAATTACGTAATTTTAATCAATCAATTATATAATTTGTTTTGATTTAATTAATTGATTTTTTTAGAGGATTTAATTGATTGTTTAATCAATTTAACTTTCTACTTTAGTTATTTATAGAAATTATTGAAACATTACTTTACTAATTTTCCCATAAAAAATTGAAAAAATATATAATTATATTAATTTTGACATGGTTTTTGTGATTTATTAGCCAATTATTTTTTCCAAAAATTATAAACTTAAATTATTAACAATTTTTTTATAAATAATAGTTTCTGATTATTATGAGTTCTTTATATTTTTTAATGAATTTTTTTGTGTGATTTATCAAAATAAATTTTATTTAACGAATTTCAATAACTTTTATAATTAAATTTCTGATCTAATGTATTTTAATAAATTTTATAATTAAATTTATAATATAAATATTCATATGATAAAATTTTATTAAATAAATAATTAATAAATTCATCTAATTTATTTACATAAAACTTAATAAGTATTAAATTATTAGGTTAATAATTATTTACTTGCAGACATTATTCATTTACAATACAAAGTTAATTATTACCGTAATAATTTTCTTAATTTATATATATAATTTATGTAAATTAATCAAATCCATACCATCTACCATTTAAATTTTAACTTAAAGGAGTTAGTGAATTTTTATATAAAAAATAAAATATATGTTAAAGAAATAATTAAAAATCAACTTAATAATATACTTTACTAATTATTTTGGAAAAATGTAAATATTAATCATTTAATAATTTCATAAATAATTAAAGTCAAAATTTAAATAAATAAAATAAAATGATTTAATTAATTAAACTTAACTAATTAATTTTCACAAAATACACCAGTAAGATTAATTTATATTAATGGTTTAAATTTAGTGTAAGTCTAATGATTTATACCCGTCAACAAATTACACACACACACACACACATATATATATATATATATATATATATATATATAAAATAAATTACATTCCTGTAAAGTGAATATAATTATATAAAGTTAGTACGATGTCTCATATTTTTAGTATATATATACCCCATAAAATTACCAAGAAAAGTTAATCTAATGATAATTAAATAATTAATATATGATATTAGTGATATAAAATGGTGTGAGTGCTGAGAGCCGACCTAACAACTAACGCTATTAGATATTTGATCCTTGACAAAATTATTCCTCTAAGTATGATGAATCTTATTGTTATGTAATTATCATCACAAAAATAAAACAACTGCCCACCATATTAGTTGGAACATGAGATCTTGCACGAACCAAATATATTAGATAAGCTTATGATATATTAGTTTCTACGATTTCTATAAACAAATAATGACCTAATATGAATGGCTTTTAGAACGTGATTTAGGCATTTAGCAAAGAGTATGAAAGAAGAAAAGGCGAATCCAGAGACTATTTCCGTGAATGAGTTGTTGGGTAGCAGCTTTACTTCAAAAGAAGATATGCGCAAATATTAGTTTTTTTCTTATTTTATTAATTTGACAATTGATTTAATTTTAAATATCAATATAGGTCCGTTCAACTTTCAATATAGTTCATGCAAAAAAAAGATATAATTTGAATAGTCTTCATTTCATTACAACTCCCCCCACCCCAGATCAAATATTTAACCTAACTATAATTGACATACTTGATACTTGAATTTAACAATGGTTTTTTTTAAAATAAAATATTATTTCTCAAAAAAATTAAAGTTGAGCATGCAGTTGTTTTATTTTTATGCTTTTGGCATAATTACATTGTAGTTTCTCTACTATAATTAATGTATAATTTTGTATTTCAATTATTTTTTTATTATCTCTTAACTTCCTTTTTTTGTTGGATACCATCTTACAAAAGATATTTCTTTCCCTTCCTAAAAAAAGATATTTTTGATAGGAGATTCTATAGTTATTCTTCTTTCAAAATGTAATGACATGTTCGTTAGTTGGATACGTCAACAATAAACATACGGAGTCACGTCAAAGATAGCAATAACATGATGTTCCACCTGAAATTTTTTTTATAAATTATTTTATTAAAAAAGAAAATAAAGTCAAAGTCCCAAATTTTTATTTTTTATTTTTTCTTTACCTTTGCTTATTTTTTCCCTATTTGTCCTTTTCTTTTACCTTTCTATTCTCTCTCCTCGATCTTCTTCTATCTCCCACTATCTCTCCACCACAGGCAATCGCACTGTGTTACCACTGCCACCACTCCTCTATGCCGTCGTCATCGACCAAGGTCTCGACATCTCCACCCACCTCTATCACAAAATACATAAGCGTTAAGGAATAGGCCCCCAATTAGAGTCGCTAAAGTTGTGACGCTCCGACCAAATTTCGTGTTGAAGACTTTGATAGTGACATTGGATTTGTAGTCAGTTTCAGACTAGAGGACACATTGGTTTCTGAGACAAACAAACTAAGGGAGCACATAGTGTGAAGGTCGCGACGACTGTCCTCAAAGACGACGAACGTGAAGGGTTGTCGTCTGAGAGAAACGACTTGTTGGTGCAAAGAAGTCGTGAAAAACTCTGTGTTTTATTTTGATAGATCTGAGAATGAAAGACATATATGTTTAATTTTGTAATATATATGTTTTGTTTTGTTAGATTTGTATGATTTGGGTTTTATTTTTGTTATATTTGTGCGATGCAAGACATCACCAAGATGGTGCAGGACATGCCTTCTGTCGACACTGCAGCTACTGTGAAGTACCGCCTAAGTCAGTTGGAGAAGATAAAGGTGGATGTAGCTAGGAAGTCGTTGTGATGAAAATAGCTATGGCGATCAGAGACTGAGAAGCGGAGCCAGAGCTTGCCTGAAATTTTGTACCTGTCTCCTTCTTTCCTTGTTCATGCAGCGCCACTTCTGAGAGAGACCTGAAACGCATCTAGGGCTTTCTTCATTTTCCCTTTAAAATTATTTTTATTAACTTTGGTTGATATTGAAAGTAAGTATGCACATTCCATGACATTCATGGAACATGTTCATGAGGGTGAAAAACAAAAAAATTTATTTTTTTCTTTGATGCGGAACCTGTAACTCCTTACAATCCTCATGATACTTCTTTAGAATTTACTCTTTAAAACGCTAGCGGTTTTAGAAATATCTTTTTGATCGCTTGAAAGGCTTCAAAAGGATGATGTCCTCCAATGGTGATCCACACGATTGTATCTTTAATGTTTGAGAGAATTCATTCTCTTTCTTGATCCTCCTTCACTTGGTTGCTTGCTAGGCAATGGCAAGGTGAAGGCTGCAAGTGTTTGGTTTATTTCTCAAGACAAAAAATGATGTCTCGAGGTTAGATAAGGTTGCAACAATGGAGGGGAGAAGATGATGAAGAAGAAAGAAAAAAAACAAGAACTTTGATTCTTGAAAGAGCATTAGCACATAACATAAGAGTGCAGTGTTATTTATTTTAGGAACCTATTATCTTGTAATCTTATTAGGATTAGAATCCTAACTCAATCACTCAAAATCAATCCAACGATCTATAAATTCAAAATTCAACCTTTAATCATCATATCCCTTTGGTGTTGTTGCTTTATCTATTTTATTTAAATTGGTAATTCAAATAAAAAAGTTGTTGGAAGAAACATTATCCAATCTTTATTGGATATAGTTTTAGATAATTCACAATTATCCTTACAACCTAAACTCTTAAATTCAAAATTCAAATTCAAATTCAATCTTTCTCCTGATTCATAATTTAAATTTGAATTCAAATTCAAAATTTAAAATTTAAAATTTCAAAATTCTAATTCAAATTTCAAATTGGTCCAAAACTTATTTTGATTAAGTCAACTTCTTGATTTACTAGGACATATGGCCCAAGACCCTATTGGGCCTTTTAACACGTTTGAGCCTATTAGTGTACAAACTTATGTCTCACTAATAGCCCAAATAGGGAGCATGCATCAATTAGACTTGGAGTTCAACTCCAACCTAATTACACATTTTGTCTTGAAAAGTCTAATAACTATTATTGGCCCAAACTTGCTAGTTATAAGCAATCAAGAATAACCTTTGTGTGTGACCCATTAGGCCTAATTAGTCACTGACATAAATGAACTAGGACCGATTAAACTCCTTTAACGGACCCAATTCATTTAATGACAACATAAGACACTAGCAATGCTCTACAGCCCCATAACTAATTGAGTTGATCTTCTGATTTGGATATCGTGCTGACACCATCCCTCATATCATCATTCACATTTAGTCGAGAGCAATAATAGAGTATCATCTCTCTTAGTTGACTAAATATAGTTTTTCACAAAACTAGGAATCTTTTTCTATTGACTCTAAGATGGATCATGACTCATGACTCCTCATGATCTCTTACTATGCATAGATTCCCAAGTCAACTAGAAATCATTCAAGCCCTACCAGTCTCTTGAACAACTAATCCTTTGTAAGGACTATGAGTCCTTTCAGCATGTCCATCTTCACTCATGTATTCAAGTTATACCCAAGAGTACATTGTTCTCCCTATTTTCAGGCAGATAGAGTTGTACAGTCAAAGTATAACCCTAGGACATAGTGTTCGATGACATCCTCAAGTCTAGGATGATCCACACTACCAAACGATGAGAGACTTTACAAATCCAATTGTACTTTAAAGAATCCTTGTGGAGTCTCTTGATGGGTCAGTTCGGTGTCATCTGTTCTCCAATAGATCCACTCACGACATCAGCTAAGACATCATCGTGCCTGCATTCCATGAGGTCCCTACCTTGTATCTCTATACAAGTAGAAAATGACGTACTATTCCTTTTTGAGATCACTAATGCCCTTTCTTGGTGATTTAAGACTAGGAACTCATTTCAGGTAATAGACATTTAGTGTCCTCGAGTCCGCACTATCATGATCCTTATCATTGATCCTTGAGAGAACACCTATTCTATTCCTAAGGCCTTTATCTTTAAATACATATTACTATAAAATATAGGCGAGACATGAATATGATAAAGATAAATTTTGCTCAAATTTATTAATCATGAAATACTAAATAACAAAAGGTGTTCATCTGATGAAACATATTGTCTCTAGGACACCTATATACTAACATATATTATATGTGTAGTTTCTATTTTTGATTGATTCTTTTTGTATTGTGATTTATGGTTGTATTCACCAATATACTTGTATTTGTTTTGCCCAAACATTTAGTTTATAAAGGCTTGATGGCTTATCCTTTCTCTATCCCCAAAGCTGAAGGACTCAAGGTGATTAAAATTGTTATGTAAATTGGGTCAGTTTATGGTGGATTCAATGTGTTGTGTATAGTTGAAGATAATCAACTGTTTGGGACTTTGGCTTTGATCATGGGTGGGTGGGTTTGTGTGAGAGAACAAAGAGGTGGTGAGAAGTGAGATGTAAATGTCTAACAAGACTGATGTTGGGAGTTTCTACAGAAGAATAAGTTGTCAAAGGATGCAGAATTGACAATGTAGGCAGAACACAAGATGAAGATAGAGAAGAGATGCACCAGAGATGGAGATGAAAAGGGATTGCTTCTCTGTTTCACTGCAACACACTAACCAACTCAGGAATTGGTCTAGTTTTTTGAAAACATTGTTTTTAGACAAACTCCAAACACTTTAACTTTATTTACTTTTTTTAATAAAATAGTTTATTACATTAAATTAAATATATAAAAAATCCAAGTGGCATGACATGTTATTGATACCTCTGAAGTGGTTTGGCACGTGTATCCCTGACGTGTCCAATTAATGGACACATCATCACATTTTAGATAAAGACTATGACAGGAATTTCTCACAAAACTTTTGAAGTTTCAAGGATCCAATGAGAAGCAAAATAATTTCAGAGATCCGTTGTGAAATTTGGGTATATTTCAAGTATCTCTAACATATTTAAACCTGAAAAATAACATAAGAAGTAAATAGAATATATGATTTTTTTTGTAATTAACAAAGAGGTATTTGGCCATCGACTTATTTTGAAATAAAGTGATACTTCCATATATTCTGGCAAATCCAAACTTTCCGTCAAATTTTGATTAAGAGATCCAATTATCTAATTACTTGTGTGAACATAGTAAATATATTATTTTGTTTCATATGATAAGTATGAATGTATAATGAACAAATATAATTACCTAACAAATTTTGGTTTTCTTTTCTCTTATCTTATTGGCTCATGATATTAAATTTAAACTAACAACGATTGCTTGCACGCGGGTTTGCAACTGCCATTCTTGTTGTGTTCAACTACCTTCCACGGTACTCAATTCCTCTGTCCATGTGATATAGTGACTTTCGTGAAGTTCAAAGCTTCCCAACAGTTTCAGAAAAGGAAACAATAAAGGCTTAATTTCCTCCAACTACGTTTTAAATTCTAACTTTATACATTAGTTTTTTTTTGTAAGAATTGAGACCTACGTAAATTTCATTCTTGAAGGTTGAGAAAGGGATTAGATACATGTATAATACCCAATAAATGATCATTAAACATGTTAAATTACGTACGGTAGCAAATAAACATGAAGATTTTGATTTATATAACAAGGGGAAGAAATAGTGCATGTGAGATGAGGAAAGTGCTCCTGCACATGCAAATTTTATTTTGTCACATTTCAAAAAAGTATATCATTAATGTTATATATAAAGTAATCTATGTCAATAGTACGTGTAAGTATTATAAACTATCTCGATTTTTACGAATCAAACAAAAAATATTATTAATGTTATATGTGATAACCAGAATATATTAAGTTGGTCCATCATTTTGTCGAACCGGTAAAGTTTTGTTAGATAAATACTAAATTCTGTGGCTTTTTTTTGTGTTAATTTGCATGTTAAAAGTGTTTTATATATACTAATTTGATAATAAAAAAACACATTTTCATACATTATTCTTTTAAAAAAACTTATTAAAAAGTACGTAAAGTTTAATTAAAAAACTTGAAATAAAATATTTGTTAAATGATTTTTTTTTTAAAATATTATTATCTTTAAAAATTAATTTAATTTTAAGAAGGTTGTGAATTTAAAGTTTTTTTGTCCCAAAATAAAAGCTGGTCTATTGTATTGATTAAAAAATAATACATAAATATGCCTACACTTAACTAAGTGAAAAACATATTGTATAAAAAAGTAAGTGAAAAAATTTTATGAGCTCTAATAATAAATGGATAATTTTTTTATAACTTTAACTAATGCATAATGATATAATGTAATGGAGTAGTAAAAGAAGACACGCAAATTATGTAGTTCATGTTCAAAAGAATGGACTCAAATATTAAAAAAAAAGTTATCATTAAAAAATACAAATATATAGAGGATTTAATTAATAAAGATAACTAATAATAAAAATATTATTTAAAGACAATAAATTAATTTATATTAATTGTTTGACCAGTATTAGATGCAAAACTACTTAGTACATAAACGAATTGACATGAAATTATCTAAACTAAATAAATGATTTAAAATGGAATCTTATATATATAATTGAATTAAATATTCGGAGATAAAATTTGGTATTTATAATAATCCTAGAAGCCTTAAGTAAGATTGTTACACGGAAAAAATCCTTGCTCTAAAAAAATCAATACGTATAAGATGCAATTCTTCACCGAGCAAAAACAGAAAATGTGTACTGTGTACCCTACACAATGCTATTGTTTTTAATGAAAATAAAAATGAAATTAAATGCAACAAACTCACTTATAAATGATATTCCAGAAATAATTAATGTAATATTGATTTTGCTCAGCTCAGCTGCACTTAATGCAAATACAAATAAATTTAAATATATAAATACAAAATTCTATTAATACGAACTATAATAAAGAAAGATGTACAGTACTGGACATACCTGATGTCATCGTAATGCTTTTTTTTCTTCCTAAATGCATCGATTTCACGGTATTAATTATTTTAGTTACCGTAAAAAAATAAATATTTTTCTTCAAAGAAAAGATTTTATAAATCTCAATCCTAGATTTGTATGAGAAAATGTGCCATTATTTGCAAAAGAATGCAAAAAGGTTAATGGTAGATATTTTTTAAGACTAAATTACGTATATATCTTTGTGTTTTTCTCAAATTTCACCTTATATTTCTTTATTTTTGCATCTTACAAAAAATCATTTAATTATTTAGTTCACATTATACTTATATTTTAATACTCTTGTTTCTTTTTTGTTTTTTTTTTTACGTAAACCTAACTTTGAACCCACTTTTTTTGGTACGCAGTGTTAACTCATTTCCTCTCATCCTTTGTTCTACTAACATACATATGAACTGAATTTTAATTTCAACAAACATTTTTCATCCATTATGTTCTTGTGGTCCCAAACATCAACACTATTTTAATCAACAATAATAAACAAATGATTTTCAGTTCATCCATTATATTTTCTGTTGTCCCAAACATCAACACTATTTTAATCAACAATAGTAAACAAATGATTTTCACTTCATCCATGTGTTTCCTATTATCCCAAACATCAACACTATTTTAATCAACAATAATAAACAAATGATTTTAAAAATCATAAGTGATCCTAAACTGGTCTTCCATTAAAACCCCATTCAGAAATAGACAATAATAAACGATCAAAATTAAATAAATAATCTTAAAAAGTAACTTATATACGAAGTCCAGTAGTCACTTACAAGCAAAACCTAGCGTGAACAAAAATTGTGAAACAGGAAGAAAAACAGAGTACTCGTTAATGTCGAAGAGGAAGACAAATGAAGGCGCTCATGAACGTCGCGAACTAGAATAGGAACAATGGAAAATTCGCGAACTGAAACAAGAACGATGAAGAACTCACGAGCGGTGAAGAGAAATGGAACGTGAACATCGTGAGAGAAAGAGAAACTCGCACCCCTGGACGTTAAAGAATAACTCACCAACAAGAGGAAGATGAACAGTATTCACTAATGGTGAAGAGGAATAAAACATTAATCGTAAATTCTTAAACTAATTAGGAAAGGATAATTTGAGTTTTACAATTAAAATATAAGGATAACTTTGTTTGCTCGCATATTTCAATTGACATTAGTTAACGATGTTAATAGAGAAGGATAAAAGTAATGTGCAAGAAGGGAATGATATCATGTGAAATTTGAGAAAAATACAGGGGATACGAGTATAATTTACTCAAAAATTAAATGTAATGAAATACCCTTAATATACATGAAAAATTGATGGCAATCAATTTTAAAATAAATGTAAAAGGTTTAAATAAATTTTTATTATTTTTTAAGAGAGTTTTTATTCTCTTTAAACATATGATATCTTTTACTTTGTTTTCTTTATTCATTCTTATTTATTAAAAACATAAAAAATTATGTTTTTTATTTTCTGCCAAAAATTAAAGTTATATAATTTTTAAAATATAGTAATTAAAATAAATAATTTTTTATGAAAATTAAAATAAACATGCAAAAATTTTAAAAACTAAACTTTAGTATAAAAATAATATAGCGTGAGTTTATTAACAAATAATTTACTATGCAATAGTTTTCACTATAAAATTACTATATCATCATACAATTATGTATTATTGTAGAATTTAACGAGTGTAATGATTTTAGTAAAAAAAATGAGTGTAATTATTTATGAATACATTGTTAAATAACAGTGTAAAGTTTTCTACCAGAAACACTAATAAAATTAGATTCTAAAAAAATATTATGAAGAAAATAATAATATATGAAGAAAAACAATCATGAATAAAGGTGCTAAGATGTGTTAAAAATATATTCTTTTGAACATTTTTTAAAATATATACTCTTAAATTATTAAAATTTATTGAAAATTATAATAGAAGAGAGAAATATTATATTAAAATGTATTGAAAATTATAATAGAAGAGAGAAATATTAAATATGATGAGAAACCTACAATATTTTATCATTTTCAATAAATTACAACTAATCAAAGAGTATGCATTCAAAGGAGTGTGTTAAATATTCATAAAGAAAAAAAATATATGATAGATTAGTCAATAACATTTATTAGTTAGGGTTTCTAGTAAAATTTAGTTGCCAATAAGTGTTGTCACATGAAAATTTAAAGTTAGTTGTAATATGTTTTGGTTAGTCTTGTTTCAGTACAATCACAAATTAGTCTTGTTTCAATACAATCACAAATAATGATCAAACAATTTGTGATGAGAAGGAGAATATGTTTCTTAACTATGGGTTCTAAAATTACTCCGAAAAATACTCGGTGTAGGTGAATGAAGAAGAAAAGAAGGAAATAGGATTTTATGTGAATTATAAAGATTGATAGCTATAAACTAGAGGTTGTAAATGAAAATAACAGAGGAAAACTATAATTTAAAGCAATAAAAGACAAAAACGTTAAAGAAGAAATATCGAGTAAAATGAGATTTAATTTTGGATTGATTGTTTGTCATTTGAAATTAATTACAAGTCCTATTTATAGGTTATAAATTCAAATTCTCTATTGAACCACATTTTTTCTATTTGATGACTTCTTAGAACATGATTTAAGAGTCATTTAACTAGTTTTATAGTAATTCAATTAATTCTGATAGTTGAATTTGGCTAAATAATTATCACATTAAATTTACCTTTTTGGTAACTATTCCTAAAATCTGCACGCATTCTCATCTTTCCACAAGCCAATTGATATGTTATTTCAAAATTTTGAAGAACATGAAAATCAATTCCTATTTTTTCAGGGAATACTATTATTGATCAAATTTAACCATTACAAGCCATTTACATGTTAGAAAATTGTGGAAAATATTTTCTTAATTTTACTAAATTAAATCTAATTTAATTCAACTAATTTTCGGATCGTTAAAGTTGGCCAAAATCTATCATTCGATTAGAATTTTGGCTAACATTATAGGTAGTTGAATTCACCTCATCCATATTCAACTAACAGTAAAATTAATTATATCTCTCCATTATTAAATAATTGAATTGACGTTCTACTCATTTAACTAATATTAAAATTAATTCAATTTTATCATTTGACTAACATTATGAATAATTATACTGATTTTATTTAACTAATATTAATTTTGCATTCAACT
>CM023948.1:29486764-29696655 GCA_013407115.1 Glycine latifolia | reverse complement strand
ACTTTATAAATCTTTTTAAGCATAAAAGGTTCAACAAATATCCAACAGAAACAACTTATTTGAGATTTTTTTTTAAATTAGTGTATGTTAGCTCATCCATATAAGACCAAAATACTTCATAAGCATTTATTAAAATAAATAATAGGAGCGGTAATAATACATTCTGACACATGTATCAAAATATATGTGTATTTTTTTTATTGGTTAAAATTTAATAGAAACTGCAAATTTATAAATGAAACTTATCAAATAAGAACATCCATCAAATTTTATAATTTACAATAAATTTGAATCAATAATAATAATAAATGTACCCAAAAGAATGCCTTACTAGCATTTCTCAGTAAATACACCCAAACAAGTTAAAAATAATATAATTTAAATAGGGACTTTTTAATAATTTATAACCCTCCTCAGGGACGTTGGGAACTTTTATAGGCAAATGCTGAATATTATTTATGTTTTATGGCTTTATTTATCATCTCTCTCCTCATAATTATAAAAAAATTGTCTTGGACTTGCAACCCAATTCATGCTCAGGGTCCAGGCCCTAGTTGATAAAATACACTCCAAGTCGCGTCTTTGTTACGGTCCAAAATTCCATTACTAATTTTGACTTTTGAGCCACACACAGGCCTAGTAGAGCATTCGTACCCTATATTTACGCCAATTGACTAAAGCATTCAACTAGGATCTTTTAGTTTTATGATTACTCTTATTCTGAGAAAAGTAATCGTCTATTAGAACTTAGAAGGCTACGATTAAGAAGGAGAATCTCATGTTCAGGAGCTAGGGTGGAGGCTTAGTCATATTTAGAAACCAACACTAAACAACACATCTCTGTGATTAAGGTAAAACAATTTTAGGTTAGTTAATCCATGTGTTTGATAATAAAAAACACAAAAGATCACATATGTAAAATAATATTTAAGCTGTAATTATTATATTAGAAGTGGTTTAACACAAAAGTTTTCAAAATTTTATTTTGGAGCATGAGATAAAAAAGGTTTTATGTAATACATATCTATGCAAGGTACTCAGTTGGCAATAACTATTATCACCAGCAATAATTAGCAACAATCATATTCAATTTATATTTTTAAAAAGGTGTGAGGAATTTTAAGTTTAAGTATGAGTAAATTCCGAACTAAATAATTATAATTATTGTTAATAAAAAAACTCGTGCTCGAATTTAATGATCACCATACAAAAAATTACTACGGAAAGGAGAATTACTTATTCAACGGATGCCATTTCGTGTATAGATATTTACATATAAATATGTGTAATGATGAATATAAGTATGGTTACTGGACTCACTCACACCACCCGTCTTCACACTAGTACATTATTTATCATATTAAATTTTAGAAAAACAAATATTACGCCAATAACTATATAATTTTATAGTCACAGCTTACAACAAATGATAATTTTACAATACAACTGATAAGGATATTGTTGCCTTTATATTCATATAGTTCTTCTCTCGCTCTCTTTCTCTCTAAAGTGTGAATAAATAATATTTACCAAAGACACGATTATTCTTTCTTTCCTTCCTAGTAAATGCTCTTCCAAATAAAGGAAGGAATGATTTTTTTTTTGAATTTAATGTTTAATTATTTAATTATAAGCTACCATTTAAATTACTTTAAAATAATTATTTTAAATTAATAAATTTATTATAATTAATGAGTTATGATTGAATTCCTTCTTCTCTTTTTTTATACTTGACTCTTTGGCAAGTATCTGGTAATTTTATATTTATGTGTCACATTTCATAAATATTAAATAACCAGTATAGGGAAGCAATTTTTTTTAGGGATGATAATTTTAATTTTGTGATATAAATGGGTTTGGGTACCCCTTATTTTTTTTTTTACTGACAGTACCCCTTTTACCTATTCATAATGATATTTTTTTTCTGACAAAAAAAAGAATGAATTTCGTTTTTCCACATTTCCCTTTCATCATTGATCCTTCCTCTACTTTTTACTACTACAAAAGAGTGTCTACAGCTGAGAAATAAGAAGTAATCTTTTTCTAATAATATTTTATTTAATTAAAGTGTGAATAATAAAATTGAGTACGCATAGCTAGATATCTATCTGTATAATACAAAGATAGACATTAATTACTTACTCGCATAAGTACGTACCTAGTGACAAATGCTTTTCAAATCACAAAGATGAAAAACGAAAATTATAGTACTTTGCCAAATCTCGCATGAACTCCCTCCCTGCAAGCAACTTCGCTCCCTCTTCAATGGCCACGAATTTGTATGAGTACATTTGTACATGTACATCAATCCATACAGTACTTTTGAGTTGCATTACTTGCATACTTTTATCTCTAACATATTACGTATTATTATACCCAAGGTGGTGGGACTTTTTTTTTCCGTATATAACTCTCTCGTACTCTTTATATGTCACATCATTACTTTTTTTAATAATGCATTATACTACTATTAAACAATGAGGGGTTAGAAATATCAAATCACGATTAAAAATACTCTTACCTTGGTAAAAACACCAGGTAATGTCCCCCAACCACAAGTGTAGAACGGCAGTGCAAAACCCATCCCGTAAGTACTGCTGGTGCGTCACCAGTTTCTAGAGCTCCTCAGCTCGGTTAAACATTAAAGTGTATTGTAATTGAAAATTTTGTGGACGTGTTTTAATTTAAATTTAACAGATAAAAAAAATAAATGCAAAAGTAAAGTTGATCTTGATCCATTCACAAAATTATTTTTATCTCAAACCACTATTATGGTGTTCATATGTTTGGCTAATTTGTGAAATGGATCAACTCAACCGCATTGGTTTAAATTTTGGTGTTTCTTAGATTGGATTTTACCAACACGTTCAAATCATATCATGATCTTTGGTTTGAGTAACCGTTTTCTTTTTTACTCGTGAATCTAATGATCCAACCTGTTGATGGAATATTCTTTTTAATTATCATTTATATGTTTTTTTAAATTTATTTATTTACAATTCAATATTTTTTAGAAAATTTAAAATGTTGTCTAAATTTTTTCATCTGATAAACAAAACTCGATCTAACATGTTATTTGATTAGGGTGATTCAAGTGGATTTTGGTAATTACTCCCTTTGGTTTCAAATATAAACAACAAAATATTTTTTTATTATTTTAATCTCAAGTAAATCTCATTTACCTATGAATTCTTTAATGAGTATCTCTCCAAAATATTCTTCATTTAATGATGTCAAAGATTTTTTTTATTTGATATCAAGTTTTAGGGAAAGATAATTTAGGAAAAATATATTTTTAAATTGAAAATGAAACAATTTAGTGAATTAAATATTTTTCTTAATAAATGTGAAATGTATCTTTTTTTTGCTTATAATTAAGATAAGAGGGAGTACAATTGACTCCGACCCATTTTGCTCTTGGTCCTACCAAGGGGTGAAATCTCAATTTTGTCCCCTATTTAAAATTTTCTCACCCTTCTCTTCCTCTTCTCTCTTCCTCTTCTCTCTTCCTCCTTTTCCTTGCTCCACTTGCCGCAACCCTTCCCTTTCTCAACCTTCCATTGTCCTTTCTCTACTAGTTTTTTTATTTATTTAAAAAGAAAGAGTAACAAAATTGCGATTCTAATATAGAGCTACACTGAAATTGCAATTTTGTTACTTTTTTTTAGGTTTTGAACACCACAACAAAATTATGCATAGTTGTTAAAACTGGATTAGACCGATCGGTTGGACCAAGAACCGGTAGCATAGTTGGTCTGGTTCTGTTATTGAATCAGTCATGCAGTTGACCCGGTCAAATTGGCCAAAATCGGCCAGTCGAACCCTGCCAGGTTCTTTTTTTTTTTATTAAAATGTTTGGATTATTATCAATAGTTAATCTGGATTTTGGAGTATGAATGAACTTTTCTTACTCAAATAATGTTAGTTATATACTTATATATAATAGATACATATATAATTTTATAATTTTAATATATATCGGGTCAAACCGATTCAATTACTAACCCACCGGTTGGACCATTGACCCACTACCTTGACCGGATCAATGACTAAACCGGTTTTAATAACTTTGATTATGATCATGTTGTGTGTCTGAACAAAGAACACAACAAAATCGTAATTTCATTGTTATTTATTTATTACAACAGAATCAAGATTCCATTGTTTAACTTTTATTTTATGACAATGGAATCATAATTACATATCGATGTGAAAGGATAATTTTGAAAGGCAAAAAAGAGGTCAACCCCTTGATAGGGGTCAAGAGCAATTCCAATGGAATCAATAGCAACTCCCTTAGTTTTTACAAGAAAAATCTATAAGTCGATCTGATCTAATCCAACCCAAATTGAAATATTTTGATCAACTCATATAATTGTTTTAACTATATGCAACTTAATTAGACTTATTTACACCTATAATTACCTAGGCTTAAATGCAATTTTGATCATCCTATGTCATTTAATTCATAATTTTTGTCCTCCTATTTTAAAATAAAGACATTTAGTCCTTTTATTTTAGAAAATTCACTATTTTGGTCTCCATATTTTAGAAAATTCATAATTTAGGTCAAATATTTAATTTTGTCTATTTTTATTCCTTACATTGCAATTGATTAAAATATTTATTTATGACACCTTAAATGAATATGTTAAGTTTATGATTCAATTGAACTAAAATAAAATAAATACAAAATTGAGAATTTGACTAAAATTGTAAACTTTTAAAAATAGGAAGACCAAATGTCTCTATATTAAAATATGAGGATTAAAATTGAAGATTTTTTAAAATAAAAAGATCAAATATATCTATTTTAAAATGAAGGAATCAAAATTATAAACAGAACAAAGTAAAGATACCAAAATTACATTTTAGTCCATAATAAGTAAGTAGATTACACTATACAATTATTTTATCGTATACGAAATTGGTATCCTTGACTTGTCCACATCTTGGGAGGGTGTACTAATGAAAATAGAAATCATTATTTGGAGACAAACAAAATTTACATTAATTATAATTATTTATGATTCTTTATTTTCATTATTTCATAAATGGATAATTGAATATGTGTATATACAAGTGATAAAGAGTCAAGATCCTTTCCATAATCTTTTATATTTTCATACTGCACGATCCAATAATATATATTTTGAGTTTAATTGTGATGATAATTAATCTAGAATACAGGTTATTTTGGTTTTGAATCACATCTAACTAATCAAAAGGGGAAGAAAAAACAAAGGTACCTTCCCCTCTTTATGTGAGATGTCTAAAGAAGAAAATGAAGCATGACCCTTGTTTTTCATGTATACATCTTTACAAGGCACCCATTGATCATAAATTCATAATGCTGCATCACATGCTTTGTCCCTGACTTACTATTAGGCAATTAGGACTTGCTGAGCGTAACAAGCTGAATCTCCAAGATTGACCTCGTAGGCATGGCAAACCGGGGTGGGGGTAGCTATAAATTTTATGTTTCTCGTTCTCGTTCCGTAGAGGGACTAATTTTTTACATCCATCCTTGTCCTTGTTCGGGTATGCTCGCTCAGTTCTCGATCCAAAATTCTATTTCTTAAAAAAATACAACAAATTTAATTAACTTATCGTATCCAAATATACATGGTACAAACATAATAAGTGATTCATAATTGTACACATATAAACTATATAATAATGACAATGTTCTAAGTAAATATCAATGCAAATAACAAACTTTGCCAACCATTGACATTACAAACAAAATTCAAAATACTAGTGTAGATAACATACTTTGATAAGTGAATGACATTACAAGTTTATAACAAAATTCATAAACAAATAAAATTAAAAGTCTGTAACAGAAGTTCAGTTGAACAAAATGATTTTACTAACATTCAACAATTTCAAGTAGTTGATAACTTGGTCTTGGTCCACAATTTCTTCCTAGTTCCTGCAAAATGAAAACAGTATTATTTAGTGCAAGATTTTGCAAATCAAATACATTTAGTAGTTGAAATGTAAATACATTCTCTAAATCAAATACATTCAGCAGTTAGTGCAAGTATTATTTGAACAGTAAAACCAATGTAAATACAAATATCAAAGAACAATAATAAAAAGTAAATTTACCAAAGAAAAGCATTCATTAATTATTCAATTGTTGAGAAATGCCACAAACCAACAATTCACTTATATTCCGAAAAACAAAAAATTAGAAATGAACAATAAAATTGAAAAATGATAAATCTAAAACAAATGGTACCTTCATCATCATCAGATTCAATTTCATTCACTAAAGTAGCTATTTCTTGAATTTCCTTAAAGCCTAAACCTATAAATATCAAATATAGTATTATAAGTGACAATTAATGAATTAAAAACTAAAAAAAGTATTATAAGATAAGAAAAGAATTAAGGTTACATCCATTTTATATGCTTCATAACCAACTTTTACCACACATCAAAACCTCTAAAGTAGTAAAATTAAGTCTACTACGATCAAGACTTAATATCTTGCCATCAATACTAAATGTAGATTCAGAAGCTACAATAATGATTGGAATAGCTAATGCATCTCTTGCAATTGCTTGTAGAGTTAGATACTTTTTCTCATTCTGTTTCCACCATGTTAAGATGTGAAAATCTAATGTACTTGGAAAATTATCCTCCTCCAAGTAATGATATAACTTTGTTTTCATAGATGAAGTTTGCTCCTTTTTCCTTCTTGCCATGTACATTTGAAAATCAGTCATGTCATCAGAAGCAAACTTACCCACATTTGATGGAGAGATACTAGCAAAGCCTTCATTCTTCATTAATTGATATTCAGAAACCAAATCATAGCACAATTGTTGAATCCTAGTAACTTGACTATAACATTCAAGATCATACAATTTACCAAAATAATATTCAAGCAAATTCATTTTGTAACCTTGGATCTAAAACTGTAGCAACTCCTATTATATCATGAATGACACTCCAATAAATATAAAATTTTCTTAACATACTTTGTGTCATATCTTGAATTACTTGATTAGGGGAGTTAATCCATTCATTTATAGTAATCTTTATCTCACAAGGAAAATAAAGGTTAGTAGTTGAATATTTGGTTCCTGAAATGATTTATGTAATATCATTAAACAATTTCAACCTCCCACAAACATCGTTTGCAAATTCCCAATGTGAATCAATTGGCAAAAAAGAGTATTGAGGATCACGCTACTTTAACCGAGCAAAGACATCCTTATAAATTATAGCAGCATCAAGCATCTTGAACATGGAATTCCACCTTGTTGGACAATCTGAACACAATTTTTTTGTGCAAGAAATTTCATAAACTTAACTTGAAGGAATTTTAGAAAATGAAACGAAAAGAGAAAAGGGAGGGAAATCAGGGAATACCTTGAATGGAGATGGCAGAGGTGGTCGTGAAGTTGTGAATGGAGATGAATGCGTTGGGGCGACCATGAACAACGATAGCAAAGAGCGGTGAGCCATCATGAATGAGCAGTACTGAGTGTGAACAGTGACGCTTATAGAGCGGGAGTGACTGATGACTAATAAGTGAACACTGAATGTGTTTCTATTTTTAAGCAATCTTAATTCTCTTTACTTGTGTAGCCCTAAGTAATGCTACATAAGTAATTTTATATATTTATGATGTAAGGGGAGCCATTAACGATTACAAGTATGGGAAAAAATAGTTACCCATCCCTGTCTTAAAAAATAAAAACTCAGGTATAAATCATTCTCATCCCCGTATTCGATCAACTCGATTATTACCTCTCAAACTCAAGGCGGGAAATGGCGATTATCCATGGATACAAAGTTATTTTTCATCCTTACTATCAAGTACGTACTCGTTACTGATTGCAAAATCTCTTTTCACAAGTTATAAAGATTTAGAAAGTTGCATTTGAGTTTACCGAAAGGAAAATTTAGGGGATTGATGCAGATACCGCAAAATGTAATGACATGATTACTTTGAGTTTTTGAAAAGAAAAAATCTTAACGGGATTATTTGAAATTTGAAGTGAGATATAACTTGTAAGAATTCAAGTATGGGACTCAAGTCCCACATTGAAAGTATAAATTTATTGAAAGTATAACTTTATTTTTATTGAATTTATAAGATATTGGACTCTCATTGTTTTTTAACAATATATATTGTACTCTTTACTTATTCTTTTTTGACAAAATTGGACTCTCTACCTAAGATTTTTTTTTTTTTACAGAAACTTAAGATGGTTAATTATGTGTTTTTTATTAATTAGTTCCTTAAACATGGTTCTTCCAAATTCCTACCAATTATTATCAGAATTTTCCACCACGGTTCCAATTCCATCATCTTATGCACAAATTATAAAATATTGCACCATCATAATACTGGTCCAAAGTAGATTTGGGTTCCGATATTTTAAGAAATATTTCAGGTTTAAATTTTTTAGATAAAAAATGAAAAAATGCTAGTGATGTTCTCTATTTTTAAGATTTTCTATGATGGATTAAAATTGATTAATTGAATATCACATTTTTTATAGGTTTTATTTTTCATTTAATGATTCATCTTGATTTCTATTAAAGACTATTACATTCTGCACCTTCCCTTGCATTATGGAAAATCCATTCCAAAATGTAAATTTACATTATGGAATATAATGAGAGATGTATTGTAATAATGAGAATGGAGAAAATAGTGGAAGTAAAGGATATAAATGCCTATATTAAATGAGAAACATATTGATGTAGGGGTTGGGTTACCAGAATGGGGGACAATGTACAAAGTCCAATGTGCTTGCCGTGGTGTGGTTATCCAATATTTATATCCTATATTCAGTGATAAAATTGATTTTTAATATAGTTAGTGTAAAATTAATTTTATATGAGGTAAAATAATGATAATTAAGGTTAAACAGTGTAAAATTGTAAAAAAAAAACATGTTTATTTTTATTAAGGCAATGATTAATGTGATAAAAAAAATAGTCTCTAAAAGATTTTTGGATCAGTCCCTACCTACATTGATATAAATATAATATAACCCTCATTTTGTAATTTTGGTACTTCTGGTACCTTTCTCTTTATTAATATACTTTTGCTGATTTTAAAAAAATATAAACAAAATTTATTAAAATTAATAATTTTTAATTAATCGTAAAAAAGTCTTTGAGAGAGTGTAAAAAATTATTGTTAACATTATTCTAAAAAATATAATTAAAAGAAAAAAATCATTAAAAATAACAAATTAATTATTAATAAAGTTAATAAATATTTAACATTACTAATATCATGTTAAAATTAAAAAAATGTGAAATACTTGTGTTAAGTTTGTTATGTAATTTGTTACTTAACTCTTTCCTTTGCTCTCCTTTTGGCATATTTATGCATTGTGCTTTGAGGAGAGGGGAGAGAGAAACAGGAACAATTAGATACTGTGGGAATGCGGTCATTTCATTTGCCAACAGATCATTATAAAATTGAGTGAAATTAGTTAACGCTTTTCAAAACAATGAATTTTATTTTATTGGATGTATACATACATTAGTGTAGTTGGCAAGGCATCACTTTATACATTAACGAATGAAAGAAGATAACTTGCATTAATTTATAAGAGTTGGAATCTGAACAGACGTTTGCAAGAAAGTACCTAAGGTGGGGATTGTTGATCCTTTAATTTGTCTATTCATGCTTCTTACTGGGTTTTTTTATTAAACGTATTGTCGTTTAAGTTTTTATCTCCAACATTTAACTTTTTGTTTAAAAGATAAAAATCATTTAAGTTATCTTCTTTCACGTATGATGTGTAAAACTAAAAAGAAAATAGTTAATTTTTAAATAGAAATTTTAAAAAAACTAAAAAAATAGTTATGAAATAAACATGAATATATTTTACTTTTATTTACATAAAAAATATGCTTAAATATATTTTTCATCTATGTAAGTTAGTATGTTTTCAATTTTAGTTTATGTAAGTGTACCTTTTTTTATTAATTTTGGTACTATAAACGTGAATGTATAAGGATTATAAATAAAGTAAAATTTTAAAGAGATTAAAATTAAAAAAAAAATACAAACATACAATAACTAAAAATAAATAAATTTTCAAAACTAAAAACATTAACTTAGAGAGACTAAAATTTAAAAAAAAAACTCAGAATAACCAAAAGTAAAATAATACTAATTTAAAGGAGGGTAAAACATATATAAGCCAAAAAAGTGAGGAGAAAGAAAAAAGATGATTTATTCTCTCTTTATATGTTTGCGAAATAATAACATCATTATGGTTTATTTATATTAAAAATTAAATAAAAATTAAATGAGTAAAAGTCTAACTATAAAAATTTGATTCAATAAAAATATAAGTTAATAAAATATATTTTAAAATTAAAGTTATAACTAAGGAGAAACTGTGAATAAATTAACTCTCAGTTGTAAAAAAGAAATTGACTCCCAATTTTTTTTACTGCTTGAATAAAAAAAAACAAAGATAAATGAAAAAAAGTTATAAAACAAAATATACTTTTGACTGATTGAATAAAAAAACAAAGATATATGAAAAAGTTATAAAACATAAAATATACACGTGCTTCTTTTTTTAACCACTACATGTGCTTTTCTTAAGGTACGCATATTGTGAGTTGATATCCTTTTTGTTACATAGACACACGCACACAATGAGTTTGTAATGGCAGTGCATTTACCTTTTATTTTAATATATTTGTATTTTCAATTTTTATTTTATCGCCAAAGCTACAATAAACATTTTTATTAAAATTCTGAATTTTCTTTCTTTCTGTAATATACTAATTAAATACAATTATTTCAAAGACATTTTAAAAAAAATATCTTCTTATTTACATCACTCAACCAAAAATTACGATACTTCTTATTTTGTGTAAGTAAATTTATTTTTATTTTTTGGTATTCCACATATATAATATATGTATATATATTGAATTTTTTTTTAAAAAAATTTAGTTTGTTTCAAAAAAATATAGTCAAATTTTAAAAATGAAACAAATAAAAAGTCTGAGGAGACATAGTGATCTTGATATTAGTTCAAATCAAATTTTTAAAAAAGGTTGAAATTGTAAAGTTTAATAATAAAAAAATAGATACACTTGTACTACTTTTAGTTTGAATAATTATGATGTTGGTCTTCTAAGACTTCTTTTAGAATTTTTTTAAAAATTATTCAAATTTGTTTTTCTCATAATTGTTTTTACTTAAAATTCTCAAATTTTCTCATTTTTTAATCAAAATCTTTGCAAATTAAATTAATTAAATTATTTTAAAAAGAGTGTTTTTTAACCTGAACTTTCGGTTAATTGTGTTCTTGGTCCCTATATTTTACAATTGATGCATATGATCCCCTACACTTTACAAAATTAGAGGATTTGATTCATGCTTACCTATACCAACGTCGAAATGCCGTGCTGACGCGGCAAACATAGTTAAATTTTCCACTTTTTTGCAATATGATGTGGAATTAACAATTTGTTTCAAATCAATTGATTATTTCTGTAAATTAAAAGTCTAAATTTTTTATCAAACCTTTATTTCTTACGTTCCATTTCTTGTTGTCTTCTGATCTCTCCTTTTGTTCTCTCTTTAAAGTGTGAAGGTCTTCCTTTGTAGCACTAGGTGACATGACTTTCCACGCTTCTTCATTATGATTTGTTCATAGGAGTTGTTTTTTTCTGCTAAAATGTTCGTGCTATAATATTTCTCTCTTTTTTTTTTTATAAAAAAGTATATAGACTAAATGGATCAACTGTAAAGTACAATTTTAAGATCACAATTGATCGAAAGTTTAGAGACAAAAATATTTTTTCATTGTTTTAAAACTTCTTTCAAGATTCATTAAAAAATACTTCAATTTTTACAAAGCATTGAAAAATAAATCAAGTTTTCACTATTCAAATCCTAATTACATATATTATAAAATCTTTTAAATCAAATTTTTATCAAAATTTCACTAAATTCCTAACTTCTAAACTTTTAAAATAATTATATTTTCCATATCTATCTTCCAATAAACAAATAAAAACCATAATATATGTAGGTTGCTGCTGAGTGAAAATTGCATATTAGTATTATGTTTTGATGATAATGTATTTGTATAATAACTCATCTATACTAAACTATCATGTCACTTTTCCTATGATCATGAACCTAAACTAATTATTATGGAAATTTATACCCAAAAACTCAATATGATACATACACATGTTATTTCCTTTTATTCCTCATTGTATTTACCATTTTATTTAAATAAAAATCATTTGATTTCATCTATAATGAACATAAGGAGAATGACAACAATTTGTCTTTTAGGTTTAGTTAAATTTCAGTCCAAGTACTATACATGATTGGGAGTAGAAATGGCTCACCATAGTATCATGCAACTTAAATAAGAAGCTTTTCTTATTCTTCATATGCTTGGTCTATCTGCCAACAACATGATCACTAAGGAGGACTAAGCATCTTGCATGTGCTTTATATTCATCATCATTTTTTTGCTTGGATATGGATATATGTAGAGAGGATAAGTAATATAGTGTTTTAGATACAAGATGATTTTTTGTACCAGAACATAGTTATAGTTAAGATAGGAGATTACAAACAACTCCTTTCTCGGTTTTGTAACTTTGTCTCTTTTCTTGTGTACTCTACTTGATATTTTTGATATCTTATGAAATATATTATTTCTTTTTCTCCACTAGCTAATCATAATTAATAACTAATCAATCATACAAAATACAAGTTTTTTAATATGCACTAACTTGATTTCTCCTCTTGCATGCAATTTATTCTACTGCTACAAAACAAAATCTTTAAACTCAATTTATTCTACTGTTGATGTTACTAAATCCTATTAATTAACCATCTCATAACAATACATTATCTAATAACAATTAGCTTACCAAATTCAGTATTATATGTATAATATAATTTTTTTTTATAACATGCGTAACCAACAATCTTACCCGTGCATAAACACACATACCATACCAATTATTATTAAAAAAAATGTATATTCTCAATTGAGTAAGTCATCAAATAGACCTCACGAGAATTGGCATAATCAATCCACTAAAAGATGATATGCATAATATATAAATATGCTAGAATCTAAATTCAATGTCTCTTCCAAATATTTTATTAACTACTAAAATATGGGATATAACTCTCTATTTAACATCCAATGAAAAAAAGATTTCGCTCCACTAAAGATAAGATCTTTCTTTTAAAGATAAAACAAAATTATAATTGTTGATTACAAAATTAACCGTTAAAATTATAATGAAATATAATATACATATTTAATAAATTTTGAAAATTTACTTTTTTTATAAAAAAACTAGTTATATTTTATTTTCTTCTTTTTGAAGATAATCTTGTTCAAAACTAAATGTCATAAAAAATTAAACTTTGATTCACTTAGAGATTCTAAATTTTTTAGTATATCCAATTCATAACTGATTATTTTTAATGAGATCTTTTAATTTGAATTCAAGATTTATTTAAAAAGATAGGATCTGATACTACTTGTACCAACAATTCTTGATATACCACCAAGTATTTGAATTACAATATACTTTAGTTCAAACTTTGAATAACAATGAGTTAAATATTTTAAAAAAAAACTTTATCAAGTATGATTATTTTAATTGACTGGACTCCAACTGTCTCACAAAAAAATACCTATCTAACAAAAAAAAAAGACCATAAGGATTAAGGATTATGGAAAATATACGAGGTAAAAAAAAGAAAGACAGGGTATTAAAACCACAATGTTTAAAATAAATTCCAATAAATGCAATTAAAACATATCGTTTTCAGCAATGGGGTGGTGGAAGTGAATAAGGAGCTGTGAGTGCTGAGAGCAGCTTAAAACAACAACGGTTGGAGATTCTGACCTTTCACTTTGTGTAAGCTTAGAAGCAAGACAACAACAACAACTTAAGGCATAGTTTGGGTGTTTCAGTTTTTGGCTTGCCATATCTGGTACTCCCCACAGGCCTAGAGATCCTCAAATCTTGGTCGTCAAAACAACCACCGAACTGTTCTCAACCGAGTACACGTGCTTCCTATCATTCCTTGCCCCCTTTGCTTCTTTTTTTTCCTTTTTATTTATAAAAAACCACCCTTTTAAGTTTTAATTACTCTATTTTATTTTTCTTCCATGCATGGAATTCTCTTCCAACTACAACACAACCAACAAGAGAGAACCAAGGAGATAGATATATAGAGAGAGAAGAGAGAGAGAGAGTGATGGTTAGTTCTAATTCTTCTTCTTCGGGGGCATATTCAGTAGTATAGCAATAACAGCAACAACAACCCATCTCTCAAAATTCGATATTTCCATCGCAAACCCGTTAATTTTGTTTGCTTGGGAAACAGAAATTAAAGGGTCTCTCTTACTCTCTTACTATCTTCTCTTCTCTCTTGTTATGCCTTTTTTTTTTTTTTTCCTTTCTTTGTACT
This sequence comes from Glycine latifolia, assembly GCA_013407115.1. Lineage (NCBI taxonomy): Eukaryota > Viridiplantae > Streptophyta > Magnoliopsida > Fabales > Fabaceae > Glycine > Glycine latifolia. The sequence continues at coordinate 29,682,182 of CM023948.1, read as the reverse complement.
TATGGAACTGTCACATCTGAACGTTTCTTTGATTCTCTCTATCTGATCACCACCTGGGTTAAAAAGCAAGAAGCTTCGTGATCTGTTTTTCTGAACTTGATCTGAATTTGTCTCTTAGTCTCTTACCTCACCTCACCACTTTTTTTCTCTCTCTCTCTCTCTACCTTCAACCGTTTTGTTTTGTGTGTTCACAATTCACATGATCATGGAATGTGCATACACACAACACAGTCCTTGCTGATTTTGAGGTAAGTAGTGTTGAAAAAGGTTGTTTGCTGATCTTTTTTGTGTTTTTGTTTCTGCTGGGGTGGGGATTATAATAATAATAATTAATTAATAACATTCTGGATCAGATTCATTGTTCTCGTTATTTATTACTCTCATGATGATGTCGTATCAATCAATGGAGGAGACGAGGAAGTTTGTGTGCAAGTATTGCAGCAAGAGGTTCCCTTGTGGTAAGTCTCTGGGTGGCCACATCAGAACTCACATGATGAGTAGTGAGCATCATCATTCAGCTTTAGCCAACAATGAAGAGAGGAACAACAACAACAACAATGCTGCTAATGCTAATGCTATGTTCAAGTTTGATGGTGGGAGAAAGAGGAAGAGGGATTTGGGGTCTGAAGAAAATGGGAACAACAACAATTATGGTCTCAGAGAAAACCCCAAGAAGACCACTAGGTTTGTGCACTCCAATGCCACTTTGCAACTTGACAAGTTCTGCAAAGAATGTGGGAAGGGTTTCCCATCACTGAAGGCTCTTTGTGGCCACATGGCTTGTCACTCTGAAAAGGACAAGGGAGGTTTGGCTACTGAGAAGCAGAAATTGGTTATGGATAGTCAATCGGACACTGAAACTTCTTCTGCTCCAAGGAGGTCCAAGAGAATGAAGTTCAAGACCCTTAGCAGCAGCAACAACAACAACAACAACAACAACCAACCTCAATCTTCTTCTGTGTCAGAGGTTGAGCAGGAGCAAGAAGAGGTGGCTAGGTGCTTGATGATGTTGTCTAAAGATTCTAGCTACAAGGGTCGTTTTGCTTTGCTCACAGAGTCTTCTGACAACAACTCGGTTGTAATTACAAAGTCACCTACTACTTTGATGAATGGTTATGGCAAGAATTCTATGTCTAGTGCTTATGTGGAGAGGAAGCTGGAGCTGGAGCAGCACAAGGACTTGAAGTTTAAGTCTGTTGAAGTTGGCTATGATTCAGACAATTCAGATTCTGGGTATTTCAGATATGGTCCTAAGTCGGATGAATCAAATGATGAGTTTTTCAGGAATGAGGTGAAGTCTTCGAGAGTTGGGTACTTGAATGATTTTGATCAGGAGTATGATGTTGTTGAATCGAGGAAGGTGCTGAGCAGGGGAAGAAGCAGGAGCAGTGAATTTAAGAAATTTGTTTTGGAGGATTGGGAGAGTTATGATAGAGAGGATGGTGGTGTGGCTGCAAGGAAATTTGGTTCAAAGAAATTCAAGAAGTCCAACTACGATGATGATTCTCTTGGTCAAAACTTAGGTGGGGTTTCTAATAGGAAGTATGAGTGCTTGACTAGTGAAAGGTACAATGGTTGTTCTGATGATTCTGCTTATGAGAGTGACGAGAACAGCACAGACACGGATTCTTATACTGCTCCAAAGGCTCATCATAGCAACAGGAACAACCTCAGTGGCAATAAGGGAAAGAAGAAGTTGAAGTCAAATAAAAGCAAGGCACATGAGTGTCCAATTTGCAACAAGATTTTCAGGTCAGGCCAAGCTTTGGGGGGTCACAAAAGATCCCATTTTGTTGGGGGTTCTGAGGAAAACACACTTGTGATAAGGCCAAGTGCTCCTCCTGCTGCTGTGCCTTGCCTCATTGATCTCAATCTACCAGCACCTGTTGATGAATAGGGAGAAAGAAAATGTTGGTACCAAAATCCTTTTTTTTTTTTTTAATGTTTTGCTTTGCATCATTTTGAAGCATCTTCTGTTGAGGTAGCTGAATGTCTATGGAGTTCTGAAAATGTCTTGTCTTTATCCCCTTATGATGAAAGTAATGACAAGGTACAGACAAGTGGGTAATTGATATTTGTTCCTAAGGCCTTAGATCCATTATTTGGCAGGGGTAGTCTTTCTTTTTCATGTTTATGGAAAATGAGAACTTACTAGTTTCTCCATTGAATTTTTAACTTACTTCCTTTATCAAGTACAACTATATACTCTTGGAATTATGTTCTTTTCCTGCAAACCCTTAGTTGGTTCAATGAATTTTTGTCTTTTAATGTTGGGGTCTTCCAATTTTTCATCTTCCTATGAAAATGTAGGTATCATGGGTCTTCTAATAACCATGTACTAAAACTAAAGTACATAGTAACTCATTTTTTTGAAGTCAGGGTCTAGTTCTTGGTTCCTATTTGCAAGTTGCAATCTGTGACTTGTCTTTTCGGAGGCATGATTTTGTTAGCAAGGATCCTAGTTTCTCTCTCCAACTGTGACTAAAACTTGCTTTTTAGTTATGTGTTGTTCCAAAGAAAGATCAGGGACCAACACCTTTAATGCTATGAAAGTGGTTGAAAACTAAAAATTGTACTTGGGTGTGGGAGAACCATTCCCAAGGTTGAAAAATGTTAATGGTTTTCTAATTTTCTTAAAGTTAAATAAACAATTTTTATTTTTAAACTTGGCTAAAGCACAGAAATGTCTCGTGCCAAAAAGGTTCCTTTAACATAGAACTTAGCACTATGATCAACCCGTTATGCCCGTGATATGTGCATCATTTTTGGAAGGTGAAGTCGTAAGAGGAAGCTCCCTAGTTACCTCATCAATTTTATTTTATTTTTTGTTTAACTAGTCCTATTCCTTAGCCATTGAAAAAGATCAAGTTGTTGTTGGATCATTCCTTAGGTTGAAGATTTGACCAAGGGATAATTACTTTGTAGAACTAAGAGGTAGCAAAACAAGCTTCTTTATTGTTCAAGATAAAAAATTTGTGGGTTGAGGTGTTGTAAGGACGCATATTAGTTAAGGGTAGTAAAGATTATAATTGCTTCGTGTACACCTTTCTAACACGTATATCTTAATGGCAAGAGAATCTGTACACCTTTTTCGTCATGCCGGTTCCTTTACATTTTGTTGCCTATGTTTTTCAATTGTTTTAGTCCTTGGGGTGTAGTAAGAGAGGACCACTTGTATTTTACTAGCTGTTGGTAATGGTCACATGTGGGCTCAATCAGGTAGAATCCATAGGCACTCAAGAAGAATCAAACCCGTATATCAACAGAATTATATGCTCGTATGGGATGAGGAATCATTGCGAGGGAATGAACCACACACAAGGGGTGCCTTAATTTGTGCAAATGGATTGATGAGTGATCAAGAGTCGGCTAGAAATTTTTATGCTCTTTCCCCTCAATTGAGAAATACAACCAAATGATGAATCAATGAAATAAATTTGAACTTAGTTTTCATAAGGGTACATTTTTGGGGTCCTTTTAAAATTTCTCAACTTTTATGGGTAGTTGGTGTGAGTTAGATTTTCCATTGAAATCATGTTTAACGGGATTTTTTCACTTTCCAAGACAAAAAAATAGAAGCAAGTCCCTTGTTGTTTTAGAATCAAAGCTAGTTAAGTTCAACGTAACTATTATCCAAATACGCTCGTAATAATTTTTAAAATTGTAGCATCTCTAGGATTTAAATTTGAGATAACTGATTAACCCGAAACAATTTAGCAGCAATTAATTGACGTGTTTATTGAAAGGATAATTAATAGTTTGAAATGAAACAAGAAAAATAAAAAGGGGTCATAGATGTCATCACATATTGCTTTGTGATATTAGAACTGCAAAATCACCCCTGCTTAATTCAACATGTAGGTCATCAGTGACTCAGAGTCATCATGCTTAAGTGAACAAGGACAAGTGTTGTGTCTATTACTCATAAAAGTAAATGCTAAACAGGCCACTTTTCTGACTTAGTTCTTGTTAAGACAAAGATGTGGACAGTGAATTACTCTGGCCGGGCCCTTCACAAATCACGATTCACAAAGCCATTTTGCTTTTGTCAATTAAAATCGACTCAAGTTATCAACAGTGCAGCTTGTATTTGGGGGGATCACAACAACTGATTCTACCTCTTATTGGAACATTTTTCATTGCTGAGTGGAGCATGTGTGAGTACCCCATTTGTGGAAAAAAGGCATTATCTCAAATTCTCAATGTTAATGTCTCATGGAAGAAAAAAGTCACACGGGATATTCTTGCTTTTCAGGATGCAAATAAGGTGTAAGTTTACAAGGACTCCGTGTGTGTGTGTTTTACATTTTTATTATTTGTCTTTCATTTTCACTGTCAACTTTTTCCAACAATCCGCAATCTCTATGTTAATTGTGGAAGGGAGAATATTGTCCTTTGTGATATGAAACAGTACTAGTTTCTGAATAATGCACTTTAACAGTTTCGGAATTAGGTGTGTGTATATATATCATGGAGATAGAGAGAAAAGATTTAAGGAAATTATTTAATAAAACAACAACTACTATTTTTTTAACTTTTAATCTTTTATGTTACTTTACTTCATGTAACAAGGATAAAATAATTAATAAGGCTTGGTTACGTGTCATAAAAATTGGTTAGAATTATGAAACAAGTGATGGTTCAAAATCATCAAATAATTTCTCATCAAAAAGAGACAAAATCAAGATTATTGTACCGAGGGCAAGAACAAAATATTATAATAAGCAATTGTAATACAAAAAATATAAGAACATCTATAATATATAGTTATTTATCTTAATTTTATAAGTTTTATAATTCTACATAAATTTAAACATTATACAAAAATTTATTATAATGTTAAAATTATTAAAATGAGTACTTAAATTAATTTTACATATCTTATAATATTTGAAAAATATGTTATTTATGCTGTAATGTTTTAAGTAACAATGTTTATATAAACAACTTCATATCATTTGTTCTAGCAAAGAAATAAAAAGTTAAACAATTCAATTAAACATCTCATCGGAGATGTTGTTAGACATATTTAATTAATAAAAATATTTAACTAAAAGTTTTTTTTCCATTTTGAATACGGAATTTATTTCTTACTGGATCAACATTGAATTGTTTAATAATTTTTCTCTCAATGTTTACAGCTAAGACATTTTTTTAGAGCTAAAACATTTTAAAGAAAGTTATCTTGTAATTTATTGTGAAGCAAGTCTTGACAATTTGCATCGCAGGAAAGTTCGATTTATTGATGCTGCAAGTATATACTTTGATAGGGGATTACTACACACGCTGTGAGAATTGTTTTTCTTTAGAAGAAATATTCAATGGTTTTCAACCATAAATAAAAAATAATTTGAGCTAAAGTTGATCAGGTTAGGAGATATTACCAAGTTCCAAAAGAATGGGTTGAGTTGTTGGTCTTCATCAAAATTTTATTAATAAGGTCGTGTTTATTTATATTCTCCTCTTTTTTAATGATAACAAGTTAATTCGAGAAAATAAACAAACCAGTAAAATTTGTTCATTTTTTTTCATCATTGGCTCTAACTTAAACTAAACCAATAAAATATATTTCCAATTAGTTCATAGCTCAACTTGATCACTTTTTGAACCCAATGACTGAATCCAATGATTTTTTTTCCTTATTTTTTTTATTATAAAAACTAGTTTTATTTATGCTTAAGTCTTGATAACCATTTTTTGGTAGTCATGGTATAATAGGTTTTGTTTGTTTGTTTAGTATATTATAGTTCATTTCATTTCATAAATGGAAAGTTTTACTTTATTTGTTAGATAAAGACTTGATAGATTTTTAAAGTTTTTCTTATTACAAAATTGTGCATTTTTTTATGATAACTATATGTATTTTTATATATTTTATTTAAAAAATTAAGAAAAAGTATTATATATACATCAATTGATATCTTAAATTGAATCAATCTGTTTATGACGAGGCTGCTTTGATATGGATTTGAAGAAAATGAAAATAATAAACTCAAACCAATCAAATTTAATTTATTTGGATTTTATTTTATTTTTCTAAATTTGTTTCTTTTTATACATTCCTAAACTTGATTTAAACCAACCTATACTCACCCTATCCAAATGCATGCTCCCTTGAATTCCTTATCTTTTAAAACTTATAAATTTGTTGTCTCTTGGTCAATTTATATTCGTGGTAATCTTGCATCATAGCACTAGTGCCTCCATTAATAAGCTACAACTTTCTGTTGATAGGATTAATAAGCTACAACTATGCACGTAATTTCCTAGAATCACAAGAATATTAAATCCGGGGAGGGGGTTAGAGAAATTGAAAAAAAGAAAGAAGGAAAGAAGCGGACATGACACAAGTCAAAGGTGTTGGACAATTTAAAAACAGAAGCATATGTTATTGCTGCTTTTTATCATTCCACGTCAATAGAAATTTTAAAAATATTTTCTTAGTTATCAAATCAAATTTTTGTAACATTCACTTTATTAACATTTTTTGAAAGGTTCAAAGTGTTATTAGTGATGATGTTAATATTTTTAAAAGTAACGAACTGTTAAAGAAAAATAAGGGAAATCATTTTTACACCTATATTCAATTTAAAAAGGATTCACACCCCTTTGAAACAGGTAAAAAAATCTTTCTCTTTAGTTATGCTTTTTTATTCTTTCTTTTTTTTCAACTCAATAATTTGGACAATTATTTTGTGGTATTTAAGGTCTCGAGTGCACGTGTTCATAGCTCATTATGTTAATCTTGGAAAATCAAGTTGGATTGTATTGAGATATAGCCAAATTTTATTTTTAAACAGTAGTTTTTACGACTCAACAAATCTTCGATTAGCTCTCTTTTCCTTTATTATGTGTTTTTCTTTATTTTTCTAAAAAAAGGCACTGAAATGAACTAAAAATTAGGAATATGGATAGACATGAAATGCACTTCATGGTTTCATGCACAGTACCACAAAGGAAGGGTTGAGGAAAATTAATTTAAAAAAGGAAACAGGACAGATTTAAAAGTTAAACTAATTTTTTAATATATGAAGGAAACAAATAAAAGAGTTGTAAAGAGTTTCCAGAAACATAAAGAAAAATATTTTGAATAAAACAATTAAAAGTTGATACAGTATAATATATTGAGACCCATATAAATAATAAAAGTTTTTTTTCCGGGGGGGATGGACTACTCTGCCAACTCCCTTTTCTTCATTCTTGCCTGCAAACAGTATACTTAATGAGGACTATTAATTAATTAGTAAATTTTGTGAATAATTTTTTTATTAGTAATTGAAATTCATCATTATATTTATGAAATGAAGTGGATTTTACATTTTATTTAATTATTCTTACTTTTAATTTCATAAATTCTAATAAATTTCAAGTCAACGAAAAAATAACATGAATTGTTAACATTTCTCCCTAACTAAAAATGGAATGGGAAAGAAACTCATGACAGGGAAGAAATTCCTATGAGCTTATCAGGGTGTATTTACATTTCCAAGCTAATGTGATTGTGACAATGGCCATTAATGTATTTTCGGCTAGAAAGGGAGGCACCCAATGGAGTTTTCTTTTGACCTAACCATATGCAACGGAAAGCATGTGGGCCTTTAAAGGATCCATTCAAAGGTGGGCTCACAAAATGGTGAAATTGTTGAAGGATGAATTAAGGAGATGGATGAATTTGGAAGTCAAGTAAGATGGTACCACCCTACTCATCGGGAAGCATCACTTTGATATGACAAGTCCCCAACTTCCAATTTTGACTGTCTTTCATTCACAATGAAGAGAAGATCTTGAAAAAAGACAAGGGATTGTAATTCTACTCAGACTTTATCAGTATTTGCACAAAACAGAGGGAATAACATTTAGGGAAGAAAAAAGGGGTTTGACAAAATGAAGGTTGTTTTAAAATAAAAATAAATAGGAAGGATAATTAGGTCGTTTACATATCAAACAGGGAAAAGAGGGAGTACTTAGTAAATTGGTCAGTGTAAGCTTTTGAATTTTAATATAAGACTCAACATATTTGAAGAATTATCAAAATTGATTCGATCGGACGAGATGAATTGTAAAAATGGTGGCTTAAAATGAGTCGGGCCAATTTGGTTTGACTTGTCATCACTGCCTATAAATTGTTGGCTTCAAAATTACTAAGACTATTTGCTTTGATATTTTTATTTTGAAAAATAATATAAATTAAAACAAAAAAAACTAATGGGCCAATTTGGTTCAAATTAACAGCCAAAAGGATCAAGTTGGGCAAAAAATTGACTTGTGAGAGTTTTGGGCCTGCTTTTATCAATTGGCCTGTCAAGCGAGGTTAAATTGACCTATTCGGCAGCTCTAATATTTTGAGAATGAGTCCGATTTATATTTCGGATAGTCTCAACCTAATAAAATATATTATTTTAATTTTTTAAAAAATTTATTCTTTTTGATAAATATTTTATTAGTGTAAAGTATTCATTGACTTTATCGATAATTAATCTTCGTAAAAAAATATAGACATCTTTAGTAAGAGGTCTCATCTCCTAATTAAGGATGGTAAAGCGGACCAGTCTAACTTGTTTTGGCTCACCCCATCACTAGTTCACCAAAAAATAGGGTAAGGAGAATTGGACCTTCATTTCCATGGTGGGTTGAAAATCCTGACCCGACCCAACCTGCTTAGTGGTGTGTTCCACCAAAAATGAAAAAAAAATGATATTTTAATATCTTATTTCATAAAATTAACTAAAATGAAAAAATTTAGTTAGAAAACATAAAGTATATCAATTTTTTTATCCTAAATTTGATTTTAGTGTAAATTTTCCTATTAGTTTTATAAGAATTAGATTTATAAAATAATAACAAATATGTATTTAGAATAAGATTATAAATTTTTAAAAAAATATATAAAGTGACAACTCAAATCCTAACAACTATTAATATTTACATTTTTATTATAAAAATATATGCATGGCGGGCCAACTTGCCATGCCAGGTTGGAGAGTTAGGCAGTGTAAGTCAATGCGAGCTGACAAATTGAATCACCTAGTTCTATACGCCATTTTTTGTGGGCTAACGGGTCAATCTATTGAGCCAAGACACACATTTCCACCCCGACTCTCAATCATTTTTGTTCATCCATAAAACTCATTAGTGTGACACAAATTAATGACTTGTTGATTAATAATTGTTTAGCAGATTGACTTACCACTAAATCATCAATATTAATTTAAAAACATTTGTGTATTAATAATAATAAGTTAATAGATAATATTTTGCATAATATGATATTATATATATATATATATATATATATATATATATATATAAAAGGTATGATACAAGTCACAAGTAGCTTAGAACATCTTAGAACATTTAAACATATGTAAGTGGTTTCATCTTGCTATATGTTAATAAAGCAACATATATGGGAATAAGAATTTTCCATTAATTTTCCATTAATTGATATTCTATTTTCTCACATGAGAGATTAGTCTTATAACTTTCGATTCGATTGTGAAAATATCTTGTTGTCAGCAATATATATTGTTACATTAATCTTAATTTAATTTCACAAATTAACTATACATATTAAATTAGTATATTTCCTAAATAGATTAGGTTGATTCAATCTTGTGTTGCATATTGTTTGGGTCTAGAATTGCTAACACACACTTTGTAAATTACATATTTAAAAAGGTTGAGTGTTGAAAATTCACTCTAAAAAAATATTTGGTATTTTCACCATCTGAGTCAGATTGTCCTTTTTTATTTATTTATATATGCTAATTATTAGTTTTTTTTATTATAGTTTTATCAGTGAAAGAATTTGAATCCATAATTTTTTTCTTCTTTTTATCACCAAAAATCAATCATATATCTCAAGTCAAGTGATCCTTATCTCATGTTTCTTTTGTTAATTAAGTACGACATGCAGATCTTGCTTAGTTGATTCTTCTTAGTTATTTTGTTGAGGAAGATCTAGGCCCCGTATGCATCCAGATTATAGCACCACATGTGGGATCAATATTTAATTTAATTTCACACAAACACCATTAAATGAATTTTGTATTTTGCATTGGATTTATGTATCCTAATTAAATTATAATTTTAATCCAATTAACTGGTAAAACAAATTAAGAAATTCATTACAAAAATTAATAATTTTTTATTAACATATTATTCATACTAAGTATCTATCATCTTTATCGATGACTAATTTTTTCCAAAAAATTTAGTTGATAATTTTTAGTGGAATTTTTACTTCTAATCATATGTTTTTTATCACAATGTTTAAATATGAAACTTTATTTAAAAAGATCAAAGCCTTATTAACAATACGAAAAAGGTAACATAAATGACATGAAAGGTTGAAGGAAACCAATACATTGTTGTGAACTTTGTTTTGAAAGAGGGATGTAACTGGACTTAATCCGAACTAGCTTATGTTGCTTGTGCATGAGCAAGAGTACGGTAAAAATATTTCTTTCCTTGTCAAGCATGATCAATTTATCAGTGGACTTTGTTTTGAATTATTGAAACACTTTTTATGGTACAAAAAATCATAGTTCTTCTTTTTATTCATTTTTATGTTTATTTAATTTAAAATTAGATTAATATATCACCTATGTCAAATCCTTGTAGGTCAACTTTTCCTTATTTCAATTGCTCAATCCGACTCGTAATTTTTTATAGTAGCATTCACTCATTCGACTATTTTTAAGCCACTCGTATATATATATATATATATATATATATATATATATATATATATATATAACGTTTAAATTTAAAATATTATTTGAAGAATTCAAATTCAAATTCAATTCTACTATATCAATGACGTATTGAACAAAAGTCACTAATTTAATATATTATAAATATAATGAAATATTTTTTAAGGGAAATTATAATTAAACCTGTTCCGTAATATATATTCCCTTTCATTATATTAAATTTATCTTTTTCATTTGTCGGCACTACATACTAAAAGCACGTGCTGTGTGCATATATATATATATATATATATATATATATATATGATAAGAAAAAAATATTGAACTAAAAATCATTAATTAAATTCTGTCAAAAATTAGTAATTAGCAATATCAACAAATATATTTGTCTATATATCTAAATATAAGACTATTTATTCAATAAATGTGCAAAGAAATAAAATGCACATATTTACTATTTGTAAATAACTAATATAATAATCTAAAATAAAAAATGATAATTTATACATTTCAAAATTAAAATAATCATTTTTAATATTATCGTGAAAATTTATTTAGTATATCAATATTATAATTTAAAATCAAAACTTCCTTGTGTTAAAGTTAAGAGAAAAAAGTTAGCTTGTAGAATTTTTTTATTTTCGAAAATACAATATTTTTATATTTTGGAAAAATTTTTGGCAGAGAAGTGAATATATTTCTTGATTGACAAAAATATTTAAAGTACTATTTATACATTTAAAACATTGTTATCCAAAACATATGGCATACTAATATAAGATTATATTGCATTCACATGATAAAATTATTTATTTAATAGTAGGATTTGTGTTTAATTTTTTTTTTGTACAATTTTTTTTTTTGACCAGTTAGAATTTAGAAACACGTGCTCTAAATGTGATTAGTCTCCAATAAGTTCGTGTCTCTAATTTGGACAAAAAACATTTATTATCCACCCTCATTAGTTATCCCTCTCCACCTTTAGTATCATCCTTTTCCCACACGATAGCATTGCCTCTTGCTATCATCATTCCAGTGTTGATGCCGCTACACCATGATTACTGCTACGTAACAATATTTAGATTTTCTTCGGTAAAAAATAAAACCATGTTTAGATTTCCATGAAATTAACCTTGTAATAATGTCTGCGGTCTTATATTTTTTTATTGAGGCAAAGATATTTATAAATTTTATGGTGATTAATCTCAAGTTTAAGATTTTATTTAAAAAATCTTAGCCCAATTTAGCTCGTAAAAAAATATATGGTACTTTATTATTTGATAAATTACATGTACTTTTAAGCTTTTTTTTTTTAATGCATAATGCCGAAAACATTTTTCATTGACATTCTCTTTCTAACTTTCTAACATTTCTTTCTTAATTGATTCAAATCTATTGAAAATCACTAATTTTAGTCACAAAAGAGAAAAAATTATTAGCTGAGAAGTGAGACCCACCAGTGAGGCCTATCAAAATTAAATATTTTTAATAATTTTAGTCAATCACAAAATGTATTGAAAATAAAGTATAAAAAAAGTGTCACTGATTTTTTTTTGTATTTATGTAAAAATATATTCATTTTGTTTATTTAAATCATTTTAATTTTTAATATATTTTTAAAAAGTATAATTATTAGAAAAAATTTATAAAATCTCAATAAGGAAACTGTTTTAATATTTTTGGCAAAAAAATAACATAGAAACACTTTTCTTTCTCAAAATTAAACAAAATATGCTAATTGAGAGCTTTAAGATATTTTTAAGAGTTGATTTTTAAAGGAAAAAGAATAAATATTCCTTAATTGAGTATTTAATATCCAAATTTTTAAATTAATTTTTATAAATATTATACAACATTTATCCTAATTAATTTATCATTTGTTTCTATTTACTCTTTAAGAATAGGCTACCTTAGGTTAAATTTTGTTAGGCCTAAATTTGATCTTGATTAAAACATCACTTTAGCCTAACATTTTTTTACCTGTTATAGATGAAATTTTATATGTGTGTATAAATACAAAGAAAAGTATGTACAATTAATTAAAGTAAAGGAGAAGTTAAGAATAACTATTATTTTTCAAAAAATATTAGTTAATTGAGTCGTTTTCAAGATAATATACTCTTTTTTTTAATGATTCAAGATAATATACTCTAATTCACCCATATATAAAACATTAGAATTTATTCTCTAAACGGTAGTTAAGTAAATTTCTTAATGTACTTTCCATTAAAAAAATATGTAACATAAATATTTTTCAATATTTAGTTTTTTGTATTCATTCAAGTTACTAATGTATACTTTCTTAATAATTTTAAATTAAATATTCTCATGTAATTTATATTTTACATATATTATAAATTAAAAAATACGTCATGGTATTTTTAAATAGAAGGAAAAAAATAATTTCCATTTAAAACTATAAGCAGTTAAAATTTGAATAAATAATTAAATTTTTAAAGATATTTTCCTGAGGAATTAAACAATAATTCACATAATATAATCCAAATATACTATAATGGTGAGGGGACAAGCGGTTAAAAGAGAATAAAAAAGAAGGAAAAGCATGGAATTGAAATAAAAAAATAAAAAAAGAATGGTGAAATATGAAAAGGAAAGGAGTGGAAAGTGGAAAGTTAAAAGTGGGAGTGAGTGGCATAAAGTAACGTGGGCTGCCGACTCCCAAGCAATATCGAATTCCACGCAACTAATTGCGCACCAGCTTCCCTATTTACCGTTGCCCTATCTTTTTCAAGGCCACGTAACATATGAACCATGAATATGTAAGCACGCAAAATACACACCACAAAGTTATAATTAATGCTTCAACAAACCCTCTCGAACTTAAAATTTGACGGGAAAAAGTCATAGGACAATTTTTTTTTTGTCAAATCTGGATACAGAACATAAGTTACGTACTTCTACGTAGATTATAAATAATGAACATGCATGAAAGTGTACTAGGAGTTTAGGTTTGATACAAATTGTACAGTCTTAAGGAGAATTTGGCAATCTAAACCGCGTTAAATATACATTATGCACGGTGGCTATCACTTATAAAATAATCTAAACTGTATACATACATACATAATATATTACTATATATCACTAAATGAATGATATATATATAACTTAGCTCCACTGCTCAAGGTCAAGGTAGATAATTACCTGCTACCATGTAGTATGGTACCCATGCATGAATACTAGATTCGCTTCTCGAGACAATAGATGGCTAAAAGGGACTTGCTGCTAAAAGAAAAATAAAATGCTGCCACTTGTGGCCTACTGGCTCAGAGTATGCAGAAAACAAAGATGCATGCATGCCCATGCATTTTCGCTGCTCCACTTCCACCTGATCATCAGCTGAATCACAAATCACGACAAGGATTATTAGCCCATCAAATGCAGGTGTAATAGGACATGGATAACCAGATATTTAGATTGATCAAGTGCAAGCATGCATTATTGCAAGGACAAGGAGTGTTAAGAATATATCATGTAACACACTCCTTTTTATTGGATAAATTTTATTACATATATAAAATCAAGGGACAGTTTGCTAAATAAGTTGAGACCTATTAAATATTATAATTTTTAATAAATTTTAAACAAGAAGAAAATTTGTTAAAAGAAGTATTAGAAAGTGTGTTTTTAATATTTCTCTTTAATTTGCAGGGATTCCTGAGTCAACATCAGGAAAAACAAATGATTGATCAATATGATAATAATGCAGACATATGAAAAAGAACAATATCATCTGGTACTCCTTTGATCATGTGTACGTGCAACGTCATGTATTTGTTGTTTGTGTAGTCAATATACCAAATGCCAGGTAAAGGCAAAGGCATTGATGGATTGGGTTCCACTTCCAAACCAAGTAAGTAGGCATCAAAGACATCAACACTACACGAGGCTCTACTAGCTCACAATCATATTAAGGTAACACTTTCGAGTCACATTTAACTCACACACACGACTCGTTATGGGTAACATCTGACTGACAGCAACTTGATCTGATGCGAGGATCGTGCAACCTGTCAAACCTGACCTCTAAAAGGGGTGTTTTTCTTTCCCTTTCGCTTTTCTCTTTATGCGTCACTTGAATCCACGGGACCTATATCTATAACTATCACGGTATCAACAACCGTAACGGTATACGAGTACAGTGTACCAATATAATGACTAATTAAGCTAAATAAAATAGATGGTAGTAATAATTGTGGAGGTGCTAAATCATAATGGGTTTTTTCAGCCACAATTTACCAGCAAGAAACCCTCGTAGATATGACTATATATATGAGCCTATATCCTCACTTTGAGGGTGAAATTTTATCGAGAAACATGTCATGTTCTCTTCAAAAGTGACAGACAACAATCTTTTATTTATTAAGGCTGTATATATATTTAATTAAATTGGCTTTTTAAAGACAGCAGAAGACCTAGCAAAGTTTCTCTTGATCTGCCGAATAAAGAGAAACAGGTATGTCGTGCGGAGCTGACTTTTCAATATAAAAAAAAGTCGAGAGATTAAAGAAAGATTAAACAATTCAAGGACAGTAGAAGGAAAAGATAAACAAAATAAAGTCTCTCTCTCACTCCCTTTGAGTGTGTGTAAATTCACATAACATACAGAATTTAATGCTAGAAACAGTCAATGTTAAATCTTTTACACTGTAAATGTGAATTAATAAAAAATTATTATTAAATAATTTTTAAGATGATTATTATAAAAATTATTAATCTTATCATACATTCATACATACTTTTTTATTTGATAACAATGTAAAATAACTATACACCAGGAATACATAACCTATATAGCTTCTCTAACATGAATATAATCAATTATATCATTTTGTTTTGAGATATGTCTCCCGTGGAGTCAATAAATAGTTCCAAAGCACTCTATTTTTCTTCTGGAAAAAAGAAAAGGTTCATTGATTGTTAAGCAATAAAAGCAACGTATCTAAAAACCAGACATCCGAGGAGCAATATCTTTGGGTTGCTTAAGTTGTCTCCAGTCATACTTTAACCTAAGATGTCTAAGTGCTGATGAAGACACCATCATGATGAGTCAAGATAAGGTAATGCCAGAGAAGTTCGTAGCCACTAAGACATCAATATGCATTATGATGGTAATGATGGGGAGTGACGACCACAGGCAAACAGATCCTAAGCAGAAATGATATCGCCCGACTCATACACTATTCCACTATTGTATAATTTCATTTGAGAAAATGCTTAGTTTTTGTTATCTATTTTAACTTTTAATAAATAAAAAAGGACACCTACCAAAAATATTATAAAAATAACACTTTTACTTTGTGGTTTTCTGTTTTCAAAAGTTTCTACTATAAGAGGGAAAATAAAAAATAATAAAAATATCTTTTATTATTTCATGTGCACAACACAACAAGCTTTTTGAAAACAAGATCAAGATATCATTAAGTAATATTTTTATAATTAAACGAAATATCAGAAAATAAAAATACTAAACAGTTTCTCAAACTAAACAATACTTCTAGTTCCCGATCTCTATAATATGTAATAGAGCTTGGTAACTGGCTAGTAATCATTAACAAGGCACGTTATGATAAATATAACAATCTACTATTAAACTACTTTTACCGTAGAAATTATGACGTAAAGACGTAAATATTACCCTGGCTGAACATCGATCTGAGTATAGTTACTAAGGCATCTAGATTTTATCAATTCCCCTTTATTGTCAACATATACTTCTAATAGCTCTAATTCTAGATTTGATAGTAGTGCACAAATTATTATTTCATTCACAAACTGCATCCTTGTTCTAAAACCAATATATATCATTGAACTCTAAACCCTTGTCATGATGAGTATATCTATTATTATAGAATGTATATCTGAAAGTACTGTTCTCCTCTCTGCAGCTAGCTAGCCTTTAAAAATTTTATATAGGCGCGCTATATTTTAAACCAGGTTGTTAATATAGGCTTTAAGACTACAACTAAAAATTCTAAAGTTTTATTGAAAAGAAAATACATTAATTTATTAAAAATGCTCTATCAAGATAGTAGTTTATGGTATCAACTAACCAGAAATTAAAAGTAAATATTATATAAAAAAAACATATTATATATAACAATTTGTTATTGGAAGCATATAATATTTATTTACAGAAATATAAAATTATAAAACTAGTTGTATTTTTTATAAAACCATTTCATTATAGAGAGAATATTTTAAATGAGAACAATTTTTATTATAAAGAATGAGAATAAAAAATATAAACTGTCAAGTTATATTTAAATGGTTAAAAAATTTAAATTAAAATGCATGGATTTTTTTAATTGGTATGACCAAGATTTATAGTTAGTTCTCACATTTTTAAAATGAAAACCTTGATAGTACACTTCCTATATTTTTGTTTTGTAAAATCTCCTTTAAACCTATAACAATACAATCTAGTAGACAATACAGTAATAATAATAGAAGAACAATATGTATAAATACCCATTTATTTTAAATATTTTATCTTTTTTTTTTATTTCTTTTCCTATCACATTATAAATATTATAATACTATTTTTTTTCTCTCTATATATATGTTTTATATAATAATGAGTGTCTATGAAACATTTGTTTAAAGAACAAAAAACCAGATAGAGAGAGATCATGCAAAGTTGGATATATATACCATCAAATAATTTTCTCATCTGATGCGCATTCCCGGGGGAACAATATCTCCAAGCAACCCTTCATCCGTGGGAGGCTGTGACGGTGACGATCCATCTGCTGGCATCATAACACTTGATCCTCCTCCAGCTTTATCCTGTGCTTGGCATGGCTGAGAAATAGTGCTCAAAGTATTATTATTATTATCATCATTCTCTCTGCTTGGTAATTGAATCGGATAATAAAAATGTGACATTGTTGGAACCAACTGGCCCGTAAATGCAGCTTCATGACTAATGATTCCCCCTCGAGGAAATCCAACGGTGTGATGACAGTGTTGCCCTTCATATGTGGTAATCACAATTGTTGGGTCCTCGGAAGACCGTTCAACCCTCTTCTTCACCGTGCATTTGCTGTTTGTGCACCGGTAGTAGCTCCTGCAAAATGTATCAGAAAAATTAATTATCTGCAATGTTGCGAAGTCAATTTAGTGGTGATGGTTTGGATAATAGTTCTAATATTAGTGTGGTCATTATACACCGAATATTAAAAAAGACTCGTATACTGATAGCTGCCAATAATATTCTATGACCTTTCCACAGAAAATATAGATAGATTGTGTTAGCAAATCTATCAATCTGGAATGTTTATTGATTTCTTTTCTTTTTTTTCATAGTTTGCTACTTTTATATTCCCAAACAGAAGAGACGTGAATAAATTTAGTAATTCATGCATCGCATGCTAAGTTAATTGCATATTTCCTTTCTTTCATGTCCTTTTTTTCTCATTTTATTTCTTAATTAAGCAAGTCTTAAGAGGTTCAAGAATTTTTCAAAACAACTCAGGTTAGCATGTCAGGTTGACACAAACGAAAATTTAACAAAACCCAAAAGGGGCCACAAAATAATCAATTGTATATCATAATTCTGGTAATATGATTTAAGTTTAACTTGATGTGAAGGTAGCTGTAAACCTAGGGAAAGGACTATTTTTAACTGCCTTCTGACCATACTTCCGCCATCTGTAGCCATCCTCAAGATGATCAACTTCACTCTTGGTCATAAATGCAAACCGTGGCTGCCGTATCCGCTTTTGCCCCTTCTTTTTACCTTTACTCCTACAAAATATTTCACCTACAATTTATCAGAAAAAAAAGCAGCATACAGAAATCATCAAAAGAACAAGAAAAAGAATGTCATAATTAGCCTAAACTAGAAGCAGATTTTATATTGCTACCCATGCCATTATAAATCATACACATAACACAATATTATTTGTATAGAGAAATATCAACAATATATACACAATTTATATGTAAATGATTTGGAGCATATGTTTTAAAAAGTAGAGCTAGTTATAAGATTGTATTCTTTTATCTTCTGTTGGGTTTCATAGAGACATAGACATCCATGAAGTTATTCACCAAAAAAAAAAAAAAAAGACATCCATGAAGCATTAATCCGAATCATGAGGAACTAAGTTAAGGCAATTCCGATATATGCATTAATTCAAGTTTCAACATTAATAATCTCTAAATAAAAAATGAGTAAAAGGTTGAGATTGATGGCAGTTCTGCTAAAAGCCTCGTTTTATTCCAATTTAGATTTTTCAAATCATCATTAAAGTGATTTTATGTGCAAAGGCTAAAACAATAAGATCCACATGGCATTGAGGCCAAAACATACAAAATAGTTCTCCATGGTCACCATCCCATAACTAAAGACGCACAACACCTCGATACGTATATCTGAGTCCTAAATGAACATTAATTTTCTTTTAATTAGAAAATAATGGGCATAAGATATGGACCACAAGCCTTAAAATGAAAACACGCAATCAATATTTAGGGGAATAAGCATTATGTCATATGCAACTTACATTGAATACATGATAATTACGAGCACAAAATCCTAATTAATGCAAATGTTATAACACTGAAATGAATGAGCATCATACATAGAAAGCAAAAACCTTGTTATTCACATTCGAATGTAAAAATGAGCATATAATAATTCGAACCATAAAGCTGCAAGTGGTTAGAATCTTATTAATTCCCAAATAAAATTCAAGAGTAGTGTGTGTAAATCATTTAAGAAAACAATAAAGAAAAAAGGAAAAAAAGTGGAGCCCAATTACCCACCCTTTCTTTCCGATTTTTATTTTATGGTATTCTTTTTCTTTCATTGACTATTCAAACTCTCATCAAAACAAGGACCAAAAAAAAACTCTCATCAAAACAAAGCGTAATAATGACAATAATAATACGAAAATAATGAACACCACTAAATTATTATCACTCTGCCAAGCCATGGATGGCTCAGAAGCACGCCATTGCCGCCGCAATAGCGGCGTGCCCGTGGGCTGAAAAAAAACTACACACTCTCGAAAAGGCAACAACATTTTTTTCCTTTTGACACCCCAGTTTTTTTCTTTTTAAAATTTTTCATCCATGGCTTTTCGAATATTGCGTCTGTTATAAATGTTCTGTATGGAAGAACATTCCTGATTGTACGGGCAGGGAATTGCACTGACTCGAATAAATTAAAATAATAAAACAATAAAATAAAAAAACGGAATAAATAAAATATGATGCATACAAACAAACAAACTAGCGCAAGTTGATTCGATTGTGATTTTCGTTGATGTGGAGATTTTCAGTTATTCTTATTAAGCCTTTCCCCCTGAATTTTACGTTAATTACGGATTCACCACGCACGCAGGGAAAGTGTTAACCAAAGTTGAAACTAAGTGATTAGTGTTTAGTGAAGTTTTTTTTTTCTTTTTGGGTGTTTTCGCTAACTCACGGTATCTCAGGCGGTTTCTCGTCGGAGACGGTGGATTTCTCCGGCGGATCCTCGCTGGAGCTGGACGACATCGATTGGTTATTCGACCTAGATGAGATGGCGGCGACCGGTTCGATCGAACCGGTCAGAGAGGACTGAACCGGCATCCACAATCCGTCGTCGGTGCTGATCCGGTTCGGCTGGTCCGGTTCGAGGTTCCACCCGAATTCCCTGAGTATGCTCCGCTCCCGGTCGCCGGAGAACAGGTACGCGCCGTCAGAGTCATCGGCGGCGAGTGTCCAACTCGTGTCGCCGGCGAACTCAGCTGGATCGGAGGCTGCTCTGTCTTTGTCTTCCATTCATGAAGTGCGCGCGCTTATTGTGAAGTGCGAACAAGAACGAACGCGATCTGTGTTAATCGTATTGAAGGAAATTTGAAACCAATTCTGGAGAATTTGAAGAGAAAACACGGAGAGAGAGAGAGTGAGAGAGAGGAGAGAGTGACAGAGGAGAGAGAAAGTTAGGGTTTTTGTTTGGGTTTGATTGAGAAGAGGAAGGGATGCGTAGTTTTTGAAGTTTATGAAGCGTTTTGAAAGCGTTGTCTCGTCAATACACAGTTGAAAGAGAGAGAAGGTTTTTTTTTTTTTCATTTATCTTTAAAAAATTGAAGTATGAAATTGTGAAATAAATAAAGGAAAAAGAAAAGAGATAAGTTAGAAAAATGAGTGTTAATTAATGGTAAGAAGGTAGAAGAAAGAAAGTGGTCACACCCGCATGAATGATTGGACCCTCCTTGCTGATGCTTTCCTTCGAGCAAGTAGGATTTGTTTGTTGCTAACTTTTCGTTAAGCCAAAAAATTTGGTATCTTAACTTTTTTTTCTTTGTAAATTTTGATTGTTCAAATTAAATACGTGTACATTGATTACAAGTTTATTTGTTTTATTAAAAACAGTTGAAGCATAAGTTATCAATAAATTCAGTAGATTTCCTTAAAAAAAGTAGATATTTCATACCAAATATTATGGGGACTCAAGATTAATAGTTAATTCAACTAATCGAATTAAATTGTATTCGTCATTCATAAATAGAAACATTAATTTAGGTATTTTTTTTGTTTTTGTTCTATAATGAAAATTTGAGTTTTTGGTTAATAAAATACGTAATAAAGATTTGTATTGTATCAGCACAGAGGTATCAACGTAATTTTTCACTTTGTGGGATGTTGCATACTCCTTGTCCACCTTAGTTTAACTCCTTCTATGCCACATGAGTGGGTACCTATAAAGTTATTATGATCCTCGAGTCAAAGATATCTCCAAGTACAGTAAATGAAGAATGAATAGTATTATCTCGAAAATCTCATCATTTATATACAAATATTCATGGACTTATGTGAAGCAACAAAAATATAATAAAAATGAGGTTGAATTCTGTTTTGACAAACTTTAATTCCCTTTGAAAATAAACAAACTCAGTGATGGCAATTCAAAAAGAGAATGTTTAAAATGAAGAACTATTCAAAAAGAGAAAGTTTTGGAAAATAAATTTTCACATTTCAAAGCTCTGTTTCAAAAAGATGTTGGTTGAAAGACTTTGATGAAAATGTTCCACTTTAAGTGTGTTTATAAAAAAATGTTTTTGTCTTTAGATTATCAAACACCAATAAAGAGATCAAATAACACAATTAGTATAAAGAAAGAGAGAAGATGAAGAAGATGCACATTAATTTTTATATTGGTTTATCCTAACCTTCAGCTATGTTCAATCTTCACCCTTCAAGATAAGATTTCACTAACTCAACCAACTACTACTAGACCAACAAATCACTGGATTTCAAAACCTACTAGGAACCTCATTGGACTTCACACCTAGCCATAACTAGACCAGTTGTAATGCATCTAGTTATCGACGTCTTGACGACTCATACTCTACGATACTTCATTTAACTTTCTTGTTAGTTAGAATCCTCCACCAGTTAGAACCTTCGTACATAGTCCATTCTGAGACTCAACAATATGTTTTAGTTGCTTTTAGAATCAATGATTGTCCCCATAAATCAACATTAGATTTTTTAGCGTGTTTTATCTCCATTCACACACTTCCCAGGAAACTTAATAGAATGTTACTCTAACAATATGATTTTCATAAATGTATGTTAAATGCTTGATAGATGCTACAAGAGGTAATTAAATTTCTATTCATAATATCTATAACCAAATTATATATATATTGTTGTGTTATGTGTCATAGTATTATTGATAGTTTTTCATAAAGTTGTAGGGCTTACAATGTAAGTTGTGAGAATGTTAGACCTTAATAGTGAACTTTACATATAGAAGGGGGTGAGCTTAAAGGAACTTGGGTGCAAAAAACAAAAGTAGTTAAAGAAGGGAGGTTTAATTGTGCAAGAGCCTCCCTCTATTTTCCATTTCTTTCATTCCTTCTCCTTCCTCTATGTCTCTTGTTGTGAGTGAGAGATCAAAACCTACATCATTGTTTAGGCTTGATTCTCTTCAATACAAAATTCCCTCTTTCTTTCTTTTGTGTTGGTAACCCCATTGTTGGATGGTGTTGTTGATGAAGGAAACCCTTTTTTGTTAGACTCAAAGCTTTTCCTCATTATCTCATCTTTTTCAAGACCTAAGCTTGGAGACAATAGGTAAGGGAAGTTTTACCTTATGTTCAATTGTTTTATCTGATTGGAAGGGTTGTTTATGCTCCAATGAATGTTTGATTTTCTATAGCTTGATGGAATTTGGTGTTGTATTGCCTTTAGAGCACTTGCCTCTTTTATGCTTTTGATTTGGGAATTCTCTATTGAATCTTGCATATGCTCAATTGGTTGTTGATTTATGTTGTTTTGGACTTGTATAGAGTATGAGACAAACTCATTGTGAATTAGTGAATTACAATGAGTTTTGCTCGTTGGGCGAGTTGTGTGACCATGTAGGTGATCTAGATGACCAAATTTGGAAAAATGATATTCATAAAAATTGTAACCCTAGATTTTATCTAACCAATGGCTTTATTGTCACTTAAAAATATTGTGCATACCTCTATAAATGATCAAATTAGTGACCAAAGTTCAAGTTGTCTGTAATAAGTAAAAGTTTCATATAGATTATAATTTTAGGCAAAGTATAATTCCAAACTAGGTGTTGGTAAACATAAAAGTTAGAGATAATCTTCTTAGATTTCAAATGAGACTAGAATCAACTTGATTAAGCTAATATAGCTACAATTATCATGTTTATAGGTCATTAAAGTCATAAACGCATAGTAGGAAATGAAGGACATAATAACTCAAAAACTTAAGAGATGTTATGAGAACCATAAATATGAGGCAGAAAGTCATTATAATTGTATGATTGATGCATGATAATTTTTTGATCGAGACAATGATGTGAATATGATATTGTATGAAGGGTTTGTTGTTGTTATTGTTGTTGTCGTTGGTATACAATGTATGCGCAGTTGGTGCACATGCATATAAGCAAACATATAAGAAATGATGCTTATGGGGGACCGCTCATATTATGTTGAATCTCCATGAAGTAGAGTTAGTGTTTGGCCATGATCAACATGTATATATGTTGCCATGATTAGGGATGTTTAACTAGGATGAAAGGGTGTTCGATTGCAGTTGAAGGGTGCTTACTAGAAACAAAGATATTTAGCCATGGTCGACAGGGGTATTCATCCATATCTGAAGGGTGTTTGGCTTGTCTTGAGAATATCAACTATGATTCAAGGTGTTCAAATATGTTAAGGGGTATCTAACATTGGTCGATGGGTCATTCGATCATGGTAATGGGGTAGCACCTATAATAAATAGGTGTTTGGTTGTGACCATGGAGGTTGCTTTGCCATGCCCATGGTTTTTTTATCAACTTTCAACATGGTCAAAAGGTGACCTACCCCCATAGGTTCATGTATTCACAGCCATAGTTTATTGAGGTAAAACTCAAATTTTGATTATAAAACAATACTTAAAACACCTATTAACCATATATAAATTTTGTCTAACGGGTTATTATATGTTAACATCTAAACATCACAAATGCTTTATGATTAACATCTATTGTTACTTTTTATTTTTCTTTTATATCATATCACTTATCATATATATATATATATATATATATATATATATATGACATATCTTATGAGAGGAAATATCTTATATGAAGTGAAATAATTTGAGTCGTAAAATCATACATGGAGGATTGAGATTTATTATCAAAAAGTCACATGACTTTTGAAGTAGTTGCATGACATTAAATCTTAAGTGTCCATATTTGATTATACAGTCCAAATTTAATCTTCTCACTCTTATATAAGATAATTTCCTCTCATATGATATGACTTTTTAAGTGGTTGCATGACATTAAATCTTAATAGTCCATGTTTGATTATACGGTTCAGATTTGATATTCTCTCTCATATAATATGATTTTTTAAGTAATTGTATGATATTAAATCAACATAACAATTCATGTTTAATTATACAATCCAGATTTAATCCTATATATATATTAACCAAACTATTATGTTTGTATTCATTTATCATTGTTCTTCCATAATCTATCTTAAACGTGTGTCATTGTTTTTGAAATTTGTAGACTCTTTAATTTTCTGTTTAAACATTTGCTTAACAAAAGTAAAAAATTTAAAGTAATTTATTTTGGTTTCAAAGTCTCAAAATACTAATGACTTCTTTCAAGATTCATATCATGCATGTCTTTGTGGCGGTAAAAAGGTTAACTTCTCATTGTAGACATGTGGAGGTTCAAGTGGGTGCAAAAGCTGTGGTGGAAGCCAGTAATGGAGGAAAACAAGGATGTGTTGAAGGATTAAGATTAGCTGCTGCTGTTTCAAAAAAACAAAAAGATTAATTGCTGCTATTAGAAAGATCTTGACTGGGCCTTGGAAGGTACCGGTCAATCTCATCAGCATTTATCAGGAAGCTAATAGGTACGCCGATGCCCTTGCGAATTCAGCTTGTAGCATGGAGGATGACATGGTGATCTATTAGCAATCTCCAGCTTTCTTAAGGCAGTGCTCTTTTTTTATTCTTTGAGAGTTATTTCTCCTAGAAATGTACATTTACGGAGAAGAGGACAATCATCTTGCGCATAATTAGAGTTAATATTTTTTATTAAATTTTTAATAATTAATATATTTGAATTATTTTATAATTAATTTAATAATTTTATTAATTAAAATTATTTGTTAATAATTTATTAAAATTAAAATATTCAATTTATAAACCTAAAAAAACTAAATGTTACAATTAAAAATAAAAATAACATAATTGCTTCAAAGTCTCAAAAATTGTGAAAATACATGAGATTTCACCAAAAAAATTAAAACCCCGAACTGCGATAGACCAATTCCTGGTAAAAACCCTTCGTGTGGAAAAAGACATCTAGATCCTACATTTAATGTTTGTGACCAACAAGTACGGATGAATAATTATATAGTATGATCATATAAATATGCAGTAATTTAAATATTTTTTTAGAATATATTTATCTTTTAATTCTTATATACATCAACTAACGTTTGTTAACTTTTTACCGGAGACTAAAAATATTGTTTTTAAAAAAAGAAATGAATATGGTTTAAATAAAATATAATATGATATTATATTATTAGGAATATTAAATATATTTATATCTATCAAATCAAAGTATATAATATTTAAATAAAAAATAAGTTATACTTTAAAATCTAATTATTAACATGAATATCATAAAATGATATATTTAAATTTAATTATCACCTCATGTATCGCTTATTAATTATATACAGTGTAGCATCAGATTGATTTGATGCAGGGTTGTACAACAGAAAAACTCAAAAAATCCGAAAAATAATTAAATTAAAATACTAAATTTGTTTTCTTATAAAAAAACATTACATATAAAATAAATAATACTTAAAATAAATTGGGGTCATGACCGCCCCCTCAATTTAAACTAGCCAGCTCTCCTGCTTGTTTATATTAATATATAAAAAGTTGACAGAATTATCTTAAACAATTAGGAAATGAAATAATATATTATTTATCCTCAATTTTCTTTTATTTAATTTTAAAAATGTTTTTTAATTTAGAATTTAAAATAATATTAATTTTTATCCTTTAATTTAATTATATATCTATATTTAATTCTTTAATTTTTATATATGAAATTTGCTAACCTACAGTATCTTTTTTTAGAAAGAGTATATTAACGTACAAGCTACACTTTGAGTTTATTTTGGAGAAAATTATAGTTACATATGCAAACATACTTATTCTATTCTAAAAAAGAAGTGAGTATATACCTTTGCAAGCTCCATAAGTATTTACATATATACACTCACTTGTTTTTTAAGAGAAATATATGAATTAACAAGTTATATCTTATGTGTATTTTAAAAATTAAATAATCATAGTTTTTTCAAGGAGGAAATAATTCTAATTATAGCTTGTTAATATATTTCTTCTAAACAATAAGTATGTGTACATTAATAAATTTCTTAATATATTTTTCATAAATGAAATAAAATAATAAAGTGGATTATATTTAAAAAGTAAAACTTTCAATGTTAACAAAAATACTATTAATCATATTTTTCTTTTGTATATTAATTTTCAAAATAAATAAAATAAAAGGGTTGAAAAACAAAAATGTACGAATTAACATGCAAAAAGTGAATTCAGCAACAGAAAAAAAACATGCAAAGTGCAGTACCAGTTGATATACATATACTAGTAATTATTTAAGCAATGCTTTAGGATTAAAGTCTTGTCTATCCACCCAACGACATTTGCATTAAAGCAATTATATTGGTGCATTGCACCAGAGGCCTATTTCGGTGTACTTGTGAATTTTTGAGTGTTTAAATAGCCAAATCCAAAACACTGTTTGTGGTATCAAAATTAGTAGCTGTAATATATGGTGGGCCAAGCACTGAAAATCAATTTTGTTGTTGAAAAGTTCCACTCATCAAATGATGTTATGGATATTAACTCAAAAAAAGCATGCATCATTCCAACCACTTACTTTTTTTTAAGTAGGTGCTATAAAGGTTTCTATTATTCCTTTCACTTCTTGTTTATGATCCAGCAAGGTGCTTTTGCTAAAACAGCAAAATTTTTGGCTAGCAAGAAATCATGATATTTACCGTTTCTTTTTATCTTTTAGTCTATATCATTTTGATTTTACTTGATTATTAGCTATACATAGTTTAATATATTAGTAGGAATGATAGATCATGTCAAAGTGCATAGATTAACTAGCATGTGAATATTCCAGTTTAACTAAGTGATTTTGAATTTGAATTTTAAGTATACAACTATATTATAAAA
This sequence comes from Glycine latifolia, assembly GCA_013407115.1. Taxonomy (NCBI): domain Eukaryota; kingdom Viridiplantae; phylum Streptophyta; class Magnoliopsida; order Fabales; family Fabaceae; genus Glycine; species Glycine latifolia. The sequence goes on along the minus strand of CM023948.1, from coordinate 29,654,673 downwards.
AAAATATTGTCAATAATAATCCTACCTGATTTAAGTAGGGTTGCCTTCAAATAAAAAACACGTAATAGTCTCTATAGAAACTTAGTAGGAATAATATGTCATGTTTACTTTTTTTAGGAAACATGTTTACTTTATTTAAGACTTTTTTCCTTTTAAATAAATTTGACACTTATAATATCCATGCTCAAGTAATTAGTAATATTAAATCCATAAACAAAATATATACTATAAAAAATTGTATACAAAATATTTCTCAATAAAAAAAATAATGAAGCAAGGTTTTCCTTTAATTTGTAGAGTATAGAATCTTTGGATTAGCGCAGGCCATAGTCAACTATTGAATGAGTTTGTGTGTTATGTATCTCTTCAGATTATTTATGTAAATCAGTATACACACATACCCACCACAAAAATCAAAAAGCACGCTTTTCGGTTTGAAAAGGGTATATTATATACCTACTAAGTATAGCCAGTAAGATGTTAACAGGACTTGGGCGAGAGGGAAAAGCCTACCCGGGAATGAAATACAATGTATACAATCCCTATCTCCACGGGATATGTTATTTTCACAAATCATATCAATAATAAGTTGTTTAATATAATTTAATAAATATGAAGTCTTTTATTGTTGATAGTGATTTTAAATAAGTTTCAAATTTGATCTATTTAAATATATAAAAAATAATTTATGTTGAGTAAAATATTTAGTTAATTTTTATTATTTTTTAATTGAAAAATTTATTTAACTATTGGATAAATAATATTTTTTATTAACTTCTCAATAACTTCTAATATTTTTTGAAACACTATCATTTTTAAAAATACTAACTTCTATTTTTTATTTTTTATTTTTTCTTTCAATTTTATCCTCAATATATTTATTTATTTTTCTTATTATATTTTTTAAAATAAATCATATTTTTATTATTTTACACTTTTCAACTCAACTACTTCAATATTAATTCTATCAAATACTTATCATTCAATAAATTATTTTTTCAGCTTCGACTAACTTTGCCTAACATAACCATAACATTTTTTTTTTCTTATTGAATCTTTATATTCATCGACATGATTTTCCTAATGTTAGTTTCTCCACTTTGAAATTAAGGAAATTTAAGGGTAAAAGATATATACACAACCGTCATCAGAAAAAGAAAAAAAAAAACATCAAACTCACAACATGCTAATAATAATATTTAATAACAATTATAAAGAGTTAAAAGACATGTACTTGAAGAGAAGATTAAATCTATACATGTTACTTCCACGTCTATGTTTGAAATACACTGAAGTTATGAGTATTAACTTTTGATTGACATGAATCAATTTTGTATAAATGGGAAACAAAGATGCTAATAACCTCTCTGTTCGATGGTCAGAGTTTCTTGCATTAGATTGCACCACACAAAAATGATTAATGAGACGATAATTTTATAACCACTAAATGAGATAAGAGATAATTCGTTTAGGCACCAAGTGATGGTCTAATCCATCAATTCATAGACATGCTCACATCATAAGCCAAAAAAATTAATATTCATTAATTTAAATACCATAAATTTTATTTTCATAATTGATACTAAAAATGTAAAATTCAGTCAAATAATTAAACAATGACAATCTATAAAATTTCAACAATCTCTTATTTAGATGCCATTCGCTTAATTATTTGAGACAAAAGATTATTATAATGAATTGTTAGGGATTAATTAAGAATCTTAGAGATTTTAATTTTGAAGTATTAATTAAATGGTTGTCAAGAATTAATAACAGAAATAATTTTTGAAGAACTCAAACATCATACAATCAGTTTGAGGCTCCAACAGTATGCTTGAGATACCCAAACGCATATCCAAACATATCCTAATTATTTCAATTAGAGAAAAATATGTTGAATTATCTACAAAATTTGGTAAACACAACTAATTCCAAGCTGGGTTTTGAAGACAAAATCATCACGTGGAACTTATTCAGTAAAATCAACATAAAAAGTGTTAATGAATTCAAAAAGAATTTGGCAATAATAAAACATAATATTTATCATAATATATTAAAAATATATTTTATGTTTTAAAAAATATTTATTTCAAATTTTAATATAACATAATTTTCATATTAAAAACATTCATACAGAATTTTTACACTGAAGCACTATTTTTACAAAACAAATTGCACTGACTTGCATCTAATAATGCTATATATGATACCATTTAATGAATTTACTATCTTATACATCCTTTGATCCTTTAACGTAGTACTTAAATTCATTAAATGATCCAGGAACATACTGTAAGAATAATGATACATGAACCACTTATAACTTCTGGGTGTTCCATTTTGATTATTTTTCATTGTGAGATGATATTAAAAATTATTTTATATCAATAATCAATAATACATAAAAAGTAAACTCCAATTAAACTAAAATAAAATAAAAAATTGAAGAAAAAAATAGAAAAAGTTAGTTTCCATAATTAAATAGTTAACATTTTATTGCTGAAGGTTGAAGGACGTTTGACTTTACTTTTATAAATTCTACTTTTGCCCATATAATTTTTCTCGGCATAGTCACTATATTCTTAATTATTTTAATTAAAATTAATAATACGTTAATTAATAAATAAAACTAATATAGATACTTTCTTTAATATAGCATAAGGACAAATATCTTGAGTAAAAACTACCGAAAGTAAAATCTAAATAAAAAAAATCATATTAAAACCAATTGTTAATATATTAATAGTAACCACCTAAACTAATATAAAATAAAAATTGAAGTAAATTAAATTCAAAATAGATAAAAATTGTGAGGACAGAGGGATTCCGATCCATGTAATTTGTTTTCTTATGATAAAGCAAGAGATAAGCAACACAATGTCACAATATATTATATAAGTTTCTGATTTAACGGGGAGAAAATATGAACGAGAAAAAAGTTTCTGATTTAGCTGTTCGCATGAAATTCATCCTCTTATAGATACGTGAAGGAAATGTAATTTGGCCATACCTCAGTGTCTTTATCATTACGTCCATTTATTAATTAAATTTTATGGTAAATGGGTGCTTCTACCTCTACTTTGAAAGCTGAATTATCCTAGGAAGTGTAGCCTAGGGTTTGCCTATGAAAGGAACTTTCCACAACTTTGGCAAGACAAAAAAGCAGTCCATAATTTTACGTATGGTGCATCCAAATCAAATCAAATAGAAAACAAACCAAAGGCTAAAAACAAAATTAAAAAAAATCCCTAATTGATCTGAAATCAGAAGTTCGCAGTTGCGAATATAAGTTAAAAAATTTGCAGTTAAAAAAAGGCAAAGAAATCACAGTGCAAGCCCCAGGAAAAAAAGTATAATAACCTACGATTATCAAAATATAAAGCGCGAGTAAGTTAAAAAGGGAAGTTGGATATTAAACTAATGCAATTGGTTTATAAATATAGATTTTTGGCTTTGACCATAGATTTATACAATAGTTATATACTTATATAATTATATTACTCTTTTTTTACATCAATAGTTATATTACTTTTAAACACAATCTTTCAGAACATTTTTTTATTAAAAAAATCCATTTATTTGTATCATACCATAAAAGTCAAGTGTTAAAATCTTACTATTTTTTTAAAACTCCATTTTATAATAAAATTTATTGGAAGATTTGGATCTCAATGATAAAGTTAGTGTAAAAGGATGTATTCCCATTGCATCATTTATTTTATCTTACACATTTATTTCACTTTTCTTTATATCTTTCTCTTATTTATCTCGGATTAGCTATCTTGTCTTTATATCTTTATCCTCTAATTATAAAAGTAGTCGCTGGAATATCAAAATTTGTCTTTGTACAAAAACATAATTATGACACTAAGAAATTTTCTTAACAACTGTTTTTTCTTAAATTTTACTACCTATGTAACTTCTTTGTTCTTTGCTGGAGTAATTTTTTTACTAAAAAATAATTATAAAAACTAATTAATTTTTAAAATAATTATCTTAAAGATATATGATCATATGACAGTGTACAACTATTTCACACAATGAGTTCTTAAACAATAAACTCTTTTTTTAAATACCTAGCTAACTTAGATCTTAAATGTACATTAATGCGCTTAACTACCTACAAAATTCTTAAATATATATTAAGCCCAAGGAAGACCTCAAAATTCTTAAATATACATTAAGCCCAAAGAAGAAAAAAAAAAACAAAGCTAAATTATAATTTTTGCCTTCTAATTTTTCAAATCTATGATTTTGGTTCCTTTGATTTTTAATTGGAATATTTGGTTCTTCTAGTTTTATAAATTATTGATTTTGGTGTGTAGGTAGTTTATTAACAAATAATTTCAATTAATAAAGTTATTAAGTTATTTATAAATTAATTAAAACTATTAATTATCAAAAATTAATAAAAATTATTAACTCTAATTCTCTACAATATTATGTTTTTCTTCTCTATAAACACCTCTTTCATCCACATCATCACACGCGAAACATTTCAATAACAACAACATGATTCACAATCTTTTATTAAAGTTTTGAATGATTAGCAATTTTTATTTAATTTATAATTAATTTAATAACTCTATTAATTATAATTATTAATTAATAATCTATTAAGGAATCAAAATTGTCAATTTATAAAATTATAAGGACCAAATGTTACAATTAAAAATCAAAAAAACTAAAATCATAAATTTAAAAAATTTAGAAAATTCAAAATTATAATTTAACCATATATACTTTGTTGAAAATTAATTCCACGTGTAAAACATATATACACATCCTCAGTAGTTAAGAGACTTTAAGAACTATTAAAGCTCATTGAATTTTGTCCAAACGGCAAACGTATTCCATCTCTGCATGAACAGTTTCCTGGTGGGTCCTTTTGCTTATAATGATAATATCCAGGTGTGTCCTTGTACCCGCTCTACTAATATTTTAAATTTTATATACGTAAGTTATGGTAAATTTTTTATATTTAATTAATTTTTATGGATAAAAAATAAGAAATTTAAATTTAATTATTTAAGAATTTAAATTAAAACTTCTTGAAACATGAAATCACTTAAATATTCACCCTAAAAAAATCAAATCTTTAAAAAATCTCAATTAAAAAAAACATCTTAACAATCATATTATTTATTAATTCATTATCATCATCATCATGATCATTGTCTTCTTCATTATCATAATTATTATGATCTCATCAATATTATGTTTATTATTATTATCACTTCTATAATTATTAATATCGGTATCATCATAATTATTGTCACCATCTCAATCATGATCATTTAAGTTCATATATGTATCACATAAAAATGTAATTTTTTTATTATTATTATTCCGCATTATTATTAGAGGGTCATATAAGCTAGTGAAACTTGGTTCACTATTAATACAGAGTAGGTTTTTGTGCTATAGAAAATTAACGAACGACTATATATATATAATTTTTTTTTAAACCGATACAAGCCATTTAATTTAATCCAAAACCATGAAAAAGAAAAAAATAATTTAAATTATTTTATGATAATTATTTTAAAAATTAATAAATCTATTATATATGATAAACTTGACTACATGATTATATATATATATTTTTTATTGTATCAGTATATTTTTTTCTAAAAATTATATCAATACTTATAGTTGTAAATTTTCTTTCACCAATAAAACAATGAAGACCTGGAGAATGTTGTGAAGTAGTCGGCAACTAATAGAAGAGCATTATATAGTGACGTCCGCGTGGTGTGATTCCATTCTCTGGTGTGAATTAGCTAACTTGATTCTTAAGCAACCGCGTCATTTTCATCTTAGCAAAATATGAAAATTTGTTATATATTAAACCACGTCGTTTTCAAACACTAATAAGCATTATTATACCTTCAAAACTTTTAATAATAGAAGAACACAATCTCCTACGTCGCGGTGCACACAGACAAATTTTCTTTTTAAACCACATAAACCGCACGTGTCGTCTCACTTGAGAGGCCCCACTGCAACGTGTCACTAAAGTTTTTGGATTTCAACAATCTAATTATGTGGGAGTAAACCTCTAATTTATTTGGTTCCTAAAAATAGAAGTGCTCAGAATTTTGTTCCTGATTTTTTTTTTAGGATAAAATAATTCTTGAAACTTTATTTCATTGGAAAGGTTGTCAGTTATGCGTAATTCAAAAGACTAATTCAGTTAAATGCACAAATTTTTTGGGACTAAATTGTTTATATAAATCGCTATATTTTCAAGGTCAGAGTATAGTTGGCTAATTACAATATCCAAAACCCATTAAAATGTCGCTTTTCTCTGTTTAAAGTGAAAGGAAATGCAGGTCTAGGTTTCCCATTCCAAGTTCGGACATATATATAATAAGTAATAATATGAGTAAGAATGTTTTCAACAACTATGATTATGTTTTTTTTTTTTTACTGCACAGTTATTATTATGTTAGATCTTATTAGTTGAATCAACTTATACGAATAAATTTACCAACAAAAACTTCACATTGTTATATCACATATATAGTTGAATCCCTTAAACATTGGATTCAATTCATGATTGTGTGAATACAAAAGAAATTGTTAAGAAGACTTTTTTTTACAGAAAAATTGTTAAAAGAGATATTTTATCTTGAAAAAGTTAATCTTTAATTATTGACTAAAGTGATACTTGTAATTGGTATACCCAAACAAATTTACAAGTTTTAATTTGTTTTCTCTATAAAGTCTAGTTATGCATATATATATATATATATATATATATATATATATATATATATATTCTCTTTTAATGTTTTAAGAGTAGGGTTTTGAAATTTTAAAAAAAAAAGGAAAAGAGGATACATTTTTATTTTCAAAGAAAAAAGTTATATAATATTTAAATAAAGGTGTAATACATCAGTAGGTCCTCAAACTTTTCAAAATATTTTAATTAACTCTCTAAATTAAAAAAAAAATGTAATTGAATTCTTGGTCTTCTTCTATGTTCCAAGAGTTAGTTTAGGATGGCTTGAAATCGGCATAAAAAAAAAAATAATGGTTTTACTGATCTAGAGTCTAGCTAGAGACACAGTTGCAAAATTTGTAAAAGATAAAGATCCAATTACAAAACTTTTTAGTTTAAAAAGACCTGATAAAAAATCTCAAATAATTTGGGTGCATAGTGGTATTAAATCTTAAATAAATAAATAAGATATCGAATTTGTATTTATAAATAAGGTATTGTATTTCTTTTATTTTAAAAAATTATCAAACTAAAAAAAAAATTGTTTCTTTTTTTATCCCAAACCTAACTACTAAATATATTCTTCCGTTTCTAAATTAAGTTGGATCTCAATTCACACTTGGTCTGTCTAGGGTCGAGGTTCCCCACCTTATCTAAAAAGAAAAAAAGAAAAATGTTCACAAATTAATGGACATCTAAAAGAAAATAGGGCTCATATCATATTGCTGATAGAGATAAACATTGAATGATGTAATTGAACTTTATTTTTTTGAGAAAGCAGTGGTATAACCTTCTTCAAATCGAATGGAAACTATCATTCACAGGGCCGGGGTTGCTGAATGCGGTTTCATTCACAACATACACTGTGGACCCCGTCTCACGTCTTTCCCTTTATTATTTGTCCTTGATTAGTTAAATTATAGTTTTATAGTGTTTGGATATTTTTTTTATAATAAATGCATATCAATTTAAACCAAAACCTTGTCGTAATCATAATTATATATAGTTGATATAATCTGTGAAAGGAACGTCACGAGCAACCTACAAAAGCCTTAAGGGGTAGACTGGGTTTTGTATTGTCTATCACTCTATTGATTGGTAATGGTGTGGGTTCCATCTATCACAGTATCACTCATAGCCTTCAACCAAAGCAAAATAACTTGTTCTTAACGAAACTTTTCAGCTGCTATAAGTACTTTAAGATGCCTAATTTGCAAGAGCAGAAGAAAAAAACGGAGTCATACTTTTTTTTTGTATTTTTTAAATTGATATATTTATGTAATATATATAAAAATTAATAAAAATTTGTGTTTATTTTATTTTTAAAAATATTAAATTAGAGAATATTTGTTAGAAATAAAAATTTCACCACTCATTTTTCCTTCCAAAACTTTACTTCCGTGCATGCCCTAAAAGTATTAGTTTACTAAACACTTTTGGATATAAAGTTGTTCAATATAGCATATCTCATGAATAAGAGTTCCTTCTTTGTGGTGACCAATGCAATAGGTATAATAATTTACAAAAACTCTATAATATTTAAGTAGCTCTCTATCGAAGTAAAGAGACGATTTAATTGGAAATTTCTATTAGGTTCAGAACCCTATAGTTTTAATTTTAGAAAACTTTTTGAACCAAATCCTATATGAGTGTTATCAATGAATCTTTTTTGAGATTGTGATAAGAACAAATTTCTTGTGAGTGACCAAGGATCAAATATCTCTACACAAGAAAGTTACAATCAGAAATGATCAAGATTAAAGTTGATGCTTTGAATGTTAATAAGTGATTAGAAAGTCGGTTTACTTTCTTAGAAAGTTGAATTAATTTCTCATAAAGCAAGTTCCCTAAATCAAGAATGCTGGCATATTAATATGAAAGGTTAAAGAATTTCTAAGTTGATTCAATTCTATCCATATTGAAGGGCTTTGAATCAAACATAACAAATGCTGGAGTTATATTCAATAGATAATAATCTAGTAAGTGAAACTTTTACTCTTTATTTTTTTTTAGATTATATGACATTTAAAATTTTGACATAAGTATTAAAAAATATAATTAATTTGTTAAATTTTATAGGAAATATTAGATAATTTTTAATATATTTTTATCTCTATAATTAATTCCTCATTTATTCTTACTATATATTATGCTGGAACAAAAATATAGTATAACATTGGTTCGTAGAATGACATTTTTTTTCAAATATTTTTTTTCTCAAAAATGTTATACAATCTGGAACCAAACGGAGTGAATATTTGATTAGACATATCAAATGGTAGCCCAATTATTAAAATTGAACAAGAAACGACTTTCGTATTGACAAGTGTGTCAATTTAATCATAGGATAAAATATCATTGGTAAAATTGAAGCTTTTGAAATCATCATATAATTCTAATCTTTACTTTACCTTATTGGTAAAATATAGTCTTGAACAACCATGTTGTGTTCCCTTTGAGAAGGCCTATATGAAATGACAATATAGCAACCACTGACTAGCTAGTGAAAAAGATGTTTGTAAATGGCACCAAAGATAATATTGTTTAGTGAATTTGTTTACCAAAACAATCCATGCATCTCAAAAGTTGTTAGGCTTTTCGTTGCAAAGGAAGTTGCCACTTGAGACTTAATTAAGATGCACGGAGACTTCGAAATAGTAGTATGTCATGTTTGTAACTGTCCAAGAAGATAGTATTCATGTCAGTTATTATATGGTACTTCAAATACTTTTTATTCACATTTTTATAATTTTTTAAACTTTTTTCTAATATTGACTAAAAATACTACAATAGTTAGTTTTTTTACATTTTATATTTATAAGGACTTAAGCACATTTTAAAAACATAAATTATCCCTTTTGATTTATGTTAACTTCAAATTAATTTTATATGTTATATATATATATAGTTGTGTTATGTCTTAAATTTTACTGTATATTCCCGATTGTCTCATATTTGGATTCCATTTTCTTAAAAAAAATGTATTCCATATACGGGGTAATATGTGCTTTTTAGTTGAAAACTCCATGTATATAGATATTGTTAGTTTCTATAGTCTTGGTAATCAATTAAGACCGAGTCAACAATATTCAAAATTTATATATTTTAATAAGACTCCACCTTTTTGTGCACATAACAATCAACTCTCCCATGATTTGAATTCGTTCTATATATAGTGTATGTTTTTGGTCCTGAACTCACACACACACACACACACACACACACACACACACACACACATATATATATATATATATATATATATTAAATCAAATGCATAATATTATGTTTCAATTATGCAATTGTATATGACAATTTTATTCATCGTTATATTATATCTTGATCTTGAAGTGCATAATATGATTTATTCTCATATGATTAAGTTTTATATGTCTAAGTGATCTTTATAATTTTGATTAATTATGGATTAGTCACAACATCTATAATTTGATTAAAATTATATATTAAGTTGTTTAAAGATCATATAAGGAATTAAACATAATATTGTAATTAATTGTTATACTTTTCATACTACTATTCCTATTGAGATTCCAATATTTAGTTACTATTTCGTGATACTTAATTATTTGACATTACAGCTTATAGTTTGATGCAATAATATAATATTAAGTGATCTATGTAATTTAATTAATTAAAACTTAGCCATAACAAATTTAATTATTTATATTATATATTAAGAGCTTTAAGATCACATAAGTTAGATGATATTAATTATAATTAGTCATATATAATATAATAGATATTATCCCAAAGAAATTTCTATTATAATTTTGTATGATTAATTAGGATAAAATATTAAATTATATCCTTTGATTTGCCCACTGGGATGAAGAAGTATCACTTGATAGTTTTATCATAATGTTTATGTGAATTTAAATGAATTAAAATTTTAGCCCATAGACAAATTTAATGTTGCTAAATTCATAATTTTTTAGCATGACTTACATTGGTAAATCATGATACATTATTTTTATCTGAAATTTTCATGATAAGCATATATGTTGAATATTTTGCAGCTATACAATCTATTAATACAATTGATGTCCTGAAATTGGGAGGGGGTAATTTTTCTATCTGGAAGGAAATGATTCTACTGATGTTAAGGTATATCGATATTGATTATGCTATCAGGAAAGCTGAGCCACCATCAATTACAGAGAACAGTGAACCATAGGAGGTGGATCTGTATGAGAAATGAGAAAGATCCAATTGACTCTGTGTGATTAAAACAAAAATATCGAAAGGTATTAGGGGATTAGTTGAACAATATGATAATGTGAGAGTGCTCCTAAAGTCCATTTATGAACAATTTGAGACTTCAAGAAAAACATTGGTCAGTACCCTGATAATGAAATTTTCTTCCATGAAGCTCACTACTCTGAAGGGTGTGCGTTAGCACATCATACAGACGAGGGACATTGCAACTCAACTTAAAACTCTGGACATGTCCGACTCTTTTCTTGTGCATTTTATTTTGAATACTCTCTCGACACCGTATGGTCCCTTTAAAATATCCTACAACACACATAAAGACAAATTGTCTGTTAATGAATTCATGACCATGTGTATTCAGGAGGAGTGGAGGTTATAGTTGGAGCAACGAGAGAATTCTCTAATGATGATTGAAAAAATGGATTACAAGAAAGGCCATAAGAACAACGGAGGTGGTAAAATACCACCCAAAGCTAGAATTAAGAAAGAATCCAGGTGTTTCTTCTATAAGAAAAATGGGCACATGAAAAAAGATTGTCCTATGTTCAAGCTATGATTTGAAAAGAAAGGTATACCTACCTCATTTGTTTATTATGAATCTAATATTATTAATATTAATCATAACACATGGTGGATTGATTCTGGTTCTACAATCCATGTTTTGAATACTCTACAGGGTATGGAAAACTCAAGGAAGCCAATGGGAAGTGAGCTATACATCTATTCAGGAAGTAGAATGAGCTCACATGTGGAGGCTATGGAGACCTACAATTTGATTTTAAGAAGTGATTTTGTTTTGAATTTGGAAAAAAAAATTTATGTTCCTAGTTTTTCTAAGAAATTAATTTCAATTTTGAAACTAGTACCTTTTGATTATTCATTTTCATTTTATAAGACATCTTTTAGTTTATTTTATAATCTAAGTATGTTGGAAATGGTGCATTGTCTGATGGTTTTTTCTATATTAATTTGCAAAATAATACCACTTATGAAGCTATGCATGTTAATGTTGGTACAAAATGATGTGTTATGAACGAAGATTCCTCTATGTTGTGGCATCGAAGATTAGGACATATGTCCATTCAGAGAATTAATAGATTGGTAGATGATGAAGTACTTAACACTCTAGATTTTACTGATTTTAAGACTTGTGTGAACTGCATTAAGAAAAAACAGACTAACAAGTCAAATAAAGATGACAATGGGAGTACTTAATTATTAGAAATCATACATACAAATATTTGTTGTCCAGACATGGACGTATATGGTCATAAATACTTCATCTCTTTTATAATGACCTTATGATAAATCCGGGTTCGTATGACCGGATGTCACAAATGGGGGTGTATTTTGGAACTCGGATAAGAGGGGGTGTGGATAATACCTTTTCAAATCCGGGATCGTGTTGTATGTTAGTTTTATAGGAAGATCGGGTTAGTACATGACCGGGTTATCACCACGTAAGTGGTGTATATACTTAGCACTTTTGGGTAAAAGCGCTACTGTATAGGAAGGAACTCGGACAAGGAAGGGAAGAGCGATCGGGTAGCTATATCGGTAGAGCTCGTATATTCCTTTTCTTTGAGGCCCGAGTTGTGATCTCGGATAGACCGGTGTGATCTCGGTTGAGCTCGGAGGAGCTCGTATTTAGTTGACTTGTAAGAGCTACCGGGTAGAGAGACCGAAAGAGTTCGTAACCCCTTTTGATAAAGTTACCGGGTTAGGAACCCGGACAAGGTTGGGAGGAACCTTGGATTTGTGAAGTACCAAGGTAGGAACTTGGATTAGGTCGGATGAGATTGGAGTAGGTCGGATGAGGTCGAGGGAGGAGGGAACATTAGACGTACTATAGTGCCAAGGACGGGTTCTTATGCAATCGATTACATAAGTATTTGTAAACAATTAAAACAGTCAGTATTTGCTGTTAAGCCAGACTTAGCCTTGTGACACGTGTTGACTCCCTGCTGGTTGCTTTGACACCGGAAGATGCTCATATTACTTTATTTGACTCCATGAACTCACTCCTAAAAATAGCAATATACCATATGTGCTAGAGAGCAAGAGTTCGGAAGACTCGTAAACACTTTTGTGGCAATTTGTAGGGCATCAGGAGCATAATAATGGCTGGAGATATATTTTGATCCTCTTCATTTTTCGCATTGATCTATTTGCTAACGTTTGTAGTGATTGACATAATTAGATCATTTAGATTTTATTCTTATAGATATAATATTGAATTTAACACCTATTCATAAATTTAAATATGAATGGACCATATAGGTTAAAGTACTGGAAAATTAATGAATCGGTTTAGACTACAAGAAATTTTGTTATTACCAATGACTGAAATCCACAAGTAACTACAAAAATTTGTTGATAATGCAATTTTATTAATGAAATACCGATGAATAAAAATCCATCACTAATAATCTCATAGGTTATTTTATCAATGGATTTTTTTGACAAATTTTACCGACAAATTATTTCGTAGAAAATTACTAACAGATTATTTTGTGTGAAATTATCGATAGATTTTTCTATGACAAATTCTCGATTCATTTTTTGTGTGGAAAATCATGGACAAATTTAATAAAATGATTAATGCGGTCTTTTAAATTTTTTATTTATTATTTATTAAAAAATGATAAGTATAAAAGTCAACAAATGTATTATGATGATTAATCTTTTACTATTAATTTCTAATTTCATAAGATATTTTATATGGTCTTATTCTTCCTGTTTAAATATCTACCGAATTCCCTATTTTTTTTAATTAATTTATTACATAACATACTATATAATATTTAAAAAAAGACCATGATTCAATCACGTAAACTAATGAATTAATATCTTTACTTAACCATGGACTAAGTTTTTAAGCATTTCTCATACTTACATTGTTTATTGTTATTTCTACCAACTTGTAACTTACATTAAGAATAATTCTAAGAAAGTTGTTTTTTATTCTCATTTTATTTTCTTAAAATCTAATGATTGTAATGAGTGATTAATCTTAACCACTAGATTTCAAGAAAATAAATGATGAAAATGAAAAGTAACTTTTTTAGAATTAAATTTTTAGAATTACTATGGTGTAACTTGATCTCTCCTCTCTCTCTATATAATTAATTATTATTTGAAACATTGTTACTGTTTTGAAATTGTTAATAATATGTTCAATTTAATTTGTACAGAAAGAAATCAATTACTCATCAAAACTCAGCAAGTGAATGCTATAGAATTTGTTGATTTAGTAAATGCAGATGATGGTTTGTGGCTTTATGCATGAAAAATAAAGGGCACTGAATTGAACAAATTCTGCAAGGTATTAGGGTTTTCTTGATGGAATGTTATTGAATAAGTATTCTAATAATTTGCTTGGTTATGCTGGGTGTGTACTGGTGATGAGTATGATTGATGGCAGATCATGTCACTCCTTTGAAATTGAAAGGAAGCTTGGAATCTCCAATATCTGTACAGGGTTGATTGTTTTTGCAGTGTGGTGTCATGGTGTGTCACATTTGGTGTTTGTTTCATGCAGCCAAGGATGTCTTTAGCTCTTGTTATTTTTATTTGCTGTTGTCATTAGATATGGACTACAGTAGATTTATCCGTGTGATGTGTGTGGATCTTTATGTTTCTTTAATTTTATCAAACTCATTGGTGTAATTAGTACACAAGACATTGTATTTTTTAGTACTTGGTACTCTTTATTTTTAATGAATTTTTTTGTTTATAAAAAATAGAAAAGTATACATAGCTTATTGCTTTAATGTGGCTACTTTCTATTTTCTTTTTTTTGATAAAAAATAAATAAAATTTATGAGAAGAGAATGATGCCCTGGACCAAGCTAAGCTGAAAAAGTATTTGGATTCAAAGAATGCTTATAAATGTATTTATATTTATCCTACCTCAAATAAATCAGTAAAAGTTTGAACTTATAACTTCTTGGATGCAGGCAGAATAAACGAGTTTAATTAATGTGACAATTTCTTACCATCAATGGTATATTTATGCTCTAGAGTCTCACACATTCCTAAAGTTTTGGTTTTCAACAGTTATTTATGGTGTTGTGTGATCATACACGTAGTCGAGGTCAAATAGTGGGATAAATATAGTTAAGGCTTTTTGTCATGTTATTATAGTCTTACACTGTTCGAAATAATTGACCAAAAAAGCAGCACAAACTACATCCAAGCAACAAACCTGCAATATGTGGCTTCTTGTGAAGTTTGTATTCTAATTTTTTTCATAAAGAAAAAGTTTTGATTGGCACCTTTGGTCTGGATGGAGGATCATAGACATATCATGACATGGCTTTATAGGTCTAATATCAGCCTTGGTATCACTATATCACTGGAATTCTTTTCAGTTTCATTTTCTTTTGGATATTGACTAGTGGCTGTTGTAGTGTAAATACACCAAATTAAGCAACCAGAAGCCGAAGATCTATAAAGGGACAAAGGAACACAATTCCAAAATTTTGCAAGCATATGATCTAGATGCCAAAAAAAATATGGCAATAAAGTGAGGTGTCTATGTTGAGTACTCTAGCTAGGCGATAGGTGAGATGTATATCTCAAAATGACAATTTGTGATGGATAATAAAGCGTTATTAGAAAACAACGTTTTGAAATGAGGAATGGTGTTCCAAAGCAATAATCTCTCTTTTATACTATCATTTCTAAGAAATGGTAGGCAAAAAGAATATCCAACACCATATTTGTTCTGGGATTCGTGAGCACAGTTCAGCCTTATAATAAGCAAGTTACATACATGTATATATAGGCTGTGTTTGATTCCGTGTTAAATCACGTTCAACCCAAAGCTTTGTTTCTGTAAAATTAGGTTGAACATGTTTTGAAACGCAAGATTTGTTTGATTGATGTACCATTTAAAGAGTAAATTATGAGCAAACGTGAATTGCCTTTGAATATAGGTTTTCTGAACTTAATTACTATTTTTTTATGATGTTATAGATTTTGCCAATAACAAAATATTTGTAGAAGAATTTGATTATTTTATTTTCCTGAAATCTTTTCTTCTATTTACATTTTAGGCTCGAACCCAAAATCTTTAAGAGATTTGCCCTTGATTTCAATTGGCTATCATAATGTTAAAAGTTTCAGTGATTTGTAACTAACTAATTCAATGGGATTGATTGAAAGTAGGGTGGGGTATAGAAGGGAGATGGAGGACTTCACGAGCAGAGTGAATTAAAATATGTTTGAGGAGTTGACAAGCATAGCTGTATAGCTTGGCTTCCTTGTCACGAACGCAAACACTCAATAGGATGATCACTGTTTCAAATGGGGAGGTCCCGCTATGGATAGTGAGAGAGCCATTCACGTAAGCCAAAAAATAAACTTCACAATCAAAGCTAGAGAATCTTCAGAACCTCCAAAGATAATGATGGTTTAGGAATAAAGTTGCCTATAGCCTACACCTAGGTCAAATTTTCTTTTGAAGCAAAATTTAAATGAAGTTCTTAAAATGTTGTAGTACTATTTTTCTATTAAAATTGAAGTTTTATTTCAATAACTCATGTTAGATTTTTAATACAAACGTTTCTTATGTGTGTTAAAGAAACTTCAATTATAGTTAAAGAATTACATTTAAGTTGTATTTTTTTTTTCTAAATTAAAGGTACATGAATATGAATGCTTGGGAGACAAATTACGCAATCTATGTCATGCATACACATATAAAAGTTTTGAGTATGATACAGATATTTTATCAATTTTAAAGCATGTGTATTAGGTTAGGTAGTCAATAATGAAGTCAAGCATGCTATATGCCTATACAAGCATTAATGACCACTTTATGCTACATGCCTACTTACGGTTGAAATCATAGTAGCACTGATGGTCGAGTCTCGACCCCCAGAACGAATTGGGCCACAGCTTTCATCATATTGTATGACAAAAAACCAACAAAATTACCAATGCAATAGCATCTCAACGTGAAGGTGTGTGTTCACAATAGATCGCTGGCTATTGGAAAATCTAACAGCTAACCAAGAAAGTGATGTAGTTGGAATTAAGAAAGTTCCACTCGATTAATTGCTTTGAGGACATTATCATTACCCAAATCTGACCTGAGCAAGGAGATGGTAACAGGGCGGGACGGATATGTGATTATTTGTTTTCGTATTTGCTTCTCCAAAATCATTCCTGTTCTCGATGGGTATATTTTTTTCTTCTTCTCATCCTCGTTATATTAACATTAACTTTTATGTACCATCGATAAAGAGTTATTAAAATTATTATTATTTTTTTAAATTATCATAATTTATAAATTTAAAAATATTTAATATATAAATCTTTTTAATTTTATTTTATATCATTTTATATATTTTATTTTGAACTGTTTATATTTTTTTTTACCAATTTATAATTAAATTTCATAAATTAATATATAAATTAATTTTAACATACAAGTTATTTTTATTCTAGTTATTTACGTAAAATAAAAAGATTTATATCTTAATATTTTTTAATTTATAAATTTTGATATTTAAATAATAATAATAACTCTTGATTAATAGTACATAGAATGTTAATATAATTAACTAAACAAAATAATATATCACATAAGTCTTATTTAGGAAAATAATTTTGACTTGACGTTGACTTTTGACTGTTAACGGATAGAATGACAAAAATTATTTATTTAGGAAAATAAAGAAATTAAATATCTTGATTTAGAAATAAATAAATAAAATCGCATATTTGAAATTATAAAAATACCAAAATTATAATTTAAGTTAAAAAAATTGAACAAAGTTAAATCCTATCCTAGAAAAAATGTAAGCTTGCAAATATAACGTAATCTGTAAGCTTGCAACATCTTGGAAACCATATATGCTTACAAGAGCCAAGCCACGTGCAGATGTCCTTCCTTTTTTAATTAATGTGTGATATGATTAACGGATAATGTGTTATTTAAGTACGTGACCTAAAATTTGATCTATATATATATAAGTCACGAACTTGGGGCTGTTGAGTTTGCATCTAGTAGTTGAGTTCAACAAAAGAAAAAATTCTAATAAAGAAAAAAAAACCTTTCACGACTTAAAAAAAACTTTGACAAACCGTTTGAAAAGTTAAGTTATTAAGTGAAAATGCATTAATAATTTTGTGTTATACCTCTAATTAATCCGCTTGTGTCTAGTCACTAAATTAAAATTAAAATTAAAATTTAAAGAAAATATATGATTGGTCTAATGATAAAAGAAGAAATAAAGGAAAAAGAGGTTGTAAGTTAAAATCTTTTAGCTAAAAAAAAAATAATATTAACTACATTTGCGGATAAAAAATTAAATTATTAAATGTAGATGAAAAGAACAGATGCGATGGTGAAACTGATCAAGAAAATTTTGAAAGATTTTGCGGGGAGAACTTGTCTCCTCCTCCTTTTGGTGCAGTGATCACTGATCAGCTTGTGAGACAATGTCATTCTCATAGAGTTATAGGGTGTCTCTAGCAATAAGGGACAATTATCATCTTGCCCATGTTTTAAAGCTCACATTTTGTTTACTTTTCCTTCCAGATCTTCGGGAGATGATTTTTGGTGTATTCTGTTTTGTTTTGTACATTTTAATCATTGTTTTTTATTAAAGATAATCTTGTTTGAATAGTGTATAATTATTATGAATGATAAAAAAAATTATTTTTTTATTATTTAATACAGTTACATACTTAAAGTACTTAAATTTTTTTATTAAGTTAAAATAATCATATGCTATCTTTGTTTTCTCTGAGATACAATAAAATAAAGCCCAAATTTTTGGGGAAAAAGAAAAACAATTTTGAAAGCAAATCATTAATATGTAATTAATAGAAAATACACCTAAAATATTATATATATTTTTTATTTGTAAGAATTAAACTCAGGAGATTTACAACATTCATATAGTTCAATCAATTGAATTACATCCGTTGATTCCTAAAATATTATATGAGATACAAGGTATCATATATTATAGATTTATATATATATTTTTAATGCCTCATATTTGAGGCATTTTTTATTTTGTTCCCTCAATTAAAATTTTATTTTTGTAGTCCTTGAGATTTACAAAGGTAATAAGATAATTTAATAAATATTTTAAGAATAAAAGTAAATAAAATATAAAAATTAGAAACTAACATTTTAAAAAATATTACTTGAAGTAGTATTTTAAAAAATGTTAAAAATTATTATTTCAATATTTTTAGTTCTAACTTGAATTGGAATGTTTTTAAAAGACATTATCAATAATTAAAAATAACAATACATAAATTATTTATCATAAATATAAAATATATTTCATAAGTTAAAATTATTTATTTTAAATTATAATTATCATATAATTTATATTACAAATATTTAATTTATTTTTGTAATTTTCGTTACTCATTCTTGTTAATTTTTCTAATTAAGCATCTATGTGACCCTAGTCTAATTTTCCGCCTTTTCTTTTTCCATTTTTAAATTTTAACAAATCCATATATTTTTCCATTTTCAAGCCCAACAAGTGAAGGGGGGAGAATCATACGTCAAATAATTACGTGTTACTATTGCCAGCTGTAAAAGCAGTTGATGTTAAATCTTAAATCCTAAATTCAAAGATTCTAAATCCAGTAGTAAATAGTAATGAGAAAATGATAGCTTTATTATTTCATTCATGAAAACATTATCTACAATAAATAATGAAGCAAATTACATTTACTTTTTCTTCATTTAATACTTATTATGCGAATATCCTTTCCGAAAATTACCCATAAGAGTATATTTTGATAGATAATTTTAATTGGGAAAAATAATTTATCAAGAAATTTAAAATTCTTTAATTTAAAATTCATTGTTTGGATATATTTATATGAAAATTTAAATTTTTGAAATTTTAAAACAAAATTTTAAACAACTAAAAATGTGGAATTTGAATTTTCTTTTAAAATGTGAGAAATTGAAATTCTCTTCTTCTATATGAGCTCTAACTGCATCATTATTTACCTAGTCTTCATCCTCTATAAATACTCTGATCTCTGTTACTTTCACGACATCCACCTCCATTCATGAGGTTCAAAATTTAAAAAAATAAGAAATTTAATTTCTTTATCCAAACATAAAATTTTGAAAATGAAAAAATTTAATTTCTTTATCCAAATATAGAATTTTGAAAATAAATTTTTTTTAATTGATACATTTTAATTTCCCAAAATTTTAAATTTACATAAAAGTAAATCTTGTAACTTTTATAACTCCATTACAAAATTTGTCATGTGCGCTGCCATGCTGCCCTTTAATGCAATTTAAGGATAATTTTATCTTTTTTCTTCCTCACACAATTTCTTAAAAGTCAAGACCATTCTTATTTCTGAAAATGCAAAAGTTAAAGACACCGAAGTTAGAAACTCGTTTTGAAGTATTTCGGGTTAAACCTTGGGTGTAAGCATCTCCGTCATGGATAAGTTTCTCCATGTGTGTTAATTTTTACTTCATGTGCATTTAATTTTTTCATGTTGTGCTTTTATTATTTCTTAGTATTTTTCTTTGTTGAGTTAATTTTTTTCATTGGGTTATTGTTAGGTGTTGTTGGGTTGTGGTGATGTGTTTTACTTTCCAATTTAAGATGCCTATTATTTAATGTTATTTTGTTGCTTTAAAGCTATTTGACAAAATGTCTCAATTAAGAATTGGATCTTCTCACAGTGTTTAGTTGGAATACAATTAGGGTCAAACACCAAAAAAAATATTGTCAGTGTGGATTTGTAATGGAAATTAAATGTAGTAAAATCGACACCAATCTGAATCACGTATTTTATATGGAAGATAAGTTAATTGTATGTAAGGCATGGAAGATGAGTTTGATAAGTTTAGCATGAAGATGAAAGACATAAAGACATGAAGCGAAAATTTGCAAAAATTTACTCAAAGTTGTAAGTTTTAAAAGGGAATTGTGAATGTCAGAAACAAAATATTGTAACTTTTACATTAATTGTAATTGTTGATGTTAATTTATAAGTGGATCATGATGTTAATGTTAATTTTCATTATTTTGTATCAATAATTTGTAAATCTATAGAACTAAGTGTGTAAATATCCACGTGCATTTTATAATATCCTATACATGTAGTTATTTTGAGCATTTATATGTTCCCCGTGGAATTTATAAAGTCCTCTTTTGCAATTCAAAAATAGATACTTTTTCTGACATAAATAGTGACTTTCATATCATAATTAAATAGATTTCATCCATGCATAATATTGTCTCAATCATTTGCATTCTCAAAATAAATTATACCCAAAAAACAAAAGAAAACAATTCCCTGCACTAGTCAATCTTAAGAAGCTGTTTGTCAAAACACAGGCATATTCCAACAAACGAGTTTTATTTTTATAAAAAAAAAACAAAGTTTTCAGCCATTACAATGATATTAAAATACTTCCTAATTTCTAATCTTTCTCTTGGATCTAATTTTTAGTCTTTTCTTTTTTCAACTTCATTTGTGTTATTGTTGGTGTCTGGGTTGGATGATTGTCCTATCATCTAGGAATATGTTTGTGAATCCTATAATTTAGACACAATATAATATTTTAGAATTGAATTTAAATAAACAATATAAACAATTTTTTCTATCATTATCCAACTCAAATTGTTTTCTTTCATTCCATCCTCTTTCTTTATAAATGTAATCCATGTCTAAATCTGAATGCACAACTCTAATAACATCCCGTGCTTCATCAAAGTCACTTATGTCATCCACATCACTCAAATTTACATTCTCACCAATAGGATTATATTCACTATTAGATGAAGAATCACTTAACTACTAGTACATCTTCATCAACCTCCATAGTGTCATTTTCATTGACAACTATATCATTCTCAACTATAGGAACATCCTCAATCATAGTGTCATTCACAACCTCATTTAATTGTTCATTCAAAGATACATGACCAAAGTAAATACCAAACTCATCCATATGTTTCCTACATACCGACAACAAACAAATCAAATAAATAAAAAGTTCCATAAAACACTACTACAAAGACAAATGGTTCCCACTTCCCACACATGCAGTAGTCCCAAAACAAATAGTGGTATCAACACCACACAATGATTCCCACAACAAAAATGATCTCAACTAAAACCATCTTCACAATATTAAAATCAAAAAACCCAATTAAAAAATTGAAAATTGTACGGCTTAAAATTGATAATTGTACGATTTAAAATTGTATAGTGTAGTTAGTGTTTGGACAAACCTTTGTGCAACCAACGTTTGGACAACAACCACTACCAACACCTTGGACAAGGATGACAACCATCACCAACATCAACGACCATTGTAGAACGACCACAACCCACTTCTGGACAAAAACCACTAGCAACATCGACGACCACCACGCGACTTCTGGACGACAACAACCACCACCACCACCATCGATGACCATCGCGTGTACAACTCACTTTTGAAGGTCGCCTCTTCTAGATCTCCCTTCACGTATCAAAACGATACACACCAAGCTCACTATTGGATTTTGGTTTTTGCAAATCCTAGCAGAGAGGATTTGGGGATTTTGAATTACTCACTGTATGTGACTAAATTAGTAAAAGTTATTTTGATATTTCAGAAAAAAACTAACATCGTCACTAACGATTATGGATTAGGAGAGACGAAAGAAATGTAATCTTAAGAAGGGGATCCATGTGTAATAAGTGCTAAATAGAGGAGGAGTGAGTGTAATTTGCTCTAAATAATTTCTCTCCTCAATTTTTAAATGATTCAAAGATTCTAAGGTAAAGAGTGTACTTAGTAAATTGGAGGTGTAAATATCCCAGAATGGCATGCAGCCAGTTGAAACCTTGAGTGAAGCCCATTTATATCGATAATCATTTAGCTTAGACGTTGAATACAAAATGTGACATTATACTTTTTAGACACTACATATAAAAGAATTTGATTAAATAATTTTTTTTATAACATCTGTTGAATTTTATGCGAAAGATATAAAATAAGTTTAATATATTGAATCTACACAAATAATAGTATTTTATAACTATTTTCCTATACGGGAGTATGAGATATTTCAAATAAATATTTTTATTATACAATTTTAGATTATTTTAAAAGATTTGAAATATTCTCTTTTGAATAGATACTTTTTCAGCCTTTCATTTCATTTTCGATAATAAGGTATGAAAGTAGAATTTTATTTCTTTGGGTTGACCAGCAAGTTATTGGTGTTAGTCGACTAAGTTTTCTTGAGTAAGGTTTCAATTAAATGAAAAAAATGTAATTAGAAATGGAAATAACACTAAAAATAATGAGTTAAATTTTTCAAAAAAATAATTATTAATAAAGTCAATAAATATTTTTTTTGTTCTTTGTCAAGAGACCATGAATGTCTTTCATTTTAATGTGTCAAGAGACTAATCTTACTCATAAATATATTTAAACATTTATAAGATTGGAGTTTTAGTTGTTTATCTTTCCATTGTATAAAAAATACATATATTTATTCAAAAAGTACATATAAATTAATCTTCTAATAATTTGATTTTTAACACAATTTTATTTAAATAATTCAAACAAATATACAAAAAATATTTGTGTTTTGTTACAAAGCTATTGAAGTCATTCATTTCTTTTATTTTTAGCTTCTTTATCCCCTAAACTTTATAATGAACTATATTTTATTTTGTTACCCATATTTAACTATTGGAAATAATTTTATCCATCAATCTTGAATATATTTTCATAGTACGTTTTAATTTTAATTTTAATTTTTTTTTGCATATTATTGTTCAAATTGTTAAAACGTAATTTGATGTATTTATATTTTTTTAAATAATGCAAATGACTTTATCCAACCTATAAAAGAATGTGAGGTTTAATTTCAATAGATTCTCAATGTAAAGATTTTTATATGGTAAACAAATTTAAAATAGTTTTAAAAACCTTTAAATAATGATTATTATAAAAAAATATTATCATGCATAGCATTAGATAATTGAATGAAATTATGTAAGTAGTATAATAATGAGAGAAAATATGTTATGTATTGATAACGTATATCAATTTTATATTATTATCTAATAAAATATTATTACACATTTTTGTTAAAAAAAATAACAAATTATTATATAAGATAAATTTATTAATTTTGTAATAATTATTTTACGTAAAAGTCATAAAAGTTTTTAAGATTTTAGATTATCTTAAAATACATGGTAAGCATATTAAACTCTAACAATTAAGAAACTATTACTCAAAATAAAACTAAAAAAGTCGACCCTTCCAGCATAAAAAAAAAAATAGAAGTATACAACAATTAATCAATTTTTTTAGTATGAAAAGAAAAAAAGAATTAAAAGACTAGTAGTTAGTTTCCCAAGGCAACGGTCTAGAATTGTCAAAGGGTGGTTTATGGTTGAAACGACACATAGGTCTCTGTTTTTTCGCGGTACCTTTGATCTGTTTCTTATTTTTCAACGAACCCTACACAATTCTGTCTCGAATGTTCTGTTTCGACCATCCCCTGTTCCTTTTCTGTTGCTTGTTCCTCCCTTGTACGCACATCCATCACCACGTTTGGGTTTGTGTACCACGTACCATAACATAACCTTGTTGTCCTCACATTTCAGGTGCTCATCTCACATTTTATTTTTCACTTCCATTCTTCATGGTTTTGAATTTTTGATTGCATTGTCTTACTTGGTTTAATCATTTTCAAATACAACTTGATGTTTTGCACAAGGTTGTTTGCATTCTCCTTGATGGTTTCACTCAATGCTTTTTAAATTGTGGTGTCGAAGCCTCGCTTTCGTTGCATTTCTTGATATTAAGTGAAATTGTAGTCAATGCGGCTATAGTTGTGGACTTGTGGCCGCATTGTGGTTTTAGATACTTTAAATTTTTTGACATTGCGGCCGAAATTGTAGACCCTTTTCAAAACCTTGGATTTGATTCTTCTTGTTCTCTGCCATGATTTTGAATTTCTTTGGTTGCATTTGTGTTACTTTTAAAACCATAAGCATTTTTGTTCATGAAAGCACGAAATTTTATCATAGTATGACCTCATTTATTGCTACCTTATTCTGCAAGTAAACGAGTGGTTTTAGAAATTTAGATGCATTTCGTTGTCGACGTTTTGATTTTAAAATTTTACTATTCTAATTGTTATCGTGGGTGCTCCTCCGGCCTCTTTGTATGCACCAAAATATCTTGGTTCATTTTTTCTCTCTATGAATTTGAATGTTGGCCATTTATTACTTTCCATTTTTGGCTCTTAATATTTTCCTTCAAAGTATTATCGAGAAAATTGGCTCATGTATTTAGTCGAAGCTTGGTTATATATAGGATGATTTTTAATTAATTGACTATGTAGAAATCTTTAGACTTGTGTATCAAAATTAAACTGTATGTTAATTTCTTAAATTCCTTTTTTTTAAGCTGTTGGATCTGTACTAGAAGGTGAAAATGTTTGGGTTTAGAAAAGCACCAGCACCAACTGAATCAGATAAGAAGACAACCCTTACTGCAGAAAAAAGAACTACTTCAGAACCTGTCCTGCCAGTTGCAAAATCTAAAGGAAACTATTTCAACGATGACGATGACGAGGACTGGGGGAGGAAGCCTTCCTCCTCCACAGCATCAAAGGACAAAGACAGGTACAAGAATGGTTTCAGCAACTCTGGGGGGCTAGAGAACCAAAGTGTTCAGGAGTTGGAAAACTATGCAGTGTACAAGTCTGAGGAGACAACAAACAGTGTCAACAATTGTTTGAGGATTGCTGAGGACATCAGAGGGGATGCCACAAGGACCCTTGACATGTTGCATCAGCAGGGTGAGCAGATAACCAGAACTCACAATATGGTTGTTGATACTGAGAAGGATTTGAGCCGGGTATGAGAATCTGGTCTCATTTGTATGTTCAACTTTTTTTGTTCAAAGTTTAGGTTATTTTTAGTGATATCATGAAAAGTTTATTTATATTCTAGTTGGTAACATTTCTATGTCCTTTACCATTTTCAACTTGGTTGGGTGGTAAAAGGAGAAGGGAGAGAAGAAAAGGTCACGGGTTCGATGCATTTGCTATCAAAAAAACTAACAATTAACATTTGTTGGAAAAAAAAACACAGATAATCAAAATTGAAGTTTCACCTCGAATAGCCAATACTAATCTATAATACAAACTTTTTATTACTTGCATTACTAAGGTAAAACACCAATTATGATTGGAGTATAACACCAAAAACACCTAAAAAAAACTGCATCTAAGCTTTGTCCTTTATATTTATTTATACTATATATTAAAACTATGCAGCCTTGTGTCCCTTCTGTGGTATTTTGATTATACTTTTGCTAATAACGATGAACATGTTAAATAGATATTGGCTTCCCAGGTAGAGCATAGGTTACTTTGCTTGATAATAGTATACACCTATGATGCCACCAAGGTTTTGAATTATGGTTACAGTTGTTGTTTTGATATGGACCAATACAGTTTGTGATTACAATCTATCATGGTTGCGAATTGAGATTCATCTGTGTAGGAAAAAAAAACTAAAAATGAAATGTAGATGAGAATGAATAATGCTATGATTTCATCTGTGTTTCTTTCCAACGATATTTATAGTTCCAAAATTTACATTCTGATCAACAGGGTGAAAAACTCCTAAACAATCTTGGTGGCATGTTCTCCAAACCCTGGAAGCCAAAGAAGACCAGGGAAATCCAAGGACCTATAATCACACCAGGTTTTCTTCTCACCCTTCATCTTTTTTGGTCATTTTCTTTCATAGACCAAGCGACAAACAATACTATAATTGTATCTGGTGTGTGAACAGATAAGCCATCCAAAAAGAATGTACATAATAAGGAAGACAGAGAGAAGTTGGGCTTAGCTCCTTTGCCTAAGGGACGCTCAGCCCCTACCACACCTCCAAATGAATCATCCAATGCCTATCAGAAAGTTGATGTGAGTGTTTTTTTCTTTTTTGTTATGCCTATCATTAAGTATTGTTTTCTCAAGCAACATTTTCATTGTATTGTTTCATTGGTGTTACTAAAACAGTATGAGAAAGCTAAACAAGACGATGCACTCGAAGATCTAAGTGACATCTTAGGTGATTTGAAGGGTATGGCAATTGGCATGGGATCTGAACTTGACAAGTAAGTTGTTAATTGTTATAATTCAATAAATATTCTTACTATTATGGATTAGTGTTACACGGTTAATTTTTTGGAGTTACCATGTTTTGCTTATTGAGTGGAGGAATTGATATCTTAACAACGAAGAATAAATGAAGAAAATAATATGGGAACTGGATTCAATGTACTCAAATTTCCATGCATTCACGTGGTCACTAGATTTATAACCGTAAGATGAAGATCCAAGGGATGAGATTATGAACCGTTTAGTCTTCATCCGACGGTTTAGAATTGCTAAGTGCGTGAAAATTTGACTACAGATTATCCGAATCCAAATATTTTAAATGCTGAAGCAGTCATTGTCATGAAAGATATGGATTTATAAACATCTTTTTTCCATAGTTGTGTTATGTGAGAGAACTATTTGATTCACTATTGTTCAATGTAATATGATAACTGCAGGCAAAACAAAGCTCTTGATCATCTTGGTGACGATGTGGATGAGTTGAATTCCCGAGTCAAAGGTGCCAACCAGCGTGCACGCAAATTAGTAGGGTGAAGTGAGTGACAGATGATAGACTTAAATTGTTGCTCAGTTGAATTTTTTCATTTATTGTTTGTGATTCATTTGTATGTTTTAAGATTTTCCACATCACTGTGTGTTACTGAAAGTATTTGGCAAATGCTAGAGATATTGCTCCTATTTGAAATTGTTCTTGTAATGTTCTTGTTAACAGCAGCAAAAAAAAGTTGGCGTAGTTTAGAAAAATATAATATAATCTAGTTTCGGTGGATTATTGATGGTTCAACTGAAAATACATGTTAGGAAAAGTTGCTATTGTTAAATAGTGTATAATTAATGTTAGTAGTGATCCAATAGCACACAATGACGAATTGTCCAGCAGCACTAGCTAAAAGAAAAGGAACTTGGGGTGTGGTTGGATAAACTTTTCTAGAAGCACTTCTAAAAGAAAAAAATAATAGAAAAAAATAAGATGAGCTTCTTCATAAGCAAAAATAAGCTCTCTATTAACTAATTTGTAGAAACTTACCAATGTAGCTTATCTAAAAGATGAGATGACATCTACAAATTAGTTAATGGAGAACTTATTTTTACTTATAGAGAAGCTTATTTCATTTTTTTCTTCTTACTTTCTTATTCTAGAAGTGCTTCTAGAGAAGCTTGCATCCAAACAGGCCCTTAGTGTCACACTAATAAAAGAGACTAATCAAAATTATGCTTGTTTAGTATCATGTTAGGATTTTTTGGAATCACATTGAGGTCCGTGTGCCTATAAGTTTTTGGTTTTTGATTTTTAAATATAAATTTTAATATAATTTTGTATTTTTTTAAATTAAAAAAATATTTTGTAAATTTGATTTCTAGTTTTAAAAATTACTAACTCAATATCATTAATGTTATCATTCCATTATCACTATTGTCGTCATTATTTCATCGCTGTCATTGTCATGCCACTAGTGTCATATATTTTCATTATTACTGTTGTTATCGGTTTAACATTTTAAGTAATATTTATTTTTGTTGTAAAAACTTATATTTTTAAAATAGTTTTACTATTTTTTTAGCTAGCAACTTTAATTATTTTATGTGTCCATGTTTTTTTTATATTGCACTATTTTTAGTGGAGTCAGATAAGATAGAATGGTTGACTCATTTTATTCATTTTCAATTTGCAACAACTTTTTAAAAACTAAAAACAAAAAAAATTAAAACTAAAAACTCAAAACTAAAATTGGTTTTGGCTTTTAAAATTTTCAAAATTAAAAACCAAAAATCATGCCAAATGGTTAGTTAGTGTGATTTTGAATAAATTTTCATATGTTTTATTTATATTGGAGAATTAAGTTTGAATTAGAAACTTTTTTGTTGGTGTTATTGTTTCACAATATTCATCCATAAAAGCCAATAATTAATTTTTATTGAAGAACTTAACTTATCATCCTTAATAAAAATTTCTTTCTCAACCATATCTTTTTTATTCATAAGACTTGAATGAAAGACTTTATTTAATAAATCTGAATCCAATTCTACTCAGACCATCAACATGTTGAATAAAAAAAAAACTTGAATCCATATTTGATTCTACATTAAAATAACTTTTGTATTGAATAAAAAAAAGTATACTAAGACTTATTTACTTTTATAATAAAAACATTAAAATATAAAATCATATCACTTGTTCTTCTCCTTTAAAATTAAATCTAACATGACCTTATCCACATGTTTCTTATTGTATCTCCTTTAAAATTAAATCCAACAAATGCTTTAAAAAGGGGTCTTTACTCTAATATGTGCATGGCTCCACACGCATTCCAACTCGGAGCCCATGCAATTTGCTCCCTACCTAGTACCTACGACTCGCAATTTTCACCCAATCTATGATCAGATATATACCATACCGCACCTAGTTTAAGTGTTTAACGTTCATTAAGACTTCAAACCACTTGTTTTCAGAATAGCATATGATTTTAACTCCTCATTCTTTTCTTAGCTTGATTCTCGAATAATTTCCTATGAGAGTTTCACTTCTGACTTCCTCATGGTACTGATAATAAAATACAATCTTTCCTTTCTTTTAAAATTACTAAAATCTGCATATTTTGTTGTAAGACTTTGTGCCAAAAACTTGATAATAATGTGTATGGAAATAGAGTCACCTTTTTATTCTAGACTTTCTAGTAGAACAATGTTATTTTTTTTTTTAAAAAATCAAACAAAAGGAATTAATAGTGAGAAATTATTTTATGTTTACGGTATGAACACCAACTAGTCAAACACAATCATCCACACATAACAACATTCATTAAAAGCATGAAACCTAAAATACCATTTTTCTCTCTCTATTTCTTGCAACTTTCCTTTGTGTGTTGTGTGTGGCTAACCCGGGGAAGTCACAAATCCTTTGAATTCCATATTCCAGGTTAATGCAGCCAGCAAAATACATTCATCATCCACACAAGCCCCATCCCAACTCCTACTACACATAAACTTCATGACTCCTTTGATGATGAGATGTGATTGGTGACTAAATACACAAAAATCAAAACCCCAAAAATTAATTGAGTGAGGCCCCCTCCATTTTCTCGGTCATTACACACCCTCGGGTGTCTCTTGCTTTGCATTAATAATACTTACTCTCTTCAATCTTTATTTCCATAAAGTCACCTCACCTCATCACTATCTTTTTTCCATAACTCTTCACAACAAGCATCACTTTTTTCTCCCTCCCCTGTTTTCCTCTGTTTCAGAAATGAAGAGTTCTCTGTCTTCTACCTCATGTGAAAGGTTCTTGTCCCTCTTTTTCCTCCTTTTTCTCCTTTTCTTCCCTTCAGCCAATTGCAAAGTTCCACCATCTTCAACTTCCTCAGGTAATACCCTCAACCATCATCACCATCACCATCACCATCACCATCATCATCACCTTCGTTATTGTGATTCTTTTACCAAGAGAAACCCACGTTCCTTGTGCACTGAACTCCAAACAATCCATCAAAGATTAATTGAAGCAATTCCATCCTCCCAAGAGAATGGAATTGACCCAAGATTTGGTGCAGAGAAAAGAATAGTTCCCTCTGGGCCAAACCCACTTCACAACTGATTATACCGGTTTC
Source organism: Glycine latifolia (assembly GCA_013407115.1). NCBI lineage: Eukaryota > Viridiplantae > Streptophyta > Magnoliopsida > Fabales > Fabaceae > Glycine > Glycine latifolia. Next base: position 29,623,933 of record CM023948.1, on the reverse strand, counting down.
ACCATCATTAACACCCTTTGGTATATCTATCTATCTTTATTCTACAACCGGCACGAGCAACTTCAATAAATCAATTTCTTTCATCACACCCTTTTGTGAATTAAGTCAAAACCGTTTTGCTTCTTTCTTCACTGTTCATAACATTCACCTTTCTTGGTAACCTTTATGGCTCTAAACACAAGTTTAATCTTCATCAAGTTCTTGGACTCCCACAACGCAAGAAGATTGAATATTTATTTATCAATGGCTAGAGAGCTACTATGGCATGCAGAAAGAGACAATCTTTAGAGGCAAGGTTTTAAATTGCAGTTGCGGTCACAGTTTCGTCGTGTACATATGTTCTCTGATATTGCGGGAAATTGCGGCCGATGTGATCACAATTGCAGTCATATTAGGGTCGTTGACACTCCAAAAGCCTTGATGTTGCAGTCAAAATTACGGTAGGTTAGTTGAAACCTTGTTTGAAGGGGATGCCTGCTCAATCTTCATAAACCAAGATTCATGTGTTACTTTGTTGTAAGTTCTACTTCTACAAGCTACCTTTGTAATTTTGTGTGACACAAATTGTATATTGTAATTAGCCTTTTTTTTTATATAAAAAAATTCCATTTTTCTTTAGTATTGGGCAATTCCCATTTGCCTATTTCCATGCTTGTTTTTGGTTTTCTGGTCTTGTAATTAAGGACTAGAGTTTGAGAGAGGGTAGAGAATGTTGTAGAAAAGAAGGGCTGAATCTGAAAACAAGCATGGAAATGGTCCTTTATGGGGCAGCTTTGAAGAGAATACGGTTGGAGGTGTAGGTCATGAGGACCCCATGAGTTTCATTAATATGGAGCCACCAAAGGACAAGGACATATCTATTTGTGGGTTTTGGTCTGTTTCTGATGTCAAATTGGGCTCATTCTTGGCTCCATGTCGGTCAGCAACATTTTTTTTTCTTTCTAAATATTCATTTATAGTTGATATTTGATTTAATGGATATGACTTCGTATTTTTTTTATTTCTATTATGCTTATGCTTATGTGTATCATATTTTATTTATTTATTTTGACAAGTCATATTTCTCTATTTATTTGATACAGTTGGGTGTGTATAATTTCTGTCCACGATGATTGAAAAGGTACATCTATCATTATTAAAATTTATGCAATATCTTCCCAACAAATGCAGATGGGTGTTGCTTGCTTAATTGGATTCATTTTCGGTGTAAAACGTGGGTTGCAAAATTCTGATCAACTAGGTCATATATAGAAACAGGTGGAACCTGTGTGCACTAGGATATGTGGATATGGATTTTAGGGGTAGGCCTACTTGGCTGGTTGAGTGAATATGGACAAGCAAGAAAGGAAAATCAATCTAATTAAGGGTACCCTTAGATTTTATAGAAAAATTCTAAATTTGTTCTGCTTAATTTCTGTTTGTTGCAAGATGAAATTAATTAACATTGGATAGAAAATATTCTAAATGTGATAATCACCTACTTCTCTACTTGTATGAATACTATTTTCCCTAGAATTGCTACGGAGAAATTACAATGCTTATATATGCATGACATGCAGCATGTGCGTGGTCATAATTAAAAGAATCACCATACTTAGAAAGTGAAAAGATTAATAAGTTTTGCAAAGCAAGGTTACTTGACAAGTGACAAGAATGGTTTGTGCATGCAAGTGACAAACACTATGTATCTATAAAATAAAAAGCAAAGTTTCCAAAGCATAAGTAACATATAGGATGCACTAGCATTTCTGATCTACTTTATGATCGAAGAGTTCATTCACTTGACCATGAACTTGAGTTCGATTTGAGGTATCTAAGGTTGGTAGGTTTGGGTTATTTGTATCAGGGTTGTATTAACTATTAAGTGTTCAATGAATTTAGGAACTTGTCTTAACTTTTTTATGAGAATATTTTTTTTATACCAGTTTTCTTCTTATTGTGAATGATAGATATATAGAATATGTCTAAACTGGTATAATTTAGTTATTAATAACTTCTAATAACAATTTAGATTTTTTATTAACAATTTCTTGGCAAATGTTAACAGAAATGATTTTTTTTTTCATTTGTTGCAATTTTTTTTTTTTGTTGTTTTACTCATAGTATCTTCAAATCTACCTTTGTGTTGAGCAAGATTAAATCTCTTCCAAATGTATAAATTCATAATTAAGGTCAAAATTAAGTTATAGTCTTATTCAAGTTCCATTCAATAAACAATCAAAATATTATATATGGGCAATTGTTAAGCTCATCTTAAACTAAGTTACTCAAGTCTAATGTCTAATGAGTTGCGGTTGAGTCTTATATTAATTGGACATTCTGAGTTCCAATGAATTATACTGTGTAACGTAATGAAACTTTTTTTTATACCTATATCAGTTAAATAATTAGTTAAACTAAAACTAATTAAAATTGAACAAAAATATATTTAATTATTATTACTATTCAAAAATGTTTATATATATATTTGTACATTCTTACAAGCTAATTAGTCAAACAAAAAACATTAATGATTTGCTTATTGTTTAATTCGTTGAGTTGTTAATGGATCAAGTTATGCGTAGACTGACCCACCTAATTAATTAACTTTCAGCCTTATCCATGATTTGAAATTGAGTCATATCAAGAAAATCTTTATGTTTTATTTTTCTCAGTAATTACAAGTATTTCGTGTATTATAAATATTTTTAAAAATTTTAAATAAATATAAATAAAAAAATATTTCAAATTATAAAGGAAATATATACAGTTCATTCAAAACAATTAAAATTTAAACAATATAAATTAAGAATGACTTATATTTTAAGAGGGATTAGCGATTAAGTCATTTAAAAGAAAATATACTCTAATTTATATTTCTATTACTCTAATAAATCAGTCCAACATTGGGACTGGTAGCGACTTTTTAACTGCATCTTTTTTTTCTGCTCAACATTTTTTTTTTCTTTTGTTTCTTATTCTCGAATGGGATTATTCTAATTTAATGGTTTTATTTTTCACCTGCGCTCTTTTCCACTGCATGCAAAACATAGGTCGCTTTTTGTTTAATACATAGGGATCGATCGAATACTTTAAAGTTAAAATTTCTAACATTTAATACCAAAAAAAAAAAAAATCTAACATTTCACACAGTTAAAAACATGCAGAATCATTTTTTTATAAAGAAATGATATTTGATTGAGGAGATAAGTAGTGAATATATAATTGAGAAATTGGTAGCTAACTAACATTCAGTGTATTGCACAGACTGTAATTTTTTTTTGTTGAATATACAGCTGACTTCAATATAAAACACGTACGTAAAGTATAAAAGAACAAAATATTAGTTTACTAATAACAAAATATAAGGTTTTAATTTATAGAGGACACAAGGATGGTATTTTCACTGATGAAGAAAAAGTGAAAGTAATCCAAGTGATGAAGATACCTCGTATACAAAATATTAGTTGTGCAAATGTATATAAGATTTCAAACTAGTCATCTCAAACAACTAAAAGGGGATTATAGCTAGGGTAAAGAATCCCGCTTTGGCATTATACATGGATCACATATGAAGAATATTATAATCCTTTAAACCAGTGAAGCTAGAGCACATTGTTTTCACTATGAATATTTATGTCAAAATGTCGAAACGGTACTTGGTTGCTTAACAGTCACCGTGATAATTAGACATGATTTTTTTACAACGCAAAGCTTTTACCAAATATGCTATTTAGCAACTGAAATAAAAGAGAAAAGTGAAGACTGGAAGCTATAGGAGTGAAGAACACCCATTGAAAGAGCCTTAAAGGGAGAAAGTAGTGATAAGAGTGACTAAGCTTGTTAATTTAGATATAAGACTATAAATATGGTTGAGAGCTTGAAAGTTTTTTTTACTGAAAAAAAAATTATATTTTCAATAGAAAAATTCTAAAAAATACTTATGACTTATATCTAATTAAATCCTAAGGATTTTATTGGTTTTGAAGGAACCTTGTACAAGAAAAACAATGAAGAATTGTTGATGAGATATGTGGCCAAAGAAGAAGGAGTCAAGAAAGTCAAACAAATGCATGTCAATATATGTGGGCAAAAGGAGCTCCAGGCTTATACATAAGCATGTAGCGCTTTGGCATTTAATGGCCAATGCCCTAGCATGAAGGAACATTGTGACGTGTGGAAGTATAATGCCTAAGTTGCCAAGAGACATTGTAATCGATCTCAAATTAATTGGTGCATTACATGAAATTTTGCTCAATTATTATAGTAATGTCAATAATACCGAATATGTTGAAAACAAAAATGAATGAAATAAGGATTTCTAGAAGCATTTTTTAGAAGAATAAAATAAGAAGAAAAAAATGAAATGAGTTTTTCCATAAATTAAAATGAGTTTTTCATTAACTAATTTATAGATGTCATCTTATCTTTTAAAGAATATGTATTGGTGAGCTTCTAAAAATTAGTTAATAGATAACTTATTTTTGCTTATGGAAAAATTCATCCCATTTTTTTCTTTTTATTTTCTTCTTTTAAAAGTATTTTTAAAAAAACTTACCTAAACAAAAACTAAGACTTCTTTCATCACACACTTTTGAGTCATAATTATCTATAGGATAAGTCGTATTAATTAATCAACTCTAGGTGCTTGCCACTGTAGAATTCACGTTTCAATACAAATTCAATAAATATAAATAAAATGAATGCAAAAATAAAGATAAAATTACTTATTTTTTCAAATATAATTTTATAATTGTAAACCAAACATATATAGTATTAGATATCCAAAGCTCAATATAATTAAAGATGTCAATGAGACGGATAGTATTTTCCTTTACCTGTTTTGCCAAATAAATATTCATGTTGTGTCTATGGATACCCATGGAATTTTTAATATTCACATTTTCTTATTGAAAATATGTTTAACATTTTATTTCATAGTTATATGCATGATTTTGAAAAATTCTAAAAAAACACAATGAATTCTTCTAAAAAAAATTAAAGGTAACTCCTTTTTTTTAAAAATATTTATAACATTTTAAGAAAAAAAAGTTATACAAACTAAACTAACATTTATTAAATAATTAAATTACATGCATATAAAGTTATTTTGTTTTTGGTTTGATAAGAAAGTGGTCACTTATGACCTTTTGGTTAACTCATCGTATTCGAACTCAAGTTGGATAACATTATTAAAGTTTTTTTTCTATAAATTTTAGCATATTTATATTTTTTAATTCAAAATATTTTATTTTTATCAAGAATTCAAATTCAAATTGAATTCTAATAACTAAATAAAAAGAACTTGGACTGATGTACCATGTTAGAAATAAGTTCATTAATTATTGATTATCAGGGGAGTTCACGATTTGATTTAGTTCGATTTTTTTTATGAAAAAATGACTCGAACCAAACTTAAAAATATATATGATTCATTTTGGTTTGAGTTTGATTTTTATTTAAAATAAAATTTGAACTAAACTAAATCAATATTTTGTAGTTTTATTCGATTCAATTTTTACTAAAATATTATTTTATTAAAATTTATATACTTCTATTTCATATATATATATTTTTAAAATTACATTAAATAATTGTTGACAACAATTTACAAAATTTATTAATATGCTAAACCTTCTATAATAAAAATCTACAAAATTTCATCTATTTTAAACCAAAAATATCTTAAAAAATTGTCTGAAACAGAAAGTAATATGCATTATATAAATTTTGTATATATAACACTACAAAATATTGTGAAACTCAAGTGATACAAACATAAAATACATAACACTAAAGTAATATAAGTGTTGCGGTTTGGTTTGATTTAAAAAATACAAACCACAAACTGAACTGAACTAACTGGTTTGAAAAAAAAAGTATTCAAACAAATAAAAAAATCGGTTTAGTTTTTGTTTTTGATTTTTTGAGTGATTTTTAATTTTTATTTTGAATCGATTTGAATTTGAATACCTCTATTAATCATCAAGTGGAAAAAATTATCAAATTAGATTTTTTTATAATCATTTTATTCTGATAGAATATTTATTACTTTGTTGATGATTAATATCCAACAAAAAATTTGGCTAACCATTTTGAGTAAAGTTTCTCCTCCCAACTAAATTTTTTTCATTTGCATGACTGAAACTGACTTCTTACTTAAGAGAATCAAACTTAGTTATACTCGAACTAATCACTTGTTAGTTTTTTAAATTATAATTATTAGTTATTTTAATTTTAAATTTTAAAAATAAATTTGAGTCCCTAAAATTAATAAGCTATCATTCATTTTAGTCATTAATGTTAAGAACATGTTAATTTAATCTATGACTTTCGCAATTGTTAATTATGGTAGTTATAATTGTTGTAGTACCAATCAATTTAGTGAGTTTGTTATGTATCAATTAATTTTTTCCTAATTGTCAAGAACCAAATTGATTGCAAGTTATTAAAGTAAAAGCCCAAGTTGTTGATAGAATTAATTGACCGATTTTATAATGTTAGTGACCAAATTAATTGTAATAATATTAATAAGAATGAAAATGGGCGGGGTGGCATAGGTAGAAGCTACTAGCTTACCCACTACACTTCCTTGTTGGTTAAAAAAATATGTTACTACCCTCCCTGTTACGCGTTTAAAAAATTATCTGGTGATTTTTTTTATATATATTTGTGGTTATCCAAGAATATCCACATATATTTCCTACAAATAAAAAAATATTTTAATTATTTTTTCAATTAGGGAAATAATAATCAGAAGGTGCATTTCGGTCATTTGGGGTTTTGATTTTCTTCGGGTGATCTTAGAAAAATATTGCTACCAACAATATGAGTATTTTTTTTTATAGATATATAGGTAGTCTGAAAGCCAAACTGACCGTGTTCCAACAGATAAATTAGATAGAAGAAAGAAAAGTTTTTCTTAGCTCTGGGTAGCTGAATTTTTTTTAGTAATAATTTGGGATAAAGTAAAGGAATCTAAAATTCATAAATTTCTTAAAAATTGAAGATAAAATTTGTTAAAAATTTAAAGTTAAGGAATAAAATATACAATTAACCTATTTCTTTTAAAATAAAGACTAAATACACGCTGGAATGAGATAAAATTTCAACTTGCATAAACTCTAGAATATAACACATGATTTTTGAATACCAGTGAGCTTTTCCTTACACTTCAAAAGAATGACATTATTCACAAATCTAGTTGAAAGCAATCTATCAACTATCATCTTGTAGTCTAACTCAAATAATATTTTGCATATTTATATTTCTGTCGATAGTATCAACAACAACTACTACTATAAAAAAGATTTTTAAAAACAAGTATTTGACACTTTTACGATAATTTTCAATTATCTTTAAACTTATTGTCGTGTAAATTCAATACTTTTTACAATGATTTTTAAGTATTTTAAAATCTTGATTTTTATGTTGATTTTTTTAAGTCTTAGAATCTTTGACTTTTTGTTTAAATAGTGTTGAAAAATTTCAGGATTTAAAGATGATATTTTAGAAAATTATCTTAAAATATCTATTTGTTAAGACGGTTTTCTAGAAATCGATGTTGTTTACTTTTTACTTTTAATGTTTATTTTGTTTTACATTTTACTTTTAATATTTATTTTGTTTTACATTTAATCCTTTTTAAGATGTTACAATTTTGTATTATTGATCACTTCCATGGGGATAAAATGGTTGACACCATCTTCATCTTCATGCTCTCCAAATATCATCACACAAGATACAATTAACCTAATAAAAATTAATTTTAATTTAATATGAATTTGTAAGTGATCGAATTGATATGGGAACAAACTTAGTTCCCTAATATCTTACAGAGGATCCATGACAGTTCATTGCAGGTTAGTTATCATTTCACCTATACTGAATAAACTATTTACAAAAACAACACTTACTATGAATAACCAAAGTTGAATAATGTCATTTCACCAGTAGTTCCACTAGTATACATCATTGTACAGATGAGTCCTCACTAAGGTTCATTACGTCAGCTTGAAAATCCTTTTCCATCTCAATCCCTGTATTATTGCTACTTGGCACTTCATTGGAGTCATCTTTCTTTTTATTTTGTTGAACCATTGATACTAGAACATAAATCAGATATATGAGAAGAATCTTACCAAATCAGCAAAATATATAAGCTAGAAAGTTAACATGTTTCTGTGTTCCCAACAGCTGATCTTCATCAACAATCTGATCACTTACATCCTTTAATCCGACACCCTCTCCCATGCCTATCCCGCTTGCATCTCCAGATGTAGTGAGGGTTCCATCTTCCTCTTGGTTTTTAGGAGATATTCCAAAAACCTTTTGAAAATAAAGAAGGTAAAATATTTGCAATCACGTGAGTTGTTACTGATACCTGCAAATTGACATATGCAATTAGATCCATGAACATATAATGAGAACACAGATTTAGAGGGTGTCGGATTAAAGGATGTAAGTGAAATTATATGTGAAATGTCCTTTCAAATTATAACTGTTGAACAATACAGGATGTCTTAGAAGAGTATTGAGCTTACTGATGTCTGCATGTCTTAGAAATTTTTTATGAGTTCATCACCAAAGTTTACTAATTGATCCATAAACATATGTAGATTTCAAAAATGGGCTCCTACATACAGTAACTATTCATTTTATCGTCACCATAATTCAACAACTTCTCTTACAGAGCAAATGTATCATCAAATTAGTTATCTAGCAAGAACGACTACCAAGTACTAAGATAATCTTCTAGAACATAACTTACCCCAAAAGAAATTGTTTTGAAAAGATTCTCACATAATATGTCCAAGCTAACATTTGTAACAAATGACTCAAATAGTGATTCCCATGAAACAATTTTTACCATGTACTCGTCAACCATAGGAATATTGCTTCACAAACATAAATTCTGCAATATAGTTGCAAGATGCTGATATGTAGACATAAGGGCTTCATTGAACCTAGTAGAATTAAGCTCCACAGGGTTTCTTTCACAAATTATATCTTCAGATAAATCTACTTGATTGGAGTTTCCCTTTATTGTTGTTGTAAAGTCTTCCTCAATTAATTTGCCTGAAATGTAAATGGTTTTAAATCCAAAGTTTTTCTTTTAAAATACTAGGCTTCACAAGGATAAGTCAAAAGATTAAGTACCTTGTCAGCTATTTCTTCAAAATGTTGAATCAAAACTTTTCTAACTCTGCTTATATCCAAATCATGCTTCTGTAGTTCAAGAAAAGGATCCTTAAAATCCCTAATGGTCTTGAAATTTTTAGATACCAGCTGCACCATTTCTTGAGTAACAATGCAAATATGCGAGGAAGAAGTCACTGTAGTGACAGCTTTGGTCCTCCCAATTAGGTAACCATCCAATGATTCCTGTAATCATGTTTTCATGAATTAAAAAGGAGTAGGTACTATTGCAAATTTAAAGAAATTTACAACCAAAACTAAATATATGAACCTTTGATTTACAGAACAATGGTGAAAATTGTTCAATGAAAGCAATCATCCTCCTGGCTAAAGGTCTTACTCTATGACAAATGTTTAAATGGCTATTTTCTAATATCCTTAGTAAAAGCAATGCAAATCTGTGATGTAGCACACAGATTATCTAATAATTGTTGCATGACCAAGAAAAAAAAAGTATTCATAGAAACCTTAAACACTAGCAAAAACAAATATCCAGATAAAATTTAAATAATGACGCTTACGTTTTGTTGCCACGTGCACTTATAAGTAACAAACTGTTTTGGAATAATAGAGCACATATAATCTGTATGGTGATTATAAATTCAGTGACAAACTGTTTTGATACATAACTTCCCAAATATTATCATTATAAATTCAGTGAGTCCTTACACTACCGATAATTTGAAAAGACATTTCACTTGTTCAACAGTTATATGTTTGCATCCATGATTGATGCATGTTTGCTGCAAAAGTAGGACATACACAACACTCTTGAAGTAATAATCAATAGTTGTTTTATGTTGGTTCTGTATATTTGTTAGCAATAAATATTTTATGTTCCAATAAAGTTGAAGGAAACACCAAGATTTATGTTGGTTCTGTATATTATTTGTTCAAATAAAAGAAATTTAAAAAATGAATATGGGAATTTTATTAGATATATTTAGTAAGTAATCTTAACATTCATGAAAAACATATGTATAAGTTTCATATTGCTGTATATGCCGACTTGTGTCGAGACAACCCATTGCTTTCTAAAAGCTTAAGAAACTCAGACAGTTATTTTCTTCCCTTGACCCTTTTTTTCCTCTTTAAAAAGATTGCCATAGTCAACTGCGGTAGTATATATTTTTTCAATCGTATGCCACACAATTTTCCATGTTTATAATGGAAAGAGGAGGTGGGAGCAAAAAACACGAAAGACTATAGTTACCATTTGAAAACTTGGCATGGGGTACTTGTCTTGCTTAGTGAGGTAATTCTTTGTTTTACTTAGAGATTAGAGAATAATGATTCCAAATGCATTGTAAGAAAATTAATAGTAACACATTACAAGTTTGTTCACTTCTCTAGTTCTCTTTCTCCATACTAATTATCTTTACAACTTTAGGTTCCACAAAGTTTTGACACTGGGGAGTAGGGATATGAAGAGTAATTAAAAAAGAAATAGATTTGTTCTAATATTATAAAGAATTTCTTCTCCATTTATTTGCAGAAAAAAATAAAGTACGACATCCTCAGCAAACAGAAGCAAGAGCTAAAATTATTACTTCTCAGAATTGCAATGAACTTTGGGTGATAAAGATGACCAAAATACACAAGTATATATATATTATTACGAAACAAAAATATTAATATTATGTTCAAGGTTTGTATTACATTTAAAGATTGATGTAGAAGTAACCACAAACAAGAAGGCACAAAAGCATATCGGCTACTGAATATGAAGTCTCATTTATCAAACACCAAGGATGCCAAAGGCCTATATAGCTTCGCTTCTTAAATTATTTTTTCATCAGGGTAGTATAATTTCTATTAATTTGGCTTATAACATTAATCTTGCATTGATCATGTCTACTTAACTATTTGCTAATATTGGCTTTGCAACTTTTTGTGTTACAGATTTAGAAAGACTTTGGCTCATTTGACAAGTACATTTGGGGGTTTATGAATCATAAACCAATCTCCACTCAATACAAGTTTGGCCACAAGATTCCAGTGAAGACATCAAAATCAGAAAGCGTAAGCAAAGACATGGTTAGAAAAGGCTTTAGTTTCGTTGGTCCAACAGTGGTTCATTCATTCATGCAAGCATCTGGCCTCACCAATGACCACTTAATCACATGCCACATGCAGTTGCAGGGCACCCTATTGGCAGCTCGATCCCTTTGTACCATAGAGCCCTCTCAATACATCCAATTTCAACTACTACTACTCAGAAACAAGGAACAACAACAAGTTATTGACCCTGAAGAAGAAGCGTTTTTGGATTATTGACCCTGGCTTTGGATTGATGAAATAGAGTTGGATGAAATAGAAGACTCCTGATGTTGAAATTAACATTAACAAAATTACCACCACAAAGACGATTTAAGATAATTTCTATGAATCGTCGTCTTTTCGCTGTAATAGAATACAATTTTTTTAGTAGTGAAGCAAAGCTATGACTTCAACTACAATGGGAGGAGAGGAGGAGAGGAGGAATGCCATGATACCAGGATACAAGCAGCAACGCCATACATCCCATATTCTTTGAACAATGAAACATCAATGTAACACTAACATGTTACATATGTAACTAAATTTAACCCTAAAAGTTAAAAATAAATAAATGGACAAACTATGTCTTTCCACTCATTCATTAATAATTCTTAACCTTCAAGAAACTAAATTTATATTTTTATAATAGTTTATTGTCATGCTGCGTGTATAAAATAATTTTATATTATTAGTTATTATAATTTTTCTTGAAATGTCTTTTAGGATATTTATTATAAAATTAATTAATTAACCATACAAAATTATCTGTAATTGATTAACAATATAAAAAATTGTATTTCAACAAAATTATTTTTCAAGTATAAAAATTAAACTAATTGACACCTGTAATTTAAAGATTTAATTATAAGATATAATCGATATATTATAAAAAGAGTTTAATCACTATATGTTTTTACAGTCTAAAATTATTTCATATTTCCATTTATTAAATATCATCTTTACTGTAATTTTTAATATAATTATTGTAAATTTTGATAAATTTATCATAATTTATAATTAAATAATATTATAAAACTATTTTCTATTATTAAATATAATTTATTTTTTATTAATGATTGACACAAGCAATAGTAACTTGTGTTTCTTAATCAAATAATCAAAATTTGAAATCTTAATTCATCCTTCAATATAAAATAACTTGTGTTAGGAAAAAAATATCTAATTTATATATATTAGGTGGAAATAACTTTATATCAATAATATAATAATAAAAAATATTTTTTTTTACTGTTAGTTAGTGTATTAAAAAATGAACAAATGGCATTTGCGCTCATATTTTGCCATTTTAACACCAAATATAAGGCTATAGTTAATTCCAACCAAACCAAACAGGCAAAAACCCAATATCTGTAAAAAATTATATATAAAAATAATAAATAAATAAAAAGGTAAAGAGTATGTGCAGAAAAAATAATAAATTTAAATATATTTTTTGTTAATGTAATTTAACGTTTTTTTATTTTGTTTTTTATATTTTTTAGTTATTATAAAATATAGTTGTTTGTTTTTCGACTTAAAAATATTTTTTATATTGTTTAAAATAAGTTCTTTTTATTGTTTAAATTTGTATTTACAATATTTTAAAAAAAAATAAATATATTTTATAAAGACTAAAAAAATATAATTTTGATAAAGAAATAAATAAAAAAAACTTTAAATTACAGAAAAAATTATTTAAATTAAAATAATAATGGCACAAAAATTCAGTTTCGACGCCGACGAGTGTGTTGTTGGATGGATGTTCATTTTCTAACTTGATACCGCGTTCGCTCAGTCTCAACTCAACTTCAATTAATCAAATCCCACACTTTCTCTCTCTTCTCTTCAAATCTCAATTCTATTTTGCAAATTCAGAATCAAACACAGTTAAAAACACAGAACAAACATCTGACTCAACACCAACACTTCAGATCTACTTTTCAACTCTCACAACAACGAAAAAGGAAAGAAAAACCGATTCTACAGCGACAAGAAGGAACGAACGAACGATCGATTTCTCGAAGCGCCATCGAAATGGCGCGTGCACCCTTCACTTCATTCCCCTTCGTCCTCATTATCCTTCTGTCAATTGTCCACCTTTCGCACTGCAAGACCCTCAAGCGTGACGGTAACATTAACTTCTTAACTCAACCACACCTACCCATGTCGTTTTCTCTCACCTTTTCTCTAATTCGGTCCATTGGGTCGTCGTTTTGGACTTTTTCACGCGATGGGTCGGAGTCTTTTATGTGGTTTCTCGAATTTCTGCAGTTAAGGCTTTGAACGAGATCAAGGCTTCGCTTGGGTGGAGAGTGGTGTATGCGTGGGTCGGTGATGACCCTTGTGGAGATGGGGATCTTCCTCCTTGGTCTGGTGTCACGTGTTCCACTGTCGGTGATTATCGTGTTGTTACCGAGCTGTGAGCATCGTATCTCAAAGTTCTTTACTTGACTTAGAAAATTAAAAAATTAAAAAAGATGTTTTTTTTTTGGAATTGATAAAAAAAAGTTTTTGATTTTTAAGTAAAGTTGTTGTGGAATTAAGATTGAGATTTGGTTGTTTGCAGTGAGGTGTATGCGGTGTCGATTGTTGGACCTTTTCCCACTGCTGTTACCAGCTTGTTGGATCTTACACGGCTGTAAGTGTGTGTTTTCGTTAATTTATGTTTCATTAAATTTTGATCCTTGAAACGGGTTGAGAAATATGTTTGTTGCTTAATGCATATTGTTTTGTTGGAGTTTAATGTGTGAAAGCCGACTAGGGAGGATTTAGATGCACTTTTTTAATTAATTGATTGCCATTTGTTGGCTTGTTACAAAACTATGATAATGAATGGAAGATTGAGATACACTTGATAAGATGATGCCTTGTTTGCCTGCAGTTTTATCTGCATTTGGTTTTGTTTAGAATTACAATATGTGTGGCATTCAAGTGCTTCCATTTTGGTTCTTCCTCTGAAGTTCTTATGAATTGATTTACTGTGTGCTTATGGCAGTGATCTTCACAATAACAAGTTGACAGGGCCTATTCCTCCTCAAATTGGAAGGTTGAAGCGTCTTAAAATACTGTATGAATTTTCTGATCTCTCTTCAATTTTGGTATCTCCTTCCATTTTGTTTTGAAACTTGCATTTTGATATGATGCAGTACAATGACATAGACATGATTTTTATGTTAAAAACTGTTGTTTATTTATGAAGATTTTGAGTTTAACCCCGCTTTTATGCAAACAATTGTTGATCTTTTGATAATTTTGGTTCTAAGATTTGAAATATATGGTTCATTATTGGCCTTTGTTTCCTTCCAGAAATTTGAGGTGGAACAAACTACAGGATGCAATTCCTCCGGAAATTGGCGAGCTTAAAAGTTTAACACATCTGTGAGTAACTTTAACCTTCTTAATATCTCTGGGCTTGCTTGTCTTTTTTTCACCAATGTTCATATTTTATTTACAATTGAGATGTCATATCTTTATGCAGGTACCTAAGCTTCAACAATTTCAAGGGAGAAATTCCCAAGGAGCTAGCAAATCTTCCAGACCTTCGCTATCTTTATCTCCATGAAAACCGTTTAGCTGGAAGAATACCACCGGAATTGGGCACACTGCAAAATCTTCGGCACTTGTAATTAATCAAATCATTTTGTTAATCTCCTATTGCAGAGTACACTATTTATCTTACTCAGTTGTTCCTCATTATAATTATAATACTGTTATGCTTATAGGGATGCTGGTAACAATCATTTAGTGGGTACCATAAGGGAACTCATTCGTGTTGAAGGTTGCTTTCCTGCACTACGCAATCTGTAAGTTATTGCTGGTGAATTATTTTCCTCCGTATAGTTTCATTTGATCTTTAAATAAAATGCATTGTTCTCTAAATTTTAATGAGTTTTGTTCTGTAACCAGGTATCTAAACAATAATTATTTTACTGGAGGAATACCTGCACAACTTGCTAACCTAACCAGTCTTGAGATCTTGTGAGTTTTGTTTTTTCTTCTTTCCTTATGTACCACTTATCATTCTCCCTCCTTCCTTTGTGTTTCTGTGGGAGGGGGTAGACAGTTTTGCTATACAATAATTTTTCTGTTCTCAAGATCAAGATCTATCTCTTATTCCTTGGAATTTCCATAATGTGTTGATTGTATGCTGGAGGCAGGTACCTGTCTTACAACAAAATGTCTGGAGTTATACCATCCACCATTGCTCATATTCCTAAATTGACATACTTGTAAGTTTGTCTTTCTGCAGTTGATTTGAATCTGCATTAAAAGTGTTGTACGTCAAATAGGGATTCAAAGATTTTTTTCCCCAGTGAACCCTCAATTTTGTATTTCTTTGCAAATTACGTGTCTTTTAATATTAATTGATGCATTTGTTCTATGGTTCACCAAATGAACAAGGGTGCTCACATTTTTGGGACATATGTGGGCTTTAAGAAGCGAGAGGAACATCTAATCACTTATAAGATTGGAATCTCAAGATTGCAAATTGATCTTTTTGGGTAAGGAGTTTTGATAAAAGAGTTTGCAATGCAAAGGGATTCTATGAGAAAATCTTGCTACGCAAAATAGGGTCTTGATCTTTGATATTCATTTTAATAGCTTCTAATAGAAAAACTGACTAGTCACGAATCAAAGAATTAAACGGTGGTAAAAATTGACTTTTAAGAATAAACTATTGGAGAAAGGTAATTGAGAATCATAAGGTAATGCTAACCTCATTTGGGATGATTAGATGTTTAAGGTTAGAAAAGTTGCTAAAGTAGACTTGGGTGAATCAAAAGTTTCTGGCAAAGATAAGTGGTGGAATGTAGGTGTTCAAGGTATGAAATAAAAGGGACTGTTTATAAGGACTTATACGAGTGTAATAATGCTGAAAGTTGGGCAAGATATTGAAAGGCTAGAAATGAGACAAGGAAAGCTGTGAATAAGACACCATTCAAAGCTTTTGAGGAGTTTTAGCAAGATTGTGCAACAAAGAATGAAGAACAAAAGATATATAAGCTTGACAAAAATAGGGAAAGAAAATCAAGAAATTTGTAACCAGAGGTATCGAAGAAAAAGTTTTAGTTATATGGATCAAGATATCAAAGAAAGATGAGAACTATTTTTATAAGTTTTTCAATGATGGGTAAGGATTGACCTGTAGGATGGAAGGATTAGAATGCTAAGAGGACAAACAAATTTTGACTTATTATTGTGGATTTTGAGTTGGGGGAGTGAAAAAAGCCTGTAAGAAGATGAATAGTGGTAAAGTTGTTGGTCCTATTGGTTCAGAATATTTAGTTTTTAACCGAATCCAATGACATTGTGTGATTTGTATAGCTCACCCATAAAAAAAGTGCTTTGTAATTAATAGATCCTAGAAAATCCAATGGCATGGGCAAGTTTGCAACTACAATGTATAGATGTCATAGAAATTCATGCAAGTGTATGCCTGCCCTTTTTGGTCTTGAGACTTACAAATCCTGACTTTTAGGCATTGAGTTCTCTTAATGTGATATAAGAACTAGAAACACATGTCTTACTTGCTTTCATTTACAAATTGTCGCTGACAAAGTATGGTCTTGATGCGCCACTATGAGCTTCAAGCTCCAAATTCTAATTTTATGTGGAAAATGGAGACTGAAACTCTGCTATGATTTCCTTTCCATCTGCTAGTTAGATTGATAAATATGTTCTCAAACACTTGCAAGAAACTTGATTTTCATATTTGCGAAGTGTTGACAATTTGAATTTATTTTTTAAATCTATATTTCAGGTACTTGGATCACAATCAGTTTTCAGGGAGAATTCCTGAACCCTTTTACAAGCATCCATTTTTGAAAGAAATGTGAGTTTCCAACAAAGTAGTGCAAATCACCAATAATGTTCTTTGAACTGAGCAATTAATTATATGCTCTTGGCAGGTACATTGAGGGAAATGCATTCCGGCCTGGTGTCAACCCCATTGGTTTCCACAAAGTGCTTGAAGTTTCTGATGGAGACTTCCTTGTTTAATGAGGCTCTAAATATTTATAGATATTTTTTCTTCAGGAAGTGTACTTGTATAATTATTGAAACAATTGTTCCTCTAATTATCTCAATGAAATAGCCAAATAGGTAATTCAATTTTGTTTAAATCTATCTGGTCATAGTAAACTGTCGTTTTAAGTTTGCTATTTTAAGAGCTTTCCACGCTCCAAAAAGTTGTATTATTGATAGTCTTGAACTCTTGATATCAACTTCAAAAATTGAGGAATGATATTACATATTTTTTCAGTGAAGTAATATTACTGTGCACGAAATGAAAAATGAATCCCTGGAGGGTTCTCCCTTTTAATGATAGGGGATTTGCTGCAATTAGGTTCTATTCAGAACCGGAAATATTTTAATTTGGATTGAGTGTCGTTTGTCTAAGCATGAAAAAGTAATTTTAGACTAACCTAAAATATAATATTTTTCAGATTTTACAAATGAGGTCTTCCACTAGAGAGACCTGAATCTTTAGGATGGAAGATGGAGTTTTTTTACCATACCTCTTAAGATTCTCACCATTTTTCAAGAAAGTTTTTACTGTCTCTTTCTCTAATGTATTGTGGAGGAAATCAACAAAAATGAAAAAGGAAGAGGAAAAGAAGATGAAGAGGAGAATGAATTAAAAAACCTAGAGGGGGAATGTGATTTGCCACAAAGGAGTGTGTAGTGGCGTGGCATGTCGCAGAGGGGGACGCTGGAGGCTAGTGCTCTATGCGGAGGTGGAGGTGAAGGGTGGGAGAAGAGGAAGAGGAGAGGGGACTCTGTGGCTTGGAGAAAGTGTATATAGCAGAGTGAGCTTCTATCGTACATGATGAGTGAGTTCCTACCATGCACAATAGAGGCTATGCGAAAAAGTGAAGAGAGGATGAGGGTGAGTGTTGGCCAGTGAGTTGAGAGAAAAAAATTAAAAAAAAAGGAATGTTATTGTAGGTAATTGAACGTTGCTTTCAATCACAAAATTACGATTGCCTTTCAATCAGTAGACAAACAGTACTACTGGTAATATTTTTCAGTCTATTTACAATAGATTATGTATTTATTTTAAAAAAAAAAAATTCAAATATTTTAAAACAAAGTTTGCACTCAACTGAATCCTATCAAATTGAGTACATAAGTGATCAAAATTCTCAAAATTCACCTCCATTATATGTGATTTATCACGTAAATGACATATCGATACGATAAAAAATATTATATTGACATATAACACTGTAAGATCTCAAAATGAGATTCACTCTTAAAGATGCTCTAAGAAGATGTCAATCTATATTTTTAAATAATTAAGGAGAGTTAGTGTAGGGATAGACAAATGATGATCTTGTGTAATTTTACAAAACTTCGTATTAAAAAATTGTTTTGATTAATTTTTACATGTTAAACTGTTCTAAATAAACATTAAAATTAAACACACACTAAAGATGGTTATTATATTGAATTAAACGGCATAAGTGTAATGAATATACAAATTTTACAAATTACTTCATTTCTTTTTTGGTCTAACGAGTATTTCTTTTTCAAATTTCAAGTCCAATGTGTTAAACGACTAGACTTGATGTTGCAAATTAGTGAACCAGCAAAAGGAACTGGTTGAACCCTGAATAATCTAATGATTCTAGTCTAACTGCATATGCAATATCTCCAAAACTGAGTGTATTTCCTCCATTTGTGGATGCGTTTCTTCACCAGCAATGAACTCATTCACAACCCCATCAATCTCCACTGAGCTACAACCAGGTGCCTTGTCCACCCCTTTGTTTCTCATCATATCCCTCACCCTTCTGGCATAACTGTGTTTCCCGGATGCTGCATACAAATTTGAAAGCAAAACATAGACCCCACTATGATTCTCCAACCGCAAGAGTCTTTTGGCAGTTCGTTCGGCTAGTTGAGCTTGTCCATGGTTGCAGCATGCACTCAGAAATGCTCTCCAAGCCAATGTCTCTTCTGAGCCATTCCATGAGGTAGAAGTTATACTTCTTATCATAACCATTGCTTCTTCGAAAAGCCCGGCTCGGCTTAACAAGTCAACTAGACAACCATAATGTACACTCTTGGGCTCAATTTTGTACACACTACTCATCTTATGTAGCAATTGCAAACCTTCATGTGCCATTCCTGAATAACTACAAGCAGTGAAAACAGCTATGAATGTTATATCATCAGGCTTTATCCCAGACTTTTCCATTTCTGAAAACATTTTGAGTGCACTTGCTCCATCTCCATGCATAGCCAAACCAGAAATCATGGCATTCCAACACACGATGTCTCTCTCCGGCATCGAGTCAAACAATCTTTTAGCCAACTCCAAATTCCCACATTTAGCATACATGTCTAGCAAACTAGTACTCAAACGAATGCTCAATGACACCGTTTTTCGATTCAAGTATCTGTGTATCCAGATTCCAATATCCAAAGCTCCCAAATGAGCGCAAGCAGAAAGAATGCTCACAAATATAGACTCATCAGGAACAACATGAGTCAACTGCAACAAACGAAACAAATAGAGTCCTTCCTTGAAGCAACTATTTTGCACATACCCAGAAATCATGGCACCCCAAATTCCCCTATCCTTCTCAGGTGCTGCATCAAAGAACAACCTAGCTGAATCAACATCACCAACTTTGGCATACCCCGAGATCATCACACTCCAAGACACTGCACTCAACGTAGGCATTTCATCAAACACGTGCCTTGCAGCAATCACATCCCCACACACAGAATACATTGCCATCAAACTATTACCCACAAAGATATCAAACACAAGACCCAATTTTGAACTGTACCCATGAACCATTTTTCCCAAAGAACAATCTCTAAGGGCTGCACAAGCCTTCAACACATAAGGGATGGTGTAGTTGTCAGGGCCCAAACCATTGTGTAGCATCTTGGAGAAGACATGAAAGGTGCCATGGACGTTTCCATTGAGGAGGAAGGTTTTGATTATGGTGTTGCATATGCAAAGTGTGGGGTGGTGAATGCGTTCAAAGACTCTGCATGCATAGGTGAGGCTTCCCTGATGAGGGTGGGAGCAGAAAGCCAAAAGCCTGCTTAGGGCAAAGTTGTCGGTGTCAAGGCCAGTGGTGAATACTTGGGCATGGGCCTGCTTGAGGTGATTCATGTTCTTGCACTTTTCCAACAGTACTAGGCATCTCTTGCTGCAATTTGACATGGGATGGTGGAACTAAATGCATTCAGATTACCGAGTTCACTTGTTCAACATTGAAACAATTGCTGTCATGTCACCATGCAATTATATGTTCACATTTACTTAGTTTGATTTCTGAGTAAAGAGTCATTTTTAGTATTAAAATTGGGTAGACTTAATTATCAATTTGTTAACAGATTATTTTAAGTTTTAAATACATTTTTTATTTATGTAATTTAATGTTTTTTATTATTATTTTCGTTCATATGTAATTTTTGTTTTGTTTTAATTCTTGTAATATGTTTGATTTGTTTTTAATCTTTTATACTGTTTAACTTTTTATTTACTGTTCAAGGCTGTCACCAGCAGTCTGGTTCACCAAAGTTGAGAACCTTATGCATTTAGTTGTTGGGAAAGAGGGGTTGAAAAATTTGTGGCTGTTTAATATATTTTGGGGTGATTTTCAATTTTATAAAAGCATATTTTGAAATGTAAATTAAAAATTTATATTTATCTCAACTTACGATTGGATTAAAAAATAAAGTATTTTAATTTTATAAAGAAAAAATTATTTAAAATTTTATAAAAGTAAATTTTAAATATTTTAATATTTATCGAAGAAAAAACATGTTTTAACCTGTAACAAACATTGACTTGGAGGTGGCTTAGAGACTGTCCCCACGAGAACTCAGCTCAGTTCTAAAGGTGTGTGAATTGCTCATTTTTTGGCACAGGCAACAAATTATTATATATATATATATATAGATGTGAAAAAGAGTTAATCGGCCACAAGGAGTGTCAAACCAAACATAATTCCATAGTAAAATCCCAGCCCTTATATGTCCTTATACTGAATAAACTCAACCCCCCGATACATGTAACAAGCACAACCAAGTGGTTCTAACTTCTAACATTCCCCAGCTTATATTAATTCCTGGAATTACGCCACTATAAGGCCAACACATTACATGGACAGAGATAAGTAAGTTGACGGTCTATTCGTTCTTCTCACAACACTGCATTAGAATAGTGGCAGTCTATTCATTCTTCTCACAATACTGCTTTACAATAGTTCATGATTTTAAATTGTTCGGTTGTGATGATAATTGTATTATAGTGAGTAAAAAACTTTTATATTATGGGTAAGAGCAGAAAAATTCGGCTGATGAGACCACAGTCACAATTACAATGAGTCACATATCTTGATATTGCGACTGCAATTATGATTACGGAAAGCTATTTAAAATCATGGATAAGCCTCAATCTCAAAATCACTGATGGATCAAGCCACCAACAGGTTGTCTAAAATGGAATGTGTATTGGAGCTTGCATTCAAAATCACAAAACAGAAGTTGCCGCACTAAGAATTTAAAAATGTTAAGGGACTAAAAATTTAACTTAATTAATTTATGAAATAATATAAGGCCCTGGTAATAAGAATGAAAGGAAAAATATTGTTGTTATTTGTTTCAACATAGAAAAAGAAAAGTAATTATTTTATATGAGTTTATTTTAAAGTTAGGATTAATTATGAATAAAATTCATTTAAATCAGAATTATAATTAATTAATAGGTGTGTCTAAATTAATCTCAATCTTAAATTTATATTAAAACGTATATTTGTTATTGGAAAATGCAAAAAAAATAATTTTCCAATGGAAAAAATAAGTACGTCCTAAATCAGTATAATTTAGATATTTTTGTCATTATATAAAGATATTTTTCATCTCTCATAGTTTTCTTGATACTATGAGAATAATTTCCAATAGGTTATAAAATATTGTTTTTATTTCTTTTTCATATGTTACACATAAGTGATAAATAGTGGAGAATAGTATTTTTTTTTATAAAAAAAGTTATACACTAATGTGTAAAAAAATTTATACACTCATCCAATCACAATTCGTCATATATAATAAATTTATTAATTTTTCAAATAATTATCTTAAAGTAATTCAAATGATAAATGATTGAATAAACATTACATTCAATTTTATTTAATGAGTAAATCTCTATATTAAGTTTTCAAGATGAAAATTAAACTATATTTAATAATAAAATGAAATTAAAAATATAAATAAAAAGTTTAAAAGTAATAAAAAAGGGATATACACACATTCAAAATTTAAGAATTATATCTCTACTAAAATAAGCGATATACTTTAGGAATAAATGAAAAAATATAATTAACAGAAAGAATAAAATAAGAGATGTACTTTAGAATATAAAAAAATGTTATATTTTATGCTATTTAGGTATGGACTGGATAAATTTCTATAGAAAAAAAAAATAAAAGGATAGAATGAATTAAATTGTTGTATAAACTAAAAGAAGTATGCTCCATTTAGCATAAGTTGATTTTAAATTGTGGAAAATCTCAATACATTAAATGGAGAAATTTATCCGAACAAAATCTTAATATACAAAAATATTTCTTTCTTTTATAAAGATATATAAAAAAACTCTTATAAATGCTTATAGTTAGGACAAAAATTTGTTTTAAAGAAAAACTATTCCAACTCAGTTGCACTATTATCTTATTTTTATATTTAAATATAAATAAATAAAGAAATCATTTTAGAAAAAACTAATAATTATAACCAAATGATGAAATGCATGTTCGGTCATCATCAATAATTCACTCTTCTTTAACCAACGCTTGTTCTAATGCAAATTTTGTGATTTATTTCTATATATTAGACTACCAAATAAAAAGTTAAATTTACATTCTATTCAGGCATAGTTTTTCACAGAGGTTACCGTGTAAATTTTTTTACATACTCATCTAATCATAAACATGATACGGTTATCGGTTTTTAAAATAATTATCTTAAAGTAATTAAAATAATAAATTGTGATTTAATAATAGTTTTATATTGTCAGTATATAGTTACTAAACTCTTTTATAAAACTTAAAATCACATTTTTTTACCTTTGTGTGATGTTTTAAGTGACAATTTTTTTTTTCATTTTTAAGATTATAATTTGTTTTACATAAATTTTTTTGTCTCAATGATTTATGATCTTATTAACCAATGTAGAAATTAAAGAAGTTAGACTTATTTTAAAAAAAAAAATTAATATGTTAATAAAAAAGATTCTAATATGAAATAGACCTTTAATAAGCAGGCTAAAAGACCAAATCAGACTTTCTAACAGGTGATGTAAAAAATAGAGTCCATAATAAATAACAAATCATACTAATTTTTTTTAAACATGTAAGTTTATTGAACCAAATCCTTGATAAAACTAACCTATTTCCACCCTTACTCTAGCAAATTTTTATCTCAATTATCTTGGGTTACTTTTTTTATTTATGAATACTCAATACCTTTAGAGTTTAAATGCTTGCTTGTTACATACACCATGTACCCTACCATGATATTTGCCCCTCCATGTCCATTAGCAAACAAGTAGTAAAAATACATATACAACTATGCTCTTTATTTACGAGTACACGTACTAAAAATACTCATTCATTATCTACATAAACTTTTATTGGTGAATATACATGGATATGAACTTCTTTGTCATTCCTAGTTATGCATATTAAATTTAACTAAAAATGAAACAATTTACTATATATTTATTTTTATAATATTTTTAATTAATGATAAAATATATTTTTAAATTTTGTAATTAATTGGTTGAGCATAACTAAAATTACAAACAAATATTATATATTAAACTGATATATATTACTCAATTGATATTTTTAATTTATTATAATAAGGATTTTTAAAAGTTATCACAAAATCAGGATTCAAGATACAAATTTAATTAGAATAAATATTGATTTATGTTCCTATCAAAAATTTTATGGATATTTTTTGTTAAAATATAAATAAAACTGAAAAATAAATGAGAGAGAAATCACATGTAGAATAAACATAATGATAAAAAAATTCTATTTGATTGAATTAAGTTTAAATTATTAAAATGATAGTTAATGTAACTTATGATAATAAATTTTGACAGTAAAAAAATATAATAAATTTTGAAATTAAATATATTCCATGCATCAATTGATTATCAATCAAACACCAATTTATTAGTATTGATTATTTTTTTCATATATCAATATATTTTTCATATAATATATAATATGATTATCAATTCTTCTAAATATTACAATGTACTAACATTTTTCTATATATAACACGTGATATGTATATAAATTTGATAAGTAATTTATATTTTTCATTTAAAGGACTATATGTGTTTAATTTAAAAATAGAAAGATTTAATTTGTTAAAATAAAAGAACTCCACAATTGTTTGATCTAAACGAAATGTACCAAAAATACAATTATTAAATCATAAAGTAAAATGAAAAAACAATGAAGAGTCTGTTATATCATGCCCAAAGCATAAAAAAAAAAAATCATTTCCATTATTGAATCTTTCTCTGTGTTCTCAAGTGGGTCCTATTTATATACATCATTCAGTTTTTTATTTATTTTATTTAAATCTCTTACGAACTAAATTCCTCCTATCCTAGTTGATCTTAATACTGATATTTGATGTTCTAGTTTAGATTATACTAAAGCTAGAATTTTTTTAATTAAAATTGTATATTGAGAATTTAGTTACATTTAAATATCTTCAATCTTAAAATCTAAACAAAACCTATTTGTTGTAACAATATATGACATTTCAGTTGTTCTACCTTCAGAATAATCTAGAGTGGAATCCTTCTAATAGTAATAGGCCAGATCCAAAGCATATTGTTGAATACCCTGTGTCTGAGATAAAATGACGGCATTCAGCGACTGAAAAATTTAATTTCTTTAATTAAATCCAAAATTTTAAAATAAAAAAAAATTAATTTCTTTATTCAAACATAAAATTTTAAAAATAAAAGAATTTTAATTGAAATATTTTACAATTTTTAAAATTTTAAATTCTTTAAAATTTTAAATTGTCTCAAAGTTATAAATGGATAACATTGATTCTAAATTTCCAATTAATGTATAAAAGTTGAGAGTATATATAAAAGTTACTAGTTATAATTTTTTTTTCAACTAACAGTTTATAAATGGATAACATTTAAATTCCCAACGAATCTCGTATGAGTTGTTCCTCAATCTAATAGCTTGATAACATCGATTTTAACTTCACAGATAATAAAGTTGTTAGTTGATAAACACATATCCATGGATTCCGCAACTCACGAGCTAGCCCAAGTTGCAACTAACTGCTTGTAAATGGATAACATCTATTTTAACTTCCCATATAACAAAGTTGTTAGTTAAACACATATCCATGGAATATATTATAAAAGTTGTTATAAAAAAAAAAAAAAAAAAAAAAAAAAGAGTATTTGCGAGTACTACCTCTATAAACACCAGTAACATAAACCAAAAGCTGCAGAATTTGTGTGGTTTTTTCCCTCCTTCTCTTAATTTCTTAACTTTTCATTGACAATGGAAATGAAAACAACCATCTGTTGTATTCTCCTTTTAATATTTTCCCTATCTTCAGCTGAAGACGTGGACCTTACAGTGAAAGGGGTGACAAGCATTGCTTCCACAGATGAAAACTTTATCTGTGCAGCAATAGATTGATGGCCTCCTACCAAGTGTGACTACAACGGATGTCCTTGGGGAAATGCAGGCATTTTCAATCTGGTATATATTTTTTTTGTTTGACTTCTCAATCTGATATTTAGCATTTACAAAGCAAGCATTATGCATATATTTTTTCATCTTACCAATCATCCAATGTTATGTTCGCAGGACTTGCATAACGATATTTTCTTAAATGCCGTCAAGGGTATGCTCCTTTTTCTTAAGTCAAAGTTTTAGTCAATAGAAAAATTTCATATACAGTGAAAGCTTATTATTTATTAGCCTTTTGAGGGATGATTGAAAGATACGATTTTTGTTTTTCAAAAGCTTTTGTATTAAATTAAATTTGTTATCTTCAATTCTCATCCTCACTCCTTGGAAGAGGCTAGAAAAGGCAGTTTAATTTGTCCATGGACTTGTTTATATACTATGATGTAGATTAGAATTACAGCAACAAGTGGAAATAATTGATGTTCCATTTCCATATTACTTATCACTTAAAGATCTAATTCTTTTGGCAAAATTTTTTCAGCATTTAATCCCTTGAGGATCAGATTAGGAGGTTCACTGGAAGATCAGATTGTTTACCAATTTGGAAAACAACAGGAATGCCCCCTTATACAAAAGAGTAATGATGGTCTCTTTGGTTTCAGCAAAGGCTGTCTTCCCAAGAAGAGATGGGATGAAATAAATCACTTTGTCAACATAACTGGGTATGACTTTAACATCCTTTTTCTCATAGTTGTCTCAACTGAGTGGGACTTAAAATAAATCGAGACTTAAATAAATAACGCTTACTTTAAATTAGAGAGTTATATGTTTGACAATTTAGTTAATGTATGAAGCCTTGGGCTGGCCATGCTTTTTCTCAATATGGCCATGTATGTCACTGTATCAGCAACTATTTAAATTTTTTTTTTCTTCCCCTTTCACAGAGTGAAATTCACTTTTGGGTTGAATGCTCTCTATGGAAAGAAAAATTCCATGGAGGACAAAAAGAACTGGAAAGGAGACTGGGATCCAACAAATGCCATAGGTCTCATGGAGTACACAATTTCAAAAGGATACAATATAGATTCATATGAATTAGGTATCTAAAACTTTTGAAAAATTGAAACTTTGAATTACATGTCCATACAATTTTTATTTTCTTTGATGCATTATGACTTATGAAGTTTTTTCATATGATATACTACTTATCAGGAAATGAGTTATGCGCTGATGGGGTAAGTGCCAGAATAGACAGTGTTCAATATGCTAAAGACATCACTCAGCTCAGAAAAACAGTTAATATACTATACCAAGATGCAAATACAAGGCCAAAGGTGCTAGGCCCTGCTGGTTTCTATGGTAAAGAATGGTTTGATAGCTTCTTACAAAATGTTGAACATGGTGTGGTTGATGGAGTAACTCACCACATTTACAACCTTGGTGGTGGTATGTATAAATTCTTCTTTTTTGGGCTTGTCTATGTTGGAGGTAAAGGCTTTGAGAGAGAGAAATGTTTAGTGTTGGGTGCTTGAAGTATTACACCAAGAGGCATCAGAGTTTGGAATGCTCAACAGTGTTACCTCCAGCGTAGGGAAAACCCTAGTATTATAGTAAGCTATTGGGCTCCAGCCCATATAACCATACAATAACCTATTGGGCTTGTATATGAACATATTAATATTAATATATATAATATATATATATATATATTCAACAATCTCCTCCTATGTTCACCATACAGCACAATCCAATAAGGTAGTCAGTGTAATGTTCAAACAAACATGAATAATCCACATCCAGTCCAAGACAATCAACTCGGATCGGTCAAAGAGTTTTAATAATAAAATATTAAACTCAGACTACGTTTGCAATCAAACTAAGTGAATCATCATTCTCATGAATCTGTTTTGAGATCAGTATATCAATATAAATACCAAGAGTTTTTAGATTAAATCTAAACTCATCCAAATCCCAACATCCAAAAAATCAATCTCAAAATCAGTTCACAATCAACATATGCATAATAATCAAATATAAGTAGGCCAGTCAAAATAGTCTAATGCCTTACAAATATAAGAAAGAAGCATAATAATCATGATGTTCATAAAGTAGAAATAACAAAATGTAAGTCTCAAGTAAATGGACTCCAGCATAATGGGTAATAGCAGGTGAACTGTCAAGTTCCCTACAACTCTAAATGATAGATTCATATATCAAGTAGGTCGTCCTCTTCAGGATTCCACTCAGCAAGCTCTCCTCCATCTTTGCCATCCCCTGTAGAATGGCAAATATGAATTTCATATTATCATGAATTCAATCATTTGAATAAACTACTAAAAATGTCTAGTTCTACTAAAAGAACTTAGCATCATATCATCAGGCAAAGAAGAACATATATCAATGTCATAAAGCATCATAATATCATGTTCATAAGCATCAAGCCAGTTTCATAAATTATGAACAAGGCCTAAATAGTTTAAGTTATAAAGAGCCATCAACCTAAGTTTATTTGTAAGAGAGTAACGATTGTCTCGTTTCACAGAATAAGACTAATAGTCACATCACTTACAATAACCTAGTCTTGTAATGTCATGTTTCAATTAAGAACAAGACCAATAGGCTTCTTATATAATCAACTATTTCTATGTTTCAATTTGGAATGTCACAGTTACTAATTCCTTAAAGTAAAATAATCTAGCATCAAGTTTGGAATGAGATCATTTAACCAAAAGGATAGGCCAACCTGGTAGGATTATATCATCAAGTTTGGAATGACACAAGCTTCCCAGATATTGGTTTAAAATCAACTCATCAAGTTTGGAATGAGATCATTTAACCAAAGAGGATAGGCCAACCTG
The DNA here is from genome assembly GCA_013407115.1 of Glycine latifolia. Taxonomy (NCBI): domain Eukaryota; kingdom Viridiplantae; phylum Streptophyta; class Magnoliopsida; order Fabales; family Fabaceae; genus Glycine; species Glycine latifolia. Next base: position 29,595,135 of record CM023948.1, on the reverse strand, counting down.
GTAGGATTGTATCATCAAGTTTGGAATGACACAAGCTTCCCAGATAGAACTTTTGAATTGGATTAAAATCATCTCATCAAGTTTGGAATGAGATAACTCACCCTTTTCAAAATAGTTAGCAACCACGATCATCAATGAAACATATAATGTGTGCTTATCATTTGGCCAACAAAAGAAGATTCGATAATTCAAAACACACAATTTAAGGTAAGTAAATGATAATTAAGACTTATCTACATAGTCTTTAACCCCATTTCCCCCCACTGTTTTGAATAATCGATCTTTAGGCAAACCTTTTGTGAGAGCATCGGCCATGTTATCCTTCGATCTCACATCGACCAAAGTGATAACTCCTTGTTCTCGCAGATAATTCAACAACGCATGTCTCAGTCTTACATGTCTTCTCTTTGAATTAAAGAGAGCATTCTTTACAACTTGGACTGCTGCTTGATTATCACAAAATAAACTTAAAGAATTAATCTTTAGTTTAGTCAAAGGAATATCCATAATCAGATTCTTTATCCACTCTGCCTCTTCACCAGCTGAGGCTAAAGCAAAAAGTTCTGATTCCATTGATGACAATGCAATACAAGTCTATCTTTTGGATTTCCAAGTAACAGCAGCTCCACCCAAAGTGAATATATATCCACTGGTAGATTTACTATTTCCAATTTCTGAACACCATGAGGCATCAGAATATCCATCCACAGTTGGAGGATAACCAGAATAACATAGAGCATAATCTTTAGTACCTTTAAGGTATCTCATCAGCCTATTGAGGGCATCCCAATGCTCTTTACTAGGATTACTAGTGAAACGACTCAACATGCCAACTGCAAAGGCTATGTCAGGTCTAGTGCAACTCATAGCATACATGAGACTACCTATCAGTTTTGAGTACTTTAACTGATCCACACTGGTCCCTTCATTAGGACTCAGTCTTTTGTTATAATCATATGGTGTCTCACTCGGTTTACACTCACTGTATCCCCAGGTAGAAAGTAGCTGCTCAATATAATGAGTTTGGCTAAGGGAGATAACTTGCCTTTCAAAGCTTACTTTCATACCGAGAATGGTATTAGCTATACCAAGATCTTTCATGTCAAATTCTCTAGCTAAAGTGGTTTTCACATCACTCACTATAGAATGATCGGAGCCAAGAATTAACATGTCATCAACATACAAGCATATGATAACTATCTTATTTGACATGAAGCGATAGTAAAGGCATTTATCTGAGTAACTGGACTGAAAACTATAGCTCTTTACCACCTTGTCAAACTTAAGATGCCACATCTTAGGTGCTTGTTTAAGACCATACAAAGATTTGTTCAATTTACAAACTTTTTTCTCAAGGCCTTTCATGACATACCCTTCAGGTTGTTCCATGTATATTTCTTCATTTAACTCTCCATTTAAGAAGGCTGTCTTTACATCTATTTGATGCACTACAAAGTGTTCAATAGATGCCAAAGCAAGAAGAATTCTTATAGTTGACAAATGACATACAGGTGAATAAACATCAAAAAAGTCTATTCCACTCTGTTGTTTAAAGCCTTTAGCTACTAAACGTGCTTTATATCTAGCTATTGATCCGTCACTATTCAGTTTCTTCTTCAATACCCACTTACAGCCTATAGTCCTAGCCCCTTTTGGCAAATTGACTAGCTGCCAAGTGTGATTCTGTAGCAAAGAACTCATTTCATCATCTATGGCTTCTGCCCACAGTAAGGATTCCCTAGATCTCATTGCTTCTTGATAAGAGAATGGATCACCCTCTATATGGTAAGTGACAAAGTCATCACCAAAACTCTTAGAAACTTTATCTCTTGTAGATTTTCTAACTGGGATTGGTTCAATAGCCAGTTGTGTGAGATTAGTGTTAGAAGGACAAGCTACAGATTCTACAGGAGATTCTAAAATCATATCTGTAGATCCAAAAACCTTCAAGTCAAGATTTCTAACAAACTTGTATTCAAAGAATTCTGCATCTCTAGATTCTATCACTGTATTAGTAGATAGATCCAAAAATCTATTTGCAGCACTATCTTCTGCACTACCTAGATATACACAACCCCAAGTTTTAAGGGTATCATATCTACAAGGACGTTTGTGCCATATCTCATAAGGTGTCTTAGACAATTTAGAGTGCGGCAACCTGTTTAAGATGTGATTAGCAGTTAAAACAGCTTCTCCCCAATAGGAGGAAGGCATTCCAGCTGTAAGTAACATAGAATTTAGCATTTCAATTAAAGTTCTATTCTTACGCTCTGCAACACCATTTGATTGGGGTGAGTAAGGAGCAGTAGTTTCAAGTATTATGCCTTCCAAAACACAAAATTCTTTGAACCCAGTCATTGTATATTCTCCTCCTCTATCACTCCTAAACCTCTTAATTTTTAAATTAAGTTGATTTTCAACTCTAGATTTAAAAACCTTAAACTTCTCAAAAGCCTCATCTTTTGATTTCAACAAATAAACATGACAATATCTAGAGAAATCATCTATGAATGTGATTAGGTACTTCCGTCCCCCTTTGGTGACATAGTTTTTTAAAATCACAAAGATCAGAATGTATAAGCTCAAGAAGTGTTGTGCTTTTAGAAACCGACTTAAAAGGTTTTCTAGTGATCTTAGTCTGTGCACACACTTCACATTTGTCAAATCGAATAGAAGTGTCTAATGGAATGTTGTGAGTTTTAGATAAATGTTGCATTTTCCTATAGTTCACATGTCCAAGTCTATTATGTAATAATTTTGGAAATCAATATCTAAACTCAATCTATACATGCCATTGATCATAAATGCACAACCAAAGTAACATGAGTTAACAGATAAAGTTACTCTATCATTTATAGTTGAAAGGCATACCAGCTTTATCAAGTAAACTCATAGATATTAAATTCCTTTTAAGTAAAGGTACTACTTTAACATGTTTCAAAGTTAGTAACTTACCTGAAGAAAGCACCAAATTAGCAGTTCCAGCATGAGTCACCTCTGCCTCGCCACCATTACAATTTTCCACGGTGTCTTTCACTTCTATAACCTCAGTGAGTAGATTCCCATCATTTGTTGCATGACATGTAGCACCACTATCCAACCACCATTCAGAAGAGACACTGGCCTTTCCATTATTCATCATCCCAATGAAGGCTTGAGGCTCGGGTTCACTAATTAGCATATTAGCCTCATTTTGTGGTGTGTTGTTCTTTAACATCTTTGGTAGCTTACACTCTGCTGCCCAGTGATCCCATTTTCCACAGTTATGGCACTTGCCCTTCTTCTTCTTCTTGAAGACAGTCTTTTTGGCCTTTAACTGTGAAGAGGATTCACCTTTTGGTGGCTTGGACTTTTTCTGATATTTATAGGAATGTGAAACTAAGTTGGCAACTAACTTTTATTGTCCTACTTGTTCCAAACTCTGCCTACAAATGTTTTTATCGTCAATATAAATATACAATTTTTTTTTTTAATTCATCCAGCCCCATCTATTCTTTTAGTCTATGCATGTCAGTCTTAAAAGAATTTCATTTAGCAGGTAGCTTACTCAACACAAGATCAACAAATAGATTATCAAAAGATTTAAGCTTTATGATATCATAGGAGCTATATTTTGCCATTTTAATCAAAGTAAAAGAGTTAGAAAGAGTGCACCTTTAAGTCCTCCAAAGTATATCAAACCTTCTAACTTTTCAAAATAGCACTGTAGAGGTGAAATTTTTCAAATTTGACCCCAAAAATGGATCCGGAACGCCCAAAAACCTTAGGAACAATGATTTTAGGTCGCCGGAAACTTGCTGAAAATTCGCCGGAAAAGTTTGCCGGAAAGTCGCCGGTCGCCGGAAAAGTTCACCGGAAAAGATGAACCAGTCACTGGAAACTTCGTCGGAAAATTGCAGAAACTTCAAACGGCTATATCTCCTTCGTCTGACCTCCGTTTTACGCCCACGACCACTCAAAACGATCGTCTCGATGAGTAGAACAAAACCCACAAGGTTTCAACTCGTGAAAGTGGCTGAAATTTCCAGGATCTAGCCTCAAAAGTTGTGGCTGCACAATTTCAATCTCAGATCCCGGTCAATCCTTCCGTCGAAACACGAAAGTGATGACACCCTTGAGTTCCTCTCGATGAGATCTTCGAAACAACACCTTACTCGCTCAAATCCGATACACGAAACTAATACTTCAAGATTGTTGGAGGTAAAGGCTTTGAGAGAAAGAAAGGTTTAGTGTTGGGTGCTTGAAGTATTACACCAAGAGGCATCAGAATTTGGAATGCTCAACAGTGTTACCTCCAGCGTAGGGAAAACCCTAGTATTATAGTAAGCTATTGGGCTCCAGCCCATATAACCATACAATAACCTATTGGGCTTGTATGTGAACATATTAATATTAATATATATAACATATATATATTCAACAGTCTAATACTATGCACTACACTACTTTCTTTGTGTATATGCCTTAGTGAATGGTTTGTAATATAAATTATTCTACACGAAGGTAATGACAAGGATCTTATCAATAAGATTCAAGACCCATATTATTTGAGTCAAGTTGCTCAAACATTCAAAGATGTCTCGGATGCAGTCAAAGAATTCCAACCGTCGTCAGGACCATGGGTTGGGGAATCTGGTGGAGCCTATAACAGTGGTGGCAAACATGTGTCAGATACTTTTGTTAATGGCTTTTGGTCTGTCTATTAATCTGCAAATCAATTGAGTTCTTTTCTGCCTTTTTTCTTCTTCTTTCCTTTACAAAATTTGAATTGACAGGTCAATCTATTTGAATGAATAACGATAGGTACCTTGACCAGCTGGGAATGACATCAACCTTCAACCACAAAGTTTATTGTAGACAAGCTCTAGTTGGAGGAAACTATGGTTTGCTAAACACCACAACCTTCATTCCTAACCCAGATTATTATGGGTAAGTAGTAAGTGTTCATATGGGTGTGTAAGAGGCATTTGCTAAAGATGAATGTTTAATTCTACAAAACAATCATATATAGGATCATTTAACAGAAAAATTTGTCATATTAATATCCTACAAAATATCATAAAACAGTGTAAGCAATCAAATTAAGACTTAGTTTTGGATTCAGACTTGTTTGTGTGCACATGGTTAAATGTATATCTAAGCAGCATGCCTTTAATTTGATCAGAGCTCTTTTGTGGCATCGGTTAATGGGAAGCAAAGTGCTTTCTGTTTCTCATGAAGGATCGCCATATTTGCGTGCATATGTTCATTGCTCAAAGAAAGAGGTAAGCTCTTTTATCTCAAAATCTTTTTTTTATTGTCTTTGTTAAAGGAGGAAAAAAGTATTTATACACAGGTTATATCATACTATTAAGGTTTTAAATATCGGTCGAGTTGTGGTTTTGTCCCGTTTGTTGATATCATGGCAAATCACGAATAAATGCAGCCAATACAGTCCAATTGTGGTTGTGTTGTGGTTGCGGACACTTAAAAAACCTTAATGTTGTGGTTCAAATCACATTAAACCTTGCATGCTATGTTTTTTTTTTTTAATCATAAAACAGTTATAATTAATTGACAATGATAATTGACACTAACTAATCATACAAATTAAAATCAAGAAGTTTTTATTTCATATAACTGAAATGCCATTAATTTGTTCCTAATCTTGGTTTTTGTGGTTTATTTCTTTTCAGTCTGGTATCACCGTGCTACTCATAAACATGTCCAATTCCACCACTTTCAAAGTATCCCTCGTCAATGACATGAATATGTACCCGGAGGATGTAAGATTTCAAAACACGCAACAGAGAGAAGAGTACCATTTGACACCCAAAGATGGCAACATTCAAAGTGATGTGGTGCTGTTGAATGGAACTCCACTAGTGCTGACCCAGTCACTGGACATCCCAGAAATGAACCCAAAGCTGGTTGATCCATCTTCTCCAATCAAAGTAAAGCATGATTCAATTGTGTTTGTGCGTAGCAAGAGTTTCCATGCACCAGCGTGCATGTAGTTAGTTAACATGCACATTTATAGTATTAGTCAGCAAGCAGACAGAAACACATCATTTTCTCTTTATGTTTTTTCTAGCTAGGTCATTAATCCCTTTTTAGTTTAGGTACCTTACATTAATGTTTTTGTTTAGAATCTTTTTTCCTAGTTTTTTAGTCAATTTCTTAGTTTTTCTCTAGGTCATTTGTTTTTTGGAATAAACGTTTTATCCAAATAAGTTTATTGCCATAAACATATATTTTTAATAATGTATATCTTTTACTTTATGTCTTGTTTGGCAAAACTGGAAAAAGTGTTTTTTATCCCTAAAGATATTTTGAAATGTTATTTTAGTTTCTATCAAATTTATTACATTTTTAGTTTTTATGTTTACCCAAATTACTTGGATAAGAATCATCATGATCGATCTAACGATAAATTAGACCTTAGATAAATTTTAAAATAAATATTTTACTTTAAATAAAAGATTATATATTGAATATTTTTGTCAACATATAAGATATATTTTTTTAATAAATATGATCTTTTTTACTTTATATAACTAATATAAAAAAAAATGTCAGAACGATTAACCATACATCATAGATGGCATGGCCTGAAACGTAGGGTATAGTTCTTTGAGGAGGTTATGTTGGAGAATGTGAGTGTCAAATTATTATTATTATTATTATTAATTAATTACTAGTTCAAAGGGAAAATAATTATATTTAAAAGAAAAATTGAAAGAATAATAAATACTATAACAATTGAAGTTGAGTATTAAACAATGATTAAACATTGAAATTGAAGATGAAATTTGAAAATGAACGGGAGGATCGTGAATACGAAAAGAGAACAGTGAGAAGTTGAGCTTAGAAGTGACACCTTTGGCAAGATGCACATGCGGCAGAATAATAGAACTTAAATTTCAGTGAGATAATTAACTCCTTTGAACTTACACACGCACTTTTAGGGAAATAATTAACTCTTTAATTAGAGCTCACACACACACAATTTCAGTGAAATAACTGTTTTAGAGTTTAGAGATTACACACACATATAACAATGAAATAGACATGTGAAAATGCAGACTACTTGCACATGAATAAAGAGACCTTATGAAGCTTCACTATTTCTTAGGATTAATATTGGATTTGGGTTTATAAGGTTTAGGGTCTCAATCATACATAATTTGCAATCGTATATGCCTTCAACAGCTCAGTGAATGTAGTACCGTTTCTAGAAAACCGGCCAAAATGGTAGCAACTGTGCCGTTATTTAATTTAGTATATTGAAGGAACTGGTACATGATCTTGCCAATTACAAGATTAAAGAATTCAAAAAAATAATAATAATGAGTACAGAATTCAGGGATTACATGCATTTTTCTTTTCGTTGAACAGGCATATATTTCAAATGCAATCCAGAAACATCTTAATGAAGAAAAATATATTAGAAAAGTTAGGGATCTCATAAGATTGTAAATAGTATATATATAGTATACAAACCTAACTAATAGCCAAAAGGCTAAAATCTGTTTTTCATATCAAATGTCTAAATTTTGTATTTATTTTTTAATAATTTTTTTCTCTCTAATAAAATAAAAAAATTATTTATGATCCTTGATTTTTTTTAGTTTCTAATAAACTAATAAATTTAATATTATTTGCTGATAATTTTTTCATTTTTTATTAGTCTCTTTAAAAGATACTAATAACAAATGAAAAATTATGAGTATTCCTCTAAATTTTAAGAGAAATGTTATTTGTATAGTAAGTTTTATATTACTAAGAGAAAGAGGAAGAGAGGAAAGTATAAAACATGATGGAGAGAGATAAAGATGAAAATGATTGTATAAATTGTTTTTAATTGTTGTATGAATCATACATCTCCTTTAAAAAATCATTCAAATTGGTTCTTGAATTTTACTCAAAGGTTCAAACTTAAATGCAGTTCCATGAGTACTTTTTGCTGTTTTCCAATGAACTAGAGTGTTTCCTCAATAATATATTCTTGATAAAGGTTTACATTAAAAGTTAACATAGACTATGGAGATAAACTCTAATATTCCTAACTGGAGATCACCCTCAAAAGCAACTATAAAATTGTATTAAGTTTTGTTCTTATTGAAATATATCAACTTAGAAACGATAGCGATGGATGTTTAATACTTTTGAGAATTATTTAAATAGTTTATTATTTTATGGACTATTTAAGAGAGATGATAATATTTTAGAGACAATATTGCTAATTTATTCGGTTGTAAATTGTTCATGTAATTAAAATTTAATATATCATCTTTTATGTTTGAATTAAGAATTTGTTTGATATGACCTAGAAGTCTTAAACCACTGTTAACAAAAAGGTTATCTTTGAGTATTTAATGTACAAGTATAGTACTTAAAATCAAAATTATTGGTTAAGTCAAAACAACTTCATACTAATTGATTCACGTGTTTGGTAGTGTTTGAATTAAGAATTTTAAACACTTTTTCCTGTAACTGAATTTCTCCATTTTTTTGTTTAAAAATAATCGCTTCAATTGACGCTATTGAGAGAGGTATTTCATTCTATTCGAATTTCAGATTTTCACCTTATTCTGTTGTACTGTATAGTGCTTTATTTTAAGACTCAGAATTATATTCTTCCTTGTCATCATGACTCTAGGCTCTAGCCAGATTGAGATTCAAATTTTCAAATTTATGCATGCATATTTGAAGATTTTATTTCTTCGTTTCATTTAAGTTCTCAATGTAGTTAAGTATAGTATAAGCTTTGGTAAACATGTAGCTGTACAATGTTAAGATATCTGTATTGTTTGCTCCATTATATTGGTCCTCATACCATGTTTTATCAATCTATTAAAAAGTGGAGCTGGAAACTTGCAGTATAGTCACAAGGTTTAATATTCAACATCATACCATCTTAACTCCAAAAAAAAATAAGAAAAATCATACCATGTTTTACGGAATGTGTAACGAATAGAACTTATTTTAAACACACCCTACAATGTGGTAAAGGTGGAGCTTAAACTGCTATTTACAACAAAACGAACTTTGTATTGTTTGCTCCTTTGACCTCTTGCACATGAATTAAAAAGTTAATTTCTACTATTATTCACTGTCTCTTTGTGATAAATAAAAAAATTTGAGCTCGTGTTAGCATAATTTAAACTGTCAACTGCACTAACACTGCTTGATGTGCTTGTTGATGAAAATAGAGGTAAAGGAATGGCTCTATGTGGAGCTTACAACATGCAGAGTCATGCCTGCCTTGAAATTAGTTACTTAAACTTGCTAATGAAATTGAGGCAATCTTTTGCCTTCTCTGCTTCAAATTCCAGAGATTAAAAAACATAAGTAAACAAATTCTAACATGAAATTGAGGCAATGTTTTGCTTTTTCTGTCTATTGAAGGAACTAGTACATGATCTTGCGTCTATTAAGCATTAAATACTCTGTTATTAACTACAATCACGCACATAAAATTTTATATAAATCAGAATTAATAAAGACACAGTAACGGAAATAACCAAAAGGAAAATCATATACAAACTAATATACACAGTATGGACATGGTAGCTGAAATAAGAAGAAAGAACCAATTGCGAAAGGGAAACATAAAGAAATAATTTTTTTATTATCTAGTTGTTGATTAATATTATGTGCATGGTAACTGCATTCTGGCGCATTGAAGAACCTCTTGATCTGTACAAATTGTCGTCTTCTTGTCGATTTATATGATGCCCATGCTTGTGCATTGAAGCTCTTGATATGTACAAATACTATAGAATCAGGCCCCGCTTTGATTGGAGAAGATGGATCAACTTGCTTTGGTTTCATTTCTGCAATGTCTAGTGACTTGGTCAGCACCAATGGAGTTCCATTCAACAGCACCACATCACTTTGAATGTTACCATGTTTTGGTGTTAAATGGTAATCTTCCCTCATCTTCATTGGTACACTTCCTTGTACTCTGTCCAGGACCGGCTACAGATTCATGTCATTGATGAGGGACATATTGAAAGTTGTGGAATTGGACATGTTTATGAGTGGCACAGTGATACCAGGCTGAAAAGAATGTATGACAAGTAATTCAAAAGACCAAGATTAAGAATAAATGGCATTGACTCAGAATCTTAGCTGATATAAAACCTTCTTGGTTTTAATTAATTTGTATCATTAGCTATTATCAATCATCGTCAATCAATTGTTACTGTTTCTGTTGATTATTTTTCTGTAGCATTATATAAATGAGCTTACCCCTTTCTTTGAACAATGAGCACATGTACGCAGAAATGGAGATCCTTCGTGAGAAATAGAAAGCACTTTGCTTCCCATAAGTCGATGCCACAGAAGAGCTCTGATCAAATTAAAGGCATGTTTATTAATTTGACAAATATAACTGCTAAACCATATGATTACACTAATGATTAATCGTGCATGCTAAGTTTTAAATGAATTGGAGTTATAAGTTTAAGGTTGGTTTGATGGTAAAAGGAGAAGGAAGGGAGGAAAAGGTCGTAGGTTCAATTTTCACTGCTAACAAAAAAACTAACAATTAACGACTAACATTTGCGGATAAAAAAAAGTTTTAAATGAATTAGACATTCATTAGTAGCAAATGCCTCAGACACACATATGATCCCTTAACCCATAATAATCCAGGTTAAAAATAAAGGTTGTGGTGTTTGGCAAACCATAGTTTCCTCCAATTAGAGTTTGTCTACAATAAACCTTGTGGTTTAAGGTTGATGTCATGCCCAGCTGATCCAAGTACTTAGTTATTAATTTAAATTTATGTTAACATTGAAAAAAGGAAACAAAAAACTCAATTTATTGGCAGATTAATATACAGACCAAAAGCCATTAACAAAAATATTTGACACACCTTTGCCACCACTGTTATAGGCTCCACCAGATTCCCCAACCCATGGTCCTGCCCATGGTGTGAATTCCTTGACTGCTTGAGCTACACTTTTGTAAGTTTTAGCAACTTGGCTCAATAAATATGGGTCTTGAACCCTATTGATGAGATCCTTGTCAACACCTTCATATGGAATAATTTCATTTTATTAGAAACCAATCACCAAGGGATATATATTACTATTGGACAAGGCCAAAGAAGAGAATCAATTCATACCAGCACCAAAGTTGTAAATGTGGTGAGTGACTCTATCAACCACACCAGGCCCAATATTCATTAAGAAGCTAGAAAACCATTCCTTACCATAGAAACCACCGGGTCCTAGCACTTTAGGCCTTGTAGAAGCAATTGGGTATAGTAGATTAACTATATGTCTGAGCCTAGTGATGTCTTTAGCATATTCAATACTGTCTACTCTGGCTGATATCCCCTCAGCACATAGCTCTTTTCTAATAAGCATCACATTGAAAATCACAAGTCTTGTACGGATATGTAATTCAAAACTTCAATGCCAATTAAAGGAAGAAAGACTTTAGCTACCCAATTCATATGAATCTATTTTGTATCCTTTTGATATTGTGTACTTCATGAGACTTATGGCATTTTTTGGATTCCAATTTCCAACCCAGTTCTTCTTGTCCTCTGCAGAATTTCTCTTCCCAGTGAGAGAATTCAACCCGTAAATTAATTTCATTCTGCAAAACAAATGAAAATACATGTGAGAATTAATACAGCTATAGTAACAATCATAAAAATTTGGAGAAAAAGGGATGGTAACGTTGGACTTTACTCCTTCAATGCTGGTCCAAGCCCATTTGAGGGGTTTAATATCCCAAACCTAATTTACCATTATAAAAGCTTTAGTTAAGGGTGGAATTAAAGAGAAGAAGACGTAGAGCTGAAACGACACATACGTCAAGAAAGATTTGAGCGTGAGAGTGTTTCCGCACTTTAAGAGCCTCAAGTGACATTCTTGAGTGTCATTTTTGAGCAAGTTTACGTGTCTGCATATTTGAGAGATCTCGAGTGAAACACTTTGAGAGTTTGAGCGTCACTATTGTTGGAGAGGTTGAGTGTACTACCACTTTGGTGTGTTTGATTCATTGTAATCGTTCTCAGTTATAGTGGATATTTGATCTGGACTAGTGTCCCGTGAGTTTTTCCTTTCCGGATTCAATGAAGGTTTTCTCACATATAACATATTGACTATGTGATTGTCTCTCTCCCTTTGTGTTTGATTACGTTTTCGCATATTTGATTTGAGGGTTGACGATAACCCACCTGTGATTTATTTGAGGGTACGAGAAATACCCAACAGGTAATTAATTAAATAAAGCATAATATTGCCTTCTTTATGAAATGTGGGCATTTCTTTTGCTTCCCAAATTGGTAAATAATCTGATCTTCCAATGAGTCTCCTAATCTGATCCTCAGGGGATTAAATGCTGCCAAAATTTAGATGATGTATAAGTAATGTGAAATGCAGCCACTCTTCTCTTTTTATATATCATATACAGTATTGTGAAATGCAGAAACTCCAATAAGGAATAAGGATGATGAAAACTACTAATACAAATACAAACATTCCCATAATGGCTAATAATATTTTTTCTGCATGAAAATTTTGTATTGAATATCAATATTTTTTTGTATAGACCACATGTATCATGCACGGGAAGCAATCCTGTTCGAGCCTTGTGGGACCACTATGAATGACAAATTCTCCCTCTAAATATTTAACACACTGCATGACAATTAATGTACGCGTTCAATTAATCTACGGCATTTGTTAGAATTTTGTTATCCGAGTCCTGCAAAAGTTGAAAAAAGCGCTAAAATACAGGAACAAAAAAAGTATATAAGTCTTAAAAAAAATAAAAATAATAAGATGAAAATATGCATGGTGCATGATTGCTTAGTGTTAAATACCAGATTGAGAATGCCTGCTTGTCCCCATGGACACTGGTCATAGTCACACTTATTAGCAGGCCACCAGTCCAATGTTGCGAAGATAATTAGCAATGCTCTCACCCCTTTCACTTCGAGTTTAACACCTTCTGCTGGAGACAGGGAAAATAATAATAAAAGAACAACATAGCATAGAGTTACTTTCAAATCCATTGTGAAAATTGAAAATTGATCGATGGAAAAGAACCACCCAAGGTCTTTGGTATTTTATATCGTTAATAGTACTTACTAGTCGACATAATCACTTCTTTTTCGCAAGTTATTAGCTTTTTTTTTGTTTGTCTTAAATTCTTATTAGGATCATGTATCTATCTGTTTTCTAGGATTTCAATCTGTTTATTGTACTTTGACACTTTGTGTTTTTATTTTATCTATTTGTATTGTTCATCAGCAAGGATATTCATATTCCTAACTTGGTCTGTACCAAAAAATATTCCTAACTCAGGTTTATCTTTCACGAGGAAACGATTTTCATTCTCAGAAGTCAAATTCTGGTCAAACATAGGCCTTATATGTCAGACTTTGTTGGCAAAATTTGCTGGCTAATAGTTTTTCCCACTTATATACTGGGTACAGGGTATGCCCTATTAATTATCCTTCTTAACTGACTCAATCTTTTAAACAGACAACAAATTAAAAAATTTCTTACATATAATTAATACTCGTATTAAATTTTCTCTCATTTACTTTATAAGCAAGAATCGAATAAGATTTTTATTTTCTGAGCTGAAAATCGAATAAGATAGTACTAAAGATTTACAACTAAACCAGTTATTATAGACCGCCTTCGCCATTTTCTCTCTTATTTTATTTTTTCTCACACTTTCAATTCATTTTTCTTTAAGTTTAATTGCCAGCTAGTTTAGAAAAAACTTACATGATTAACTAAATAAAAATTTATTGGAATAATTTTTAATAAAATTATTATGAAACTCAACATTTATGATGGATTTTTTATTAGATGAGAGTTTTTTTTTTAAAATTACATTGTTGGTTTATTTTAATCATTTTTTTATTTTTCTTCAGTTTATTCAAAAAAAAAGTGGATGCACCGTAACTTGATCCAGGATATTTCAATTTCAGTGCTAAATTGAAGTTACACCAAATCACGTGGTCATCACAGTAATCATTCATATTATCATTTTTTATTTGTTATTATGATATTAATATGAAGTATGGAGTATCAAATACTTTATTAATACTTATTTTTCTCTAATTTTATTTTTAATAAAATTATATCACCTATTATATATGTCTTTTTCTCTTTTTTTCTAGGTGTTAAATAAAATATGGTGTACAAAAAACATTTTCCAGTTTTTATCGATCATGAAATATTTCTCCTACAAAGTATGTCCATCTCATGCACAATCTTGGTCATTATATATTTTTCTCAAAAAAGGTGCAAAGAAATTCCACAAAACCTTAATCTTATATGCAGATCAATTCAGGAAAAGCTCAAAATGTGACCTTTTAAACATTCTGTAGCACAAAAAGTGACCAATGTGAATATATGCTCTCTCATGTGTGTCTTTTATTTTTTGCCGTCCTTTATCCTCTTAGATGCTGAAAACATAATAGAAAGCAATATTTCATATTGTTTTAATTTGCTGGAAAATTCAACTGGGGAGGGATTCTTCAAAAATCATCAGCAAAAACAAAGAAAAATGCATGTGGTGGAGAATGTCAAATAAGATCCTATACTGTCAGCTAATTCTCCAAAGAACAAAAGAATACTTGTCTTCCCTCACAAGGCACTTGAGTTCCAAACCAATTACCACATGCAAAGTATATTTGACCTTGCTTGCCCTCCTCCAAATAACAGTCTTATGACAAACCGAAAAAGTTTCCTTTCCAAGGTTTCTTCTATATATTTCAAAAAGCACCTGCCTATGGCCAATGGATGACACATAGAAGGGAAGCTAGAGAACAGAATTTGAACTAGAATGGAGAATTTTTTGAATCAGATGAGGTTAGTGCTTCTAAATTTTCATTGGGGCCAACATGTTTTGCTATTTTATGCCACTCGTATATCCGGCTGAACTGATCTCTTGAAAATTAAGGAGACTTTTTGGTTAAATATTTAAAGATTGCATTAATTATGTTATCAAGGCCAGTTTGCAATAAATTCAATATGAACTATTTGTATTTGAAATTAGATATCTAATTAACGAAAAATTATTACATGGTATGAAACTGTCATAGTCCCAGACAATTTTCATGTGACACAGTAAATTTTTATTGACTTTTTCTTATAAGTTAAGAAAGCCGATTACATGAACACATAGGATTAGTGCGATGGTGTAAGGTCCTTTTGCATTCATATGTGGGGGAACGATCAATTTAACGGAAGAATCATTGTTTGGTTCTTTCTTTGTACAAAATTCCCTTGGATCAATGGTAACCACGTATTATAAGCGGGATTAATTTCTGACTCAGAAGGTTAAAGGACACTCGTAGCCTCTAACTCAAGACAAAAAAAAAACAATTACATGACATATCATGTAAAAATTAACCAATACAATAAAAACAAGAATAGGTTCAAAACCACATAGTAATTTCTCCTTTATCAACATGATCATTTTACATAAAATTTTGTTTCTCTGCGGTCTCTCTTCTTGCGTTAGTAGTTGGATGCATGCTCATAAGAGTAGCTGCATTAAGTAGTTTTTCATTCAACAAATATTTTCACATATTGTATAAAACCACGATTAAGGTGCTCACAATTGCTATCCGTTTATATGGACACTTACCAGGGATTCGAAAATACCATTTCAGAAGACTCAATCTTTCAAAGGTAATATATTTTTCCCTCCCCTTGAGGTCTTAATTATCTGTGTTACTATTAGCATATTAGGAAAGGGTGTCATCCTGAATAGGTAAAAAGCAAGGAGCTGAGAGTTTGTGATATTCTGTAAACCTGTAACCAAAAATAGGGACTAAAGAATAAAGGTAAAAAAAATGTATACTCCAGTTAACGAAAGATTGAAACACATGAATTAATGAAGATTTGCTGTCAGATTTTGTCTTAAAACCAATGAGCCAATTTGTTAAGAAACTCTGGTGACAATTCCAGGAGAGAAGAAACAGGGTGGTGAGAATTGGCTCCAGAAACAGTTTTCAAGGAAAAGGAGTGGTGATCATGACTCCAGAGACATGGACCACGCTGCTGCGGTAGCTGCTGCTGCATTCGCAATCAACTTGCAAGATGTTTCTGAACAGAAGAGTGACACCCCAGAGGCTTCATTGACAAAGACCAAAAGCAAGGTGTATGGCACAAAACCTACAATTCCCCTACTTAATAGTGCTTCCAAGCGATTGTCAGGTAAGCTAAGAGAACCTAGAACTCCACTAATTAATAATCCCTCCATCCCTAGTTCCCTAATTATAAGATCATTTTCAGAAATTTGTTTATCTCTTTTTATAAGATCTTTTTCTAATTTCTAAATACATTAATTATTTTGTTTCCTACATATCCTTATTTAATTGTTTTCTCTCCAAACATTGATGAAAATCAATTAAGTGGGTAGAGAGATAAAAAAAGATGATTTTGAAATGATGATACAAATAATTGACATATTTAATGTGATTAACTAAACTAATAATTTTTCTTAAAAGACATGAATTAGTTGAAAGGGTGTTATAATTAGGAACGAAGGGAATAATATTTATCCTTTTGAAGGGATCTGATGTCGAATAATATATTTGAAGATTTAGTCTTCAATAAAATCAAATGATGTGTGTGATCCATGTAATCGACTTCACCCGGTGGAATAAGACTTTTGTTATTGCTATTGTAACCTTTAGGGGGAAGGGTAATTCAAATATTATGTGTGCATCAGCAGGTTCATTTAGATCTAAGACTGACCAAGGTAAGAAGCCAGAAGAGACCATTACCCCTGCACCATCAATGAGAAAGAGTTCAACTTTCTCTGATGAAAAGCCCGAGTCTTCAACAAAGCCTGCCCCTGTAAGACAACCAACTGTTACCGAAAGGGGCACAAAAGCAGATGAATGGGAGAGAGCCGAGTTTCAAGAGATCAGACAAAGGTATTTAGATTTTGGATGTTACATTACATTGAATTTCTACCAAAGAAGCAGTTCTCAATCAGAATTTCAATAAATGCTACCATGCTTGATTCATGCATTATTACATGCACTTTATACTAATGAAACAGAAATTGTCAGGTACGACAAGTTGAGAGAGGTGATAGATTCATGGGAAAACAAAAAGAAGATGAAAGCTAGACACAAGCTGGATAAGGAAGAGGTTTTATTCTGTCATTCTTTATATCAAACCGAAATTAGACTCATGACATGTGATTCTTGTGATTGAGCATATCAGCATGTGATTCATCAAACAGCTTATAACATATGAAGTAAAATAGGAACATTAAAATATATTCCCTAAACTTTTGACTCATTCATTTAAGCGTTATATTTAAATTGTTTTTAATGAAACAATCTACTTGACCATACATGTGGGTTTCTGTAATCAAATTTCATCTAAATTAAGCCGTTAAATGCTTCCACAGGCAATGTCAGATGAGCCTTTGGTCTAACTTGGTAAATTAAGCCATAAAATTAGTATGTGGTTCCTAATCACGATTTTCTAAAACTGCAGAGAGGAGTTGAGCAAAGAAGGATGAAAGCTTTGGAAGATTTTCAGAATAAGATTACGGCTATAGATCAAATTGCAGATGGAGCGAGAACCAAGGCGGAAGAAAGCCGGAGGAATGAAGAACAAAAAACAAAACAGAAGGCAAATGTAATTCGAACAACAGGCGAGATGCCTGGCATTTGCTTCTGCTTCTGCTTCTGAGAACACCAATTATGTAGCATCACTGGGTTTGGGGAACTAACAGAAATATATGCTTCATAATTCTATCACTATATAGCTCTTAGTCTTCATTCCTAGCAAAGCATGGCATCTTCCTATAAAAATTGGAAAAAGAAAAACTGAAAAGTTGGAGATACACGAGCTACTTGTGTAAATTAGTTGCAGTTTTTCTTGCTTTAGAGTTTAGTTTTGGTAAAATAAAAAATCATTACTATAGTTTGAGTGTCAACTTTATTTTCTGGAATGACAAACTAACCAATAAAATGATTTATCATGTAATGAAACTACAGAGTTTAATTGTTTAATCAAGCTTACCCAAACTGTTATTTTCCCCTTGGTTTTTCACTTTCAGCAATTAGTCATGTTTCTGAGTAAGAAAAACATTGGAGGGACCAACTGAAAACTTCTCTGAAGGCACGTTAGTTGGAAAATTAAAAAGGTTTTGAAATTAAGAAAATCCTGACAAAAAGCATGGATGGGATACCAAAATTGCTACTACATCCACTGTTTATATGCAAAACTAAAAGTAGAGCTAAAATAATTCAACAGAAAATAAACTAGTGACAATCCAGAGCTTAATAAGTGATAATAAAGCCTTTTTAAGCTTTATTATACAAGCTACTACTATTTGTAACTTCTGGGAAATGCAGCAAAACAGTTTCATTTAAGTTTTTACATTTTCTAAAAAAACTTTCATACTACAATTCATTATTTTTAATATACATTTTTTAATTAGAAAAACTTTTTTTTCTTTAAAATAAACACATTGACCATTAAGCGACAGAATGAAGAATCTGACGATTATTCAAACCATGGTAATGAACAGGAAAAGCATAGACCGAAACGACATTTTAAAGCTCAGGTCCAAATCAAGCCCCGGACTTAGATATTGCATGAGACATTTTCTATAAGTATCAAATAGCCATAGTCATTCGAATGCATGAACTTTTCGGCAAGTGAACCTTGTTCTCTGTACAAAATATTTAATTACACACTTGAGAAAAAGAAAGAAAAAAAAAAAGGAAATTAAGAATAAAAAGACAACTGCCAAAAAATAAAGTTCCTCTCAAGATTTTCAACTTAAAGTTGATATGAAAGTTGCACAAAAATTACAAAAGATATAGAACCATAAGAATATAAAACCTAAAAGTAACAAAGAAAGAAATTACCAAAGTACAACAATCAATCCAAAGATATATATTTCTCTTTGCTGAAGTCGGATTGACATGATGTAACAGTCTGCTGAAGGCTATATATATCTTAGGATGTTATTTCTCTTACCAGCCTCTGGATCGTAGGGTAGGCAAAGTACAAGACGAGGAATGATGGTATAGCAAAAAGAATAGTGACTAGAAAGTATAGGACTAGAATAACAGCACTGCAGGGAACTAAGAAAAGGGCAATCAGAAGGAAAATGACGACCAATGGGAACTTGGATGTAAAGTGAAGGAAGAAATCGAGGGATTTATGAAGGGAAAAGTGGGGTGTTTCTCCATCATTGACATGAACATCGCGGTTAGATCCCAACAATCTAGAACAAGGACTTACTGAGGCCCTTCTTAGGTTACAATTAGTAACTTGGCTTCCCAGAATGTTGCACTTGGGAGACCAGATTGGTTGGTTGTCTGTGCAAGTGGAAACGAGTTTATGCCTATCACCATTCAGACTCTCAACCATCCAGAGAAGGAAAAAGTTCTTGCAAGGATATTTAAGATTCCCCTTGTAAACAATCCGGAACGATAACAGGTGGCACCATGGACAAGAAATGAAGAACGGAATCTTGATTTGCTGAGTAGGAAATTTCACCACTGCCCATTGCAGTCCTAGGACGCAATTTTTACAGAGGGTGTGGCCACACCATAAGACGTAGGGCACATTCTCAACTATATTGAAAGATTCCCAACAAATTGGGCATTCCAGCCCTTCATCTCTGCTGGCATTAGAGCAGACCTCATCATCCGAGCATTCTGCAGAAGTTTGACTTGGCTGTTTGGAGCCTCTTTTCAATCCAATGCTTGTAAGGGCATTTGATGCAAAACTCCACATCATGAAAGATGACCAAATTTACAATGCAAAGGCAGTAATCATTGCAGCTATTGACCAAAACAGAAGCACTTTCCCATGAACCTGGGCATCAGCATTTTCTCTTCCCTTGTTGACCATCAAGCCCTTTCAAGTTTCATCTCAATCGAAATCTACAAAAAAATAAAATAATTATTGCATGACTGCATAAAATAAATACAATCGATGTTATTTGAGAGTTAAGATTTAAATGCAAAAAGTAAAACTAACACAATTTCCAACTACTATCACTCATTGGTATATATCACATTTTTAACAGCACTTCTAACTCAACTAATCTATCAAGCATTATCTTACATCCAAGACAAATAGACGCATTAAAAACATAAGATAATATTCTGTGACAAAATTGAAAAGCCAGAAATTTTTACAAGTTATAAAGGGCATCCATTAGCAAGAAAATACAAAATTTGAGGAAAGAGATGGGAACACAATTGTTGGCAGTACTGTACTGGGTTTCTCCCATGATTAAATTTATTCTAAAATTTTAACAACCAGACCAAGGTTTTAAAAAACGGCCCACGATTTCTGTCATAACGTCAAGGCTGTTGGGCTCTCCTTGACCAACACTGGCCACATTTGTCTGCAACTTCCCGCAATGTCAAGGATTGCAACTTTTTAAAACCTTGACCCAGACAAAGTGTTAAACAGAAATTGTCAAGTTAAGCCACCAAAGACTATCATATCACAGCGCCACGCCAATACATCTTTAAAAAGGCTAAGAATAAAACAAGTAATAAAATTATGACAAACGGATACTAACTACGTTGGAAAAAACAACTTTTTACTTGATGAGCAGCACAGAAACAGTTTACACTTACATAGTGAATGAAGTTTTTTCATCAACAGCGCAATTTCCCACAATTTCAGGAAACGTGACAAAACTGAGAATTTAAGACCCCTGGCCTTACTCTGACCGACGCAAATGTCGAAAACTGGAAAAAAAAAACACATTGCGTGTTCGTTTCACATTGCTTGCGAGCCGTTTTCAATTCGAAGGAACACAATGAGCATAATCACCACGATTGATCAACCGTTTTCAACTCAACAAAGAGCAATCACATTTCAAAGTCTAACCCGTTCTAAACGAATAAAGCTGTTAAAATAGCATCATAACAACTTTCAATTCCAATCACAACGATCTATTAAATTAAAAATAAAAAGCAAAATCTCGAGATTAACAAGTGAAATCATAACTAACAAAACCTATCTCACACTATCTCCGTCTTAAAGCTAACCAAACACGGAAACTTTTCAAATTAAAAATCAAAAAATTAAATCTAAATCGAAAAGGTGAAAATGCAAATTGCAAGGAAAAACATAAAAACCTCACCGTGAACGTTGAGCGTGGGAATCGAGAGCCAACGGAACGCGATTTCGGTTTTGGATTTCTTTAGGAATCGCAAAATGCGGTGAATCTGGAAAGCAGAGAGGAAAGAGCAGAGATCGATAGAGGAAGATCGGGCTCTCTCTTTCTCTCTCTCTCTCTCTCTCTCTCTCTCTCGATCGCTCTCTGTCACTCTCGCTCTTTAACCGTTGCGAATGGCATGAAACAAAGGAAGGAAAACGGAAGAAGGTGAAAAAAAACGACGTCGTAGAATGGGTTTTGGCAGTTTTGGTTGGAAAATGAGGCTGGCGTTGCCTTATTGATTTTTATAACTGAATAAAACAAGGAAAAGAAATGCAGGCCGCAACGCCGGTCAATTCTGCGTTTTCACCGGATTATATATACTTATCAATTTCTTAGATTATTAAATTTGGATCTATAGTCTAATACTTAAAATTTAATATCAAAAAATTATATGATTTTTTTAAGTGATGAGATATTAAATATTAATCGTCTATATATGTGCTATATATATTATCAATTTATAATTTTAAATAGAAAAAACAGATGAAGAGTGGATCTTTGCATGAAGAGAATTATTTTATAATTATTTTGTTTTGACCTTTTTATTATAAATTCATGTACTTTGAGTGTAAAGTTTTTAAATAGCTAATATAAAGTTAATAAATAATATGTAAGTGGACAAAAAATATAAAAAAAAACTATTAATGTAATTTAATTAAATATAGAATAAAAAAGAATTTAATTAGAATTAGAATGCAGATAGAATATAAAGATTTTATAATGTAATTTAATAATAAAATTATAAATTTTTATAATAATTATTTTAAAGTATTGTGTAAGTTAGTTTTTTATGAGTTGTTAATGATGATCAAGATGAAATTGGCCTGTATATTGTAATACTTTGTGTAGTAGATTTTGATAAGTGTTTCCTTTATGAGGCCACAAGTAGACATGACAAGTGAGCTCACCCTCATGGAAATCGATCCACACTTGTCTTGAGTTTGACGAAGAAAATTGAATTGATCAGGATTGAGGTTAGGGTTGGGGTCGAGTCAAGTTTTTCCCGCTAAAGAAAGACAGGGCAAGGACGGGGGTGGGATTGTGACCCCTCTTGCACACACTGTAGTTCGAAGGTTGTCATAACCAAGGACCGCCAATCCACAGTCAAGCATTGAAGATCTAGGACAACTCACTGGAAGGGGTAGAATGCAATTGTGGAAGAAGCTTCGCAACACACCAATCATGCACCGGGGATGGACGTCGTTGAGGTGGAGGGCCTAGACAATGCCTTGTTGTGTTAATACTTAAGAGAGTGTTGTATCTTACTGCATTAGTGTAATTTCTAGCTTCAATGTTTTTTTTGTTGCTAAAATATGTTTTTTGTCCCTATAAATATCGAAATATTCGGAATCCATCCATGCAAAATTTTGAGTATGTTTTTCGTCGTTGCAAAATGTAAATGTGTGATATTTGGGCTCTAAAATGGATTCGGGAGATCCGATCTTGTGTGGTCATGTTTGGTTCTTAGCAATGGGTTAATACGTGTCAATTTTTTCCACGTTTTATTTGAACAAAGCCTCTACTGTTTACCTTCATCTTCCTCTATTGGACCATTCGTGTTCATCTTCATCTTGCAGCTTCAAACTGCAACCTTCACCTTCCACCTTCCACCTGTGACCTGCCAATGGACGAATTTGGAGTTTTTGGAGCTCGTAGGCGATTTGGTGCTCTAAGGTCATTGAAGTATTCATCTATGATGAATGACGAGTGCCAATACAAACTACTCATGTTGTTGTTGACTTCAAGGAGCATCGATAACCCTAGAATACGTTTTTGGAGATGTTGAAACTGGTGGTAAGTGCTCTGCTTTTACATTCTCCATGTGTCTCTTTTTATGTTTTTCATGATCCCGATTTGTTGATGGATATAGAGTCAAACTACCTACAACTTTTTTGACTGAGTTGAGGGTTTTATCAATGTTAGAAGAGCAACAAATGTTGATGGAAGGTAAGAAAATGTTGTTTATCCAAGCTAAGGCATAATTCGAAGGACAAAACAACAATTGGAGCAACAATTAGAGGAGGCTTAAATACATTTTTAGTCCTTTAAATTTGAGTAATTATTTTTTTCTTTCTTCAAAAAAATTATGTTTTTATTAGTCCTTCAAATTTGTAAAAAAGGACTTTTAGTCTCTTTCATTGTTAATGATATCATAATTTGTAACAATTTTACCTTGTCAAAAATATGTTTTAATTTAATTTTTTTAAAATAATTTATGACATTTTAAAATTATTAAATTATATAAAAAAAATCACAACAATTTCACATTCATGTTTTTATTTTTTTCTCTTTTAAATCATCAAAATATGTATAAACAGTCACCAAACATACAAGTAAAATATTTTAGTGATTCAAATGTTAAAAATCATTTTTTAAAATAAATTTTGGTGATTAAAATTCACGACAAAGTGTGAAATTATGATACAATGAACAAAGAATGACCAAAATTAGCTTTTCGAAAATCTGATAAACGAATAAAAATATTTTTTAAGGATTAAAAAAATAATTATTCAAATTTGAAGTACGAAAAATATATTTAAGTAATTTTTTAATATATTAATCACGTGACTATTTTTAACTTTTATCAGAAATAATAGTTTTCATTTTATATATTTGAGTTGATTTTTCTATTGTTTTTTAAGAAATAATCATAAAATTTTCTCTCAGAAAAATGAACGCCTTCGCTGTCTTATTTTAGTGGAAGTGAGGCTTGGATGCAAAAGGTAAAGGCAGATATATTTTTTTAGTAAATATTATTCCTTTTTGAGAAATTTAAAAGAAAAATAGTTACAACTTTCTACGAAATTTGATTACTCTTTTTTAGCCAAAAATGTCTTATTCATTTTAAGCTCTCTTTTTTGGGAGGAAGAGTGTGTTCAATTATTCATTTTACGTTCGACCAAATGAGTTTAATTAAGTTAGTTTAACAAAACGTATGAATTATTATAAATATTTTATAGTAAATTTGATTTTTATGAATAAAAAAGTATTTTAATTTGATACAGAGCCTAGCTTGCAACATAGTTCAGTTTGGAGTTTGGACATTTGGTTTTAGAAGTTGGGCTAGAGACTAATTTGTTAGACATGGACAAGTCAGCTTAAGATTAAGTTTTGGGCTTTTGATTAGGTTCTTCAGTTATAGGTTTTATTTTGAAAATACGGGATGCCACTAAAAATGACAACATCTTCAGTGTTTGTGTTTGTTTCCTAAGGTAAGCTACATCACAAATGTCAATAATGTGGAAAAGATGAGAACATCTCTCTCATGCTGTCGATAGAATGACAACATAGTGAGTCGATGTGGGGATATAAGCCATTATGAATCTCCTCAAACATTTTCATATAAAATAATAACTTAACTCAAATACCTTGATGTAATGATTTTTCTTACAACATCAATCAATTATAAGTTATTATATTCATATAAAATAAAAGTTATTGACTTTTGCAATAAATATTTTTTAAATTTATACTCATGATGTCATTTAATTAGCTGATTTCACAAAAAAATTATATGCTAACGTATGTCAAAATTAAACTCAAAATATTTCCTATAAACTTAGAAAACAAATGGTGTTTTCTGAATGGCAACATAGTGAATCCGTGACAGGACATTGAGGTCTCATTTCACCCAACCATGTTCATATAAAAAGAAATATCCTGAGCCTAGAAAGTGAATGTGCTGTTTTGCTCATTTAAATGTTCTTCCTAGTCAAGTCCAAATGGTTTATCTCAGAGGAGTGGATCTGAGAAGACAAGGCTGGTTTACACTCCTATATCATGATCGATTGGTATAAAGTGAATTTACTTTGTGTTCTCAGGTCACCCCTTTGAGCCAACCTGTTGACATATACCAAAACATGAATATATCCTTCTCATATTTTTTTATCACCACATCTTGTTATAATGTTTTCAGATTTCAGGAAATGTTGCAGGCTGGATTTGTGGATGGTGTAGAAATCAAAGTTGTTATTTTTACACTACATTTTCTATACTTTTAATTTCCTCTACACCTCCCTTTTATTGAAGAAAAAAGAGAATAGAAAAAAAGTTAATGTCTCTACTTCTTTTTCAATCAAAGGGAGTTGTAGGGGAAAAGTTTAGAAAATGGCGTGTAAGAATAACATCATTGTGGAAATATAAGTGGCTGCAGTCATTTGCAGTTTCATGTTGAAGAGAAAATGGCAACTAGTGCTTATAACTTTTTTTATTATTGACAAATGTTAGTTTGTTAGTTTTTTTTGTTAGAGATGTCACTTGGAGAAATTTAAACATGCAACCTCTCTATCCTTTCATCTCTCTTCACCTATCTGAAACACTGAACCAATCTTATATCTCCACTAGTGCTTATAACTTATTAGCATCGGCTTTAGGAATACAAAAGAGGAAGATTCTGTAGTGCGAGACACAAGACATAGCCTTCCTTTTTCTTACTTTTTTTTTTTAAGTTGATGACAATATAATAGAGTTTAACTATGGTATAACTTGGGAAGTTTTTTTTTTCTTTTTTTGATACAGGAAAATCAAGGATCCTTGAATGCTAAAGCAAAAATGCAGTTACTAGCTACGAGTTTCCAACAAAGTACATGTTTGAAGTTGCCCTTTTGCTTTGTAAAAGCAAAATTGAGGAAGCTAGCAATTAGAGTCTTTGGATTCAGGGATATGTGACATTGCAATTTAGGTTGTTCACATTATGCATGACCTATTAAACATGAGGAATACAGAATTCATAGTTGTCTTAAATTCTGATCTACCAATACTTATTCTTTTTACTATACTACCGATTTTATGTCGCACCTATTCAATTGCAGCATAAGAATATATTCTACGTTCAACAAGTGACTTCCCTACACAATTGACCCAATTAAAAATTACAAATAGAATAAGTAAAAGTTTACTACATCAGCACGAAACACACACCACTTACTTCATTTTGTCAACCAAACATCAGAACCAATTTCAGTTTCTCTATGGAAACGGGTTACTTGGGAATTATACTCTCATTTGTCCTTCTCTATACTGCATTGGAGAGCAGAAGAGCGAGGTCCCGGTTATACAGGACAGATCAAACCTCAGACAAAATCAATTGTCAATTCTTAATTAACAATGTTTAAGTAAAACATGCATTGGTGAAGAAGAAAAAAAGCAAAAGAGTTCCGACATATTCTCTATGTTCTAATTATAAAATCCAAGTTTGAAAAGATGATTATTTGTTTTTATAAACCTCAATCTATAATGTTTTTTGCATTAATTATTTTTATATTAGAAATATTCCTCATTAAAAGAAGAGAGATAATGTCTTGACAAACAATTAGGAAAGAGGAAAATATAAATGACAAGGATAATTTTGGAAAAAATTATAAATTTAAGCAAATTTATAGTTATCAATTAAATTAATTATTTTTTTAATCCTGATTAATTAGATAATTGAGTCTTGTTAATAGGAACAGAAGAAGTTCAAAGCTGAACCTATGATCCAAAGAGAACAAGGTCTGTGGGGCAGAAACTTGGTATACAAGGCAGCACAAGCCGAATTGTCATCAAGGGGTGTATTGAAGTCTGTGGATTGGACCTTAAGAACCCAAGAAGGATTTACGAACAAGAGTTTCTGTGTGTGGCGTGGCATTTCGTTCAAAATGCGATTTTGCATTAGTGTGGATCGGAAATGAGAGAAAGTCATGACTTGCACACGAATTTGAAACTTGGAAGAGACTTCACTGGCAATCTTAACAGAATTTCGATTATTATTTCCTGTGGCAGAAACAGAAACACCATCTTCTGCCTTCTCGTTTCTCCTATGCCGCTGCCACTGTAATTTATGTTCATTAGCTTAGCAGATAACACACCCAATCCATATATTAACTGAATCCAGATATTCCGTTTTAAATCTGTTTTAAGGTATCTGTTTTTTTGTTTTTTTTATCCTATCCATAATTTATACCCGCTTACCAGAAATTTTTGGTTGAATTCAAACACAACACCTCCTTTTTAAATACAACCAATAAAAAGTGTACATGTAAAATAAAAATAAATATGCTTACAGTATATAGTGAGAGGGTCGTGGATAGAGAGGATTATGATTGTGTATGGAACAAATAAAAGAAACTTCATATTAGTTGGCAATATAAAAATTTCAATTTGGCAATAACAAGCTTGGTATTCAAGATATTTCTATCTGTTGTCAATTTCAATGCATACTCAAAATACTTATATGTTATATTGAATTAAAAAAAAAAAATTTCCACAAAGATGAAAGTTCTCCAAACAATGAGTAACTACTTGTTGAGGGTGAGAGCATTGAGCTTGAGAATTAATGCAGGCAATTGTTTGAGATTGATGGAAGTGAACATGAACTTGGGCAGTTGGATATAGAATCAATCTTTCCACATATCTGCAAACTCATCAGGCTCAAGAGGATTAGACATCTCATGCATTTTCCTCCTTGTCTTTGCTTTGACCTTCTTCACGAACTTTCCGGTCTTCTTCCTTTTATCCAAAGCTCGAATCTATAAGAACCAACAACCAATGATGATATTGTTATTTTCAATAGAAAGCTTGGAAAATTATAAGTATAGATGGAAAATTTATTGGTCCTTACCTGATTTGGGGCCACATAGAATGGATTCTCATATAAAGTTGGGCCTCCAAAACTTCCACCAAATATTTTAATTGGATTCAAGCAGAATCGCGGACCAACCTAAACAAGTAGTTTGCACACACAGGTTAAATGAATGTTAGCAATTGATATATCAAAATATAAATCAAATAGCCAATAACCAATTTCCAAACCTCGATCAATGACATTTTATCAAAGACCCCTCTAGGTAATTTGTCTGACTCATTATGAGGAACAGAGATCTGCAAGGGAATAAAGATGTAAGCTTGCTCAGTCAGTAGGCATCAGCAACAAGAAACAGAAAATGAGAATACCATGGCATGGAAAAGCCAGGTTCACAAGTTACCACTTGTTTAATGTTTATGTACTAGCAGAAAATGCACCATTATCTCAATTAATTAGGACACCCTCAGTACAATATGAAATAACTAAATTTAAATTCATTTCATTACCATAAGCAAGTTATCAAATGCATGAACAATTAATCCCTCAACTGTCTACTCTACACCCATCAATATAGTACAATACATTAACAGGTGGTGGTGATGTGGAACATAATAATAGCATCTGGTGGTTTACGCCCCCCAAAACAAAATGTGGTTGGATTGGATAAGGGCATAGCTATAACCCAGCCAAGCTCAGTTTAAAGTAGGGATGGAAGGTTAACACCAGTGGAGTAGAGAACACGGGGGAAATCCCCAAGAAAAGAGGAAAGGTGAGCAGATCGGCTTGAACATGCCTCACGTTCACAATGAGAAAAACCCTACTTTAGTTATCTGTACAAAGGGGAAGAGAGAGGATTATCTTAATGCAACTAATCTGGTGGATTTGCTGTCCTACATGTGAGTAGAACATCCATCCCAGACTCTCACAGTAACCAAAACCAAAATAAGACTTGATTCAGTCATCACTGATTTGGTAAGGCTGATAATAATTAAACGAATACAGCGGATCACTGACAAGAAACAAAAAACACATTACATATTACAATAAGGATTCAATTTTCATTTATTGCTAGTTCTAGGGGTTAAGCACTACCAGTGAACCATATAGAGCCACTTACTCAAAACAGAAAATCAGCTGAAAGCTTACGCTGTGATTTTTTTTTAAATAGGCACTGTGATATTAATAATCAATGCCACATTGGAACATCTTAATACATTGATAGAATAAAATGTTTTACATTGGTAGTAGATCAAATTTAAACTCTTATAGTGGCCCATTATTCATGGTCTTCAAAGTTGTGGTTAAGCATTTTTTTTCATACTTAGTCTATTTGTTAAGGAACCCAAAAGCTAATCCTTCAAATAGAAACTCCGATTGATTCCTCGGTGTTGTTCACAAGAAAAAGTCTAAATGTTTAGACTCAAACTTCACTTCTTCCATTAAGCTATGGCTAACAAAAAAAACTCAAACTATAATCAAAATGTACACACTTTTTGTTTGTTTAGAAGGTGGGTGGAATGGATGCTAAAAACAACAAATCTCTGGATTTCAACCTCTAAATTAACGCAATAGGTAAATGATGCATATGCAAATTCTTTACATCTTGTGCAAATGCCAAATACAAACACAAACCTGGTAATTCCGAAACCATATATGGTCATCAACTATTGAGAAAACAAAAACGTGATCATGGAATGGCTTAGTCCTTCTTAGGTCCTTTGGTGTTTCAAATATCTGAAAGAAAGAAATAGTATATTAGCAATAATCAAAATTGCGTGAAGTTTTACTGTTTAATCACCCAGATACAGTACTCAGACACGAGTATCATATCATAATAGAGAAAATTGTGGATAGGAATATATGCATGCAATATATCTCTACATTCTACTCAACTTAAACTATGTCAATGGATGAACATAACTGATAAAATTTTCTCTGGTCAGTTAAAAAATTAACAAAATACTCCCTAGGCAGATATATGACAAACATACTGCAAGATCCCAAATACATTAGGAAAGAGCACATTAAAAATGCTTAATTAGACTAGCAATTCATAGTGTACAACTGCATGAAGCAACAAACTAAGATGAAGTTATTCAACTAACATTATTCTTCTATGTGATATGACATACAAGAGTAATAAACATGCTGATTAGATATTTCCTAATCTTTCTTTCAGATGAAACTAGATGCACAATAAAATACTACTTACTAGGAATGAAACCAACCCCATACCTGTAACAGCATCTCCTTTAGCAGTTTCCAATGTGCATCTTTTTCAAAATTTGCTGAAAATGTCAAAATAGGACGAGAACCTTTTAGTTGATTTCCAGTTAGCTTCAATTCCTCCATTGTGTGCACTGGAAAGCAGTGGAGGAAAAACAGAGATCAGCAAAATGATACCAGAAAAAAGTTGAGAGAGAAATATAAAGAATCATAATTCAGCAGACAGAATCACAAATATAGTACACAGAGATCAAGACTCTACATCTTCATAGCAAGCAAAATAGTATTGTATTGACCTTATGATAATAATCAGATGAGAATATTACCAGCACTAACTAAAAATTTTACAGATGGGCCATTGGGGCATTTTGCTATCCAGAGATAAAGATCTTTTTGCTTCCTGCACTGAAATTCATATATATAAAAGGGGAGGACAAGACAATAATCAGAATGTAACAAGTTGATCAGACCTAAAGTCAAGACTAAGAATTAGTGTCAAATATTACTATTACCCAATTGTCAGAGTTCAAATTAAATGAACTGCTTAAATAGTAAATACATGGAAAAGCCAGAATGGTAATTGGGGGGGGATGGGGGGGGGGCTATTATGCTTTAAAATGGATAAAACATGAATGCATAAAATAAAATTTAAAAATAAAATCATATGTTTAATCCAATCAGAAAAAGAAAGTGATCATACCGATTTGAAATAGAAAGGGGCCAACAATAATTTATCGCATCTAAATAACATCAACAACATTGGTGACCTATAAAAAAATTCCTTAAACTATAAGCATGCTAATCTATTGAACAAAAGCATAACACATCAAACCTAATTTAACATAAGATGGCAATGAAAAACCTTGTCATATATAGCAGGAAAAAAATACCTCAAAAAATAAACAAGAGGAACAATTTTTTATCTCAACAAGCTCGTTCAGGGTGGCGCCTTTAGTTGCCTTTGATTCAACCTTGTTTTCCTTCTTGCAATGAGGCAAAAGTGACACCACATTCAACATCAAATGCCGGTACCTATAAATTAATGAAAAGAACACTTCACCCATCAACACCACATACAAAAACTAACCCTCAAGATAAGACATTTTGTCTATTGTTAAATTTTGTAGACCAGCAAAGCATTTCCATTATATTTTTTTATTTCTAAAATAAAATAAAGTAATTCAAACCCCAAACAAGCACACAAAATCTGTAACTACAAAATATGGGGTATGTATTTGGTTGTACCTGTAATTAATGCGCCTAGAGCAAGTGACCAATACCTTCTCTTTGTTCCTAAATATAGGTGAATTATCCTCAACTTCATCAGTGACTTCATTCTTATCCTTCCACCCCAAAAGGGTCCTAGCTGGTCTCTCTGGAGTGACATCTTCCTTTTGGGGCTGTGCCTCATCATGAGTTGTCTCACTGTGCTTCCTCTTCTTCCCCATTTTTGGCTTGAAAATCTGCCATACCCAAGAACCAAAATCATATAACAAAAATGGCACCGACCCAAAGCAAGAGAAAACTGGGCCACAGAACATGTGTTAGTAGTGAGGTTTGGCTCCCAAATGAAAATTGGTGTAGAAGGGCCGAGAATTGCACAGCGGCATCAAAGCAATCAATGGTGGGTGCCAGAGCAATAAAGAAAGGAAGTTTTAAAAATTGCAAAAAGAGGTCTCGTGTCCTTGAGAGGGAAATTCTGTACTTTGGAATCGTTTCACAAAACCTACTGTGAGATAGGACAAGAAATTATATGCATAATAGACTTGCCTTTGCGCTTCAGCAGTTTAAGTTTCAACCTCTTCTACAATTGAATTTTTTTCTGATGATCCACGGGTATCTTTGGTATCCCCTGCTCAACAAATTAAACAATATCAGCTTAAGCAAATCCACCAAATCTGCTATTAGCTTAACATACCAAACATGCAATATTCTATTGGTCCATGAAAAAATTTGCAAGATAATCACATTGAAATAAAAATTAAAATATATACAGCACAATAACAGAAAGAATAACAGCTAAATTGAATCCTACACAGCTCACGAATTCAGAGTTTTAGATTCCTGACAAAAGTGATGGATATGACGGAAACAAATCATCCAAGCAGTGAACAACCAAACATCTATTCAGGAGCACATGGATTGAATCCTAAACACACACATAACAGGTCGAGTGTCAGTTAACAAGAAAACAAATCATTTACACACTGAACATCTATTCAGAAATCAGAATCAAAATATATTTAAGCACATGGATTGAATCCTAAAGAGAGAAAGTGCAAAGGATTAAATTGACTTCTTTGCATGCATCCTCAGATAACTCAACTCACATGGAAAACAGAACATGAAGTCAAAAGCAAATTGAGAAGTCTAAGCTACAAATCAATTACAAATAAGAAAAGGAACTTGAGAAGACCCATGAGAAGAAAAGTCATGGAACCTCATGCCCGTGGATCAAAAGCGAAAAAATGTAAAATGCCATTAGGAAATAACTGTTTGAACTTTGAACCTAGGAATTTAATTTTTATGGGGTCAATGATTCTAACAGTGTATAGGAGACAATAGCATTTAGCGAGAATCGTAAGAACGAAATTACAATACAGTTAGAAAAGGTACAAATTGCAACGTTTGGGAGTGGATGAGAGATAGTAGTGTGAAGCAGAGCACACAGCGGGAGCCGGAAGTGAGGGAAGGTCACTAGGTCGACTTTAGATTTTTATATTTATACTAGAGGATATTTTATAATTGATATTAATTGCACATTTTGTCTTCAAACTTTTGTCATTTTGTAAATTTTAAAAGTTTAATAATTGAAGGTAAATAAAATTATATTATCAATTAATCTTAATTTTTTATTAGTATAATTTAAAAATAATTATTATAAAAATTAACAAATTTATAATATATATTAGATTGTGATTGGATAATAATATATAATTTTTTTTCATTTTATTATTAAAGTTTGGAGTTTGCAAATTTTATTATACTAATTATTTAATTTTCTTGAATATTACAACTTTGTTGAGTGTTTGTGAAATGTAAAATGAAAAAAAAAATGCTAAAATTTAAGAAAATTGAATAGTATAATGGTAATATATGCAAAAGAAAATAAAAAATTTGATAATTAAATTTATAAAATTGTAAAATTTTGATGGTAAGATGTGTAATTAAACTCGTAATTGATTTGTTTTAAAACTAAAATATTAATTCTTTAATTATATATATATATCTCATCTGTTAAGTCATTATTTTGTAATTAGAATAATTTTTTATTATTTAATTTATTATTTAGGTTTAATTTTTAAAATTAATTTAATTCAATCTTATTTTATAAACTAAATTGGTTATGCTAATAAAAAAATGTGTGTTTTATAATAATTTAAAATTACTTAATAATGGAGGTTTTAAATCACCACAAGAAAGTATAATTTCTTATCAAGTATTATGATTGTTATGCAGGTACATTCTTATCCTAATCCTACACACACACATATATATATATATATATATATATATATATATATATATATAGTTTTTAAATTGCAATTAATCAATTCATTGTTTAATTATTCATTTATCCTGATTCATTCCCTAAATTGGATTTAAGTTGCTCAAGTAATCAAAAACTAACAATCATCCTGTATGTTTCCATTAAGAACTCAAAATACTTTTTCTTCGAATTGAATTTCTTCCTTTTCTTGTTAAAAAATGCCTTTCATTCTGAAACTGAAAATTATTCTTCCTTGTGATCAGAACTCTTATGACTTTGAGATTCAAAATCTGAAGATTCCCGCTAGCCATGTTTGAAGATTTCAGTGCTTCTTCCTTTCATTTAATTTCACAAAGAAGTTCTGTCGACAAGCATGTACTTGCATAATGTTATTGATTGCTCCTCTGTATATTTGACCTCTTACAGTCTTTTATCAAGAATTAAAAAGTGAATTTGTATAATTCACTATTTCATTTATTTCATTTCTCGTGTCTTCTTATAAATGGATTTAAAACTGTATATTAAAGTTTGTCAACAACTTATAGGAGCTGGGAATATGCAGTTAAGTGACAAGGTTTGATACTCAATCCATTCATGGGCACCATTCTATGGCTTCCTTCTGCTAAACACTTATAATGTAGTTCCTATGCCTTAAAAGACAAGAGTATTATTGATGTATTTGATTTTTAGGGTGAAAGAAAAATCAGAGTGAGAGAAGAAGTCGATGGAGATGGAAGTAGACGTCGAGAAGAAGCAACAAGACGTGGTGAAAGAGAAAGACTTGTTCAAAGCTGCAGAAGAGGGTGAGGCATCAACGTTCGAAGCACTCTCTTCTGAAATCCTCTCCAAAGCCCTCTCTCTCAGAAACGAAGACGCTCGTTCCCTTCTCCACGTCGCAGCTTCTTCCGGTCACTCCCGGGTACCCTTTTGCCCCTTCTCAAAAGGGTCTCTTTGCTTCTCCTTCAATTGTCGTAAAAATGCGTTCTTTTTGCATTTGCTTTTACACCTAGAAATTAGGGCTTCTGGTTAGTGGGATTGTTGTTTCTGATGGTTGTGGATGGGAATGAATGTGTTTAGGTGGTGAAGATGCTGGTGTCTTGTGATGCATCTGCTGGTGTGGTGAACTGTGCTGATGAGGAAGGGTGGTCGCCGCGTCACTCTGCAGCCAGCATTGGGAATGTGGAGATAGTGGAGACTCTATTGAGCAAAGGTAGGTCAAGGCACTTTTTTTTATTACTATTATTGTTATTTATGATCTCAGTCAGCATCTTCTTTTTTATTTCCCTTCAAATTTGATTGAAGTGTAAACTGGGTGGATAGGTAATTGGTGTCTGATTCCTGAGATTGATATGTTTGATTGATTTTAACTTAATTTCAAGACTTAGTATTAAGAATTATGTTATACAATGGTTTTGAAAAATGGTCTGCAACAGCGATTGTTGGGACCGCAGTGTCAAGGTTGTTGGGGTCTCTGCAAACATCACGATTGCAATTGCAGCTGCATCAGCCGCTTTTGTTTGCAGTCATCTGCTTGATATTGCAATGAAACCGTTACTGTGACCATGACTACGATTTAAAACCTTAGGAACTGGTATTATTTATGTGTTTATAAATTATAATTAGTTATTTATATTAATTTTTTTCATGGAGTATGTAATGCTGATGCCTGATTTCAAATTCTTATTAAACTTAAATAGAGTTGAGGTATATCTTTCCCATTTTTTAGCTGCAATCAGATTATGGATTAGTGTTGGGAAGCTTTTAACTTGGTGTAGCTTGTGATTTAAAAAGGTGATAACCAATAGTTGAGTGCTTTCAAGTGTCAATTGTGGTTTTCTATCAATTTTCATTTTATACACATCTTGATTGAATATGTAGGTTGCTATTGTGTGTTGTCTGTATTTTGTAAATTGTGGAATTGCTCTTGAAGATTCACAAGTCTAGTAATAAAATGCAGCTCCAATAATAACCTATACTTTTCATGACTATGTTTCGTTTACAATGTAGAAAGATTCATCATCAATTATTTCAAAATGTTCTTGTTCTTCATGTTTGGTAGGAGCTGATGTTAATCTGAAAAATAATGGGGGTCATGCTGCTCTAAACTATGCAGCCAGCAAAGGTTGGGTGAAGATCGCTGAAATGCTTATCTCCCATGATGCCAAGATTAATATAAAGGATAAGGTTGTAGCATGGAAACATTTGATATGTTTGTAACACTGCAGTTTCAATGTACCCCTTTTTTTTCAGATCACATTGTTGAAGATAACATGCATAATAATTTAGTGTATGTCTTGTACTATGATCAGGTTGGTTGCACTCCATTGCATCGGGCAGCTAGCACTGGGAAATCTGAGCTGTGTGAACTTTTGATTGAAGAAGGAGCAGAGGTTGATGCTGTTGATAGAGCTGGTCAAACTCCTCTAATGAATGCTGTAATTTGCTGTAACAAAGAGGTATGCTTATTTTATGTTTGTGCACGCATGCATGTAAGCTGTATAAGAGCAAAAGTACACCACTCTCAATGTTTTTGTTTGCAAAATTCCTATCTACCTGTGTATTAAAATAGTGGATGTGACTTCTTGATTCATTTGTTTGTTTTCTTATGATCCAATGGCTTAATTAGTTTCTTTACATGCAAATTTTGAAGAAGGCTGCTAAGTTGATTGTTTACAACTGAATCATGCAAGTATATTTTTCTTTACTTGGTGTTCTTTTAACAAATATTTCATCCTACTCATCTCAAATTAAGATTATGCTTGGTCCTTGCTTGTAAGGCCTGGTCGACAAAAATGAAGCATTGAATGCCAGGCTTGAGCTGTTTAATACTAATTGTACTTGACTAGTTCCTAATTGTTCTAGAATATGCATTTAATAAATGGATTACAGGTTTTATGTAAGATGAGCAATAAAGAATGAGGGTTGACACCCAAATATTTGCCAGTCAAGACTCTAGCAAACTGCTTACTACTATTTGGTACTTAAAAAGGAAATTCTAGCTAGTAGTTGTAAGATGTTATCTAACGTGGAGAAATTGGATGGAGGCATGGGGTAAGCTTAGATATACTATTCATCTATGATGCACAAGTCCCCTTAAATTGTTGCCAATTGCGTATCCAGTATAGTACTTATTGGGTACACATGGGTATGCACCCAATATTTTTTCCTTAAATTTTGCAAACAACTATGTTTTGGTACATAATATCACTCAAGTACAAGTCAGGCCATGCAAAACTTCTTTTTCACCCTTTGAAATCTTATGTTCCCTTTAGGTATTTTCACTAACTTGATACACTTTATGGAGTTCTGTTGGAAACTTGAAGTTTGAACATTATGGAAATTTCATTACTTTATTGTTTATATTTTATATTTTCTAGGGAGTATTAAATGACATTTCCAACTTTTGATTTTAGATGCACCGAGGTGCAAGGAGGGTTACACTTACACTGTAAATTCTTGTGCAGAATCTGCAAATGAATGATTTGGGGTTGGTTTCGTTAGTGATTGTATTTAGTGTCTATATAGAATAAACTGATGTCAATGATGAGGATTACACTGAAATTGGAGTTGGCTTCATTAGTTTCTTTTGGCTTCCCTAAGTATCATCTCACTTGATAGACGACAGACTAATTTCCCAAGATACGATCTGATGCTGTAGCAGGGGCAGGTTTTTTTTTTCCACGATAAAAATCTATGGATTAAACCCAAGATCACATGCTTAAGGAATCTGAGCCCCTTTCACTTCGACCAACAAATGTTGGTGGCTCCATTAGTAATTTGTTTTTGCAACTATATAGAGTATGTGGTATCAATGTAAGGAATATGTTTTGATAGTTTTGTTGTTGGAGTCTTGTAATTGCGGAACATCATACATTAATTAATTCAGGGTCATAAATAAATCTTTTTCATGTGTTCTGTTTACAGGTAGCCCTTCTTCTGATAAGACATGGAGCAGATGTGGATGTGGAGGACAAGGAAGGGTACACGGTGCTTGGTCGAGCCACGCATGAGTTTAGACCAATATTAATTGATGCTGCCAAGGCCATGCTTGAGTGATCATACAACTGTAAGAAAATGAGAAAATTGTCAGGACAGGAATGTAAAAAGAGAGCAGAATTGTGGTAGTTATTTCGCAATGCGATAATCGTGGTTACCTTCTTGACAAATTATCTTGCACAGGCAAAAAGCTCATCTATACCCTTATGTTCTTAGTTGTCAAACCAGTTTGTTTTGGGTATTTTTGTGCCAGCTTTTAAATTAAATCAGGAAGATTAGAATTTTTTCTATGATAATCTCCTAAATTATCAATTCAGATTGTATAAGTCAAAACATTTTAATTCTAGAGATTTTAAGAACTCTCCGTTCGTTGATTTTACAAGAAATCGTTCATTTTACTTTTATTTTCTTCTATCATTATGCGCTAAAAGAAATTAAAGTGGATGACGTTTTACTAGTAATGGATTAACGATGGGGAAATTACTTAGTGGAAAATTATAGATGAGATGCTAGAGTTGGTGAATTTGGACTATAGTGTAAAATAAGTTATCATTGAGAGAAAAAAAATTGATGGCATTTTTTGTGGTATAAAGAACCTTGCAATTTCATTCTTGATCAAACCAACAAATCGTCCTTAATCAACATGAGATTACTCGATGTATCACACTGTTGGGATTTCGACAAGTATACCGATCGTTCCAAGTAATAAAGTGATGAATAAGATATCGTTCCTTCGAGAATTGATGCACCAATTGTATTATAACTATTATCTAAAAGTTGGACAACAAATGTCTGGTAAAATTGTGTTTTGTATATTGAAATGAGTAAAAGTAACGACAAGAATTAAGAAACAATAAATGATTATAAACAACGAAGTTTGGTTTCAAACAATATGAGAGATAGAGTAGTCAGGGCACACGCACTCGATAATTCTCACCTTCTTAATTTGGATTGATTACTACATTTAATTACTCAAATTACTCAGCATATGCATCTTCATACAGAGTTTAGTTAAGTCATAATTCCTTAGTGACATTAACCTTTTTTAACCCACTTAAAAACCCTAATTCCTTAGTAGTCTTCCTTAGGTTAAGCATTAAGTTCAATACATTAAATCATTCACAAACATACATCTCTATTCCTAGAGAATGTAAGGATTGTTACTTTACCAAAGTCAGAGCTTAGAACTCCAATATTCCTATTGTGAACACTAGCTCTCAACACATTATCAGAATGATCAAGTCTAATAAAGAAATATATTCTATTCAAAGCAAGGTAAAATAAAATAACTTAGCATAAAAGAATAATAGAATCCAATCCAATCCAAAGGAAGTTTACATCAAGTGTGTGGCCCTAACTACAAGAATGAACTAGCCAAACTTATTCATGTTTGACCTTGATAGCATAAAAAGAAGCATGCTCAACTGAAGAACAAACAAGAAGAAGAAGAAGGAAAAACTCCAACTTGGTCTTCAAACAACAAGCCCTAGCTGAGCACTCCCAAGCTCTCCAAAACTCCTTTCCTCTGATATTTTCGTGTCCAAAAGTCCTATTCTCAGCAGTGGGTTTTTCTATTTATACTTAGGAAGTAAATCTCCCAAAATACCCTTAGTAGAGTGCACGGTGCTGCAGAACCCGTGTTCTCACACTAATCGCGCCAAGTCCCACGCTGATAGCGCCAACATTTTACCATCTTGGCTCTGATTGAGCCGATTCCGGCGCTAATCGCGCCAGATGGCAATGAGGAATACACCATCAATTAATTCAGTGGCGCGATTGACGCCATCATTTACGCCGTTAGCGCCAGTTGACAGTGAGAATTAAATTATATTTATCCTTTGGCGCTGGTAGTGTAACACCCCGTGTGCACCCGGTGCATTATCATCAGATTAGCGCTATCAGCGTCATATAAAGCGGTGCGGAAACGAGAGAATCGTTTCTCTTGATTACATTATGCATAGAATATAAAATCACATATAACATAGGCCCCTTGCTGATCCAGGTAAAAACAAACATAACATAGGCAGAGATAAAACAGACTAAACACACAAAGATAGTCAGGAGGAAAACCTCAAACTTATACATCAAGATCTGTACAGTGTAACTGGTGAACACTTACACCCTATCCTTTATAATACAAGATAGAGACAAAATAAAGACTCTTCTAGTCTTCATCTGCAGTCTATGACCAGGTCCAGCACTCTCGGCTAGGGCCTCCTGCCCTGAGGTATCTCCTCTCCTCTGGAACACCTGAAAACCACAACCCACAACGGGGTGAGATATAAAATCTCAGTAAACTCAGGGTCCTGGGAGATCTTCCCTTACCCTGGTTCACCTCAAAGCATACACCCAAAACCAAAACAGGAACGAACTTAGGAAATCATCCTAGCTCTCATAACCCACTACAGGGTAACCTAACCATATACTCTCAGTATCAGAGGTATCACACCTCATCCTGGCTCTCACAGCCATCTCAAAAGCATCTAACAGAGCCAAGCCAGAATCATGGCTTCAATATCTCATATCGGCTCTCATACTCGTCTGACAGAGATCTCACAGAGGTACCTAATCATCAGTGTCAATCACTGGACACTGTATATACCAGAGAGGCACCGCCTCCAATGCTATATATAAAGCATGGCCTGAGTCCACCACTCAGGACTTCATACACACGGTCTGAGGAATCTCTCAACTCAGGGCTTTCACACACACTGCCTGAGGAATCTCTCAACTCAGGACTTCACATACACTGCCTGAGGAATCTCTCAACTCAGGACTTTCACAAACACTCAAACCCTCGTCATCAGTGTACATCAATACACATTCATCTACCAAAACTATAGTATAATCATGGCATACAACCATGCATCACATCCATAACTATCAGGCAGAGGCTACATCTAAATATATAGGAACATCTCCACTCACGGAGGCTACGTCTATATATTAGGAACATCTCTTGCCTGAATATTAACATATCTATCGGAGGCTTCATCTGAAACATAGGAACATCTCCCATAACGGAGGCTACATCTATGTAACAGGCACATCTCCATCTAGCGAGGCTACATCTGTGTATAGGAACATCTCCCATAACGGAGGCTACATCTATATCACAGGAACATCTCACAACCTATCACAATCAATTGCCTGAGGAGGCTACATCTGTGTATAGGAACATCTCCCCTAACGGAGGCTACATCTATATCACAGGAACATCTCACATCAGGTCTTACTCAACTCAAATCATCTATCCTACTACAATAGGATACTACTCAAACACAACATGCATATCAATTCCCTATCACAGGGTTCATTCCACATTTCAAACATCGCATGCCAATACACATCAATTCCCCCTTCTCAGGGTTAGGCATACAAATCATCAAGCATTCACAGCTTTGCCTAAGGAGGAACCTCCATACAGGGCAATCCATCCTTAGGACTTTAGCGGAGAGCAGTGGCACCTCCCAAGGAATCTCAGCTATTCCAGGGAGTCCTCAAACTCTTCCACTGGCTAGGGAACCTCAACTAGCCCGATACTATCGCAGTATCCTATAGGTTCCATCACCTGCAACCTCAGGTGCATTTTCATTCTCACACTATCTCAGTGTCTATCCTAGGGTTCATCATTCAAGCCCAGCCCACACTAGGCCATCTCATAATTCCAAAGTCTGGAACGGACTGAGTTTCACTCCAAGTACCGTTTACCAACCCTCTCAGGCTCATCATAATCAGATATATATATATATATCACCCACTTGGGTGGCAAACCACAACTAAGGGAAAAACCCCAGAACAGTGAGCTTACCTGGCATGCCGTGCCTCACAGCT
This sequence comes from Glycine latifolia, assembly GCA_013407115.1. Classification (NCBI taxonomy): domain Eukaryota; kingdom Viridiplantae; phylum Streptophyta; class Magnoliopsida; order Fabales; family Fabaceae; genus Glycine; species Glycine latifolia. Next base: position 29,553,829 of record CM023948.1, on the reverse strand, counting down.
CTAGCTCAACTGATGGTCTGCATCACTGCTGCCCGTTGTGTCAAGCCCTACCAAAGTACACAACCGCATATTATAGACCATACAGGCATATAGACACATGCAAGTTCAACAAGCAATCCTCAACTGTCTCTGGGAAAGAAATCTCAATCCTTTCCATCAACCCAAGTTATCTAACTTAAGGTTCATCAGGCTTATCCATTCTAAGCCTTTTCATAGACCCTCAATGGTCTGTCTCAACACAACCATGGCCTAAGAGTCTCCACAGACTCAACCCAGCCATTCTCAATGAGCATCACAGCTCACACAAACCACTTATACAGGGATTTCCACGGGCTTGAACGGTCTATCTCACAAGACACTGTTCTCATGGCCTCTCAGGCACAACAAGCCCATCATCATGGCCCTTGCATGTCTCAAATCAAGTGACTCAGTCCGAGTCACCCATGCATAACCTAGAGCCAAAACCAACAGTCACCAAATCACAAACTGAAAGCTAATCCTTCCTCCTCTCATGATTCTAAGCACTTCTCTCAACTGGACCCAGAGCTAATTCTAGCTCCATCACAGATGGGTCACTATTCATCAAAACCCTTAAATCCAAAATCAATCGGAGAAACTCGAGTTTCTTACCTCAACAACGGCAAGGAAGACCCAAGGACCACCCTCTCGAGCTCCGGTGTCCTTTCCACGCAATGGGTCTCAGCCACTCCCAAGTTCTCTGAGCTTTCCTTTGGAGATTCCCAAATTCTCTCAAAAGGAGTTTTCTCAAGAAAATGGGTGAATGATTCAAGCTTCCATGGTGTTTCCCTCACAATCAAAGGCCATAAGGAAGTGTTTTGGTCAAGATATATGGCTCTAGGAAGCTTGAAGGGGTCAACAATGGAGGTCTAGGGCTCAAGGAAGAAGAAGAAGCATTTCCCTTTCAGTTTTTCGCGTTTTGGGCTTTAAATAGTGGCCCTGCCCGAGCTCCCACGCTCCAGGCGTGGATCCCACGCTCCAGGCGTGAAATTCCAGAGGAAATCAACTTTCTGGAGCACTTCCCACGCTCCAGGCGTGGCACTCCAGCCGTCGCTAAATCCGTCGCTAATTCCGTCACAAAATCCGTCGCTAACGCTTTTTCTGACGGAATTTAGCAAATTTAAACTTTTCTTTCTTTTCTCTTATTTATTAAACCTAGGTTATTATAGGTAGCCCCAACTTTAGTGTTGTTGGAGCGGGATGGCAATGAGTTTTGCCTTTAATTATCCTGTTTTTGCGCTAGTGGCACTGGATTTCGTGCGGATCATGCTAGAACCTTTGACTTGGCTTGCTTTCTCTTGTTCTCTTCACTTCTATTGGCACTTTTCAACTATGAAACTACCTAAAATGAGTGAAAGCATAATTAAGAAGGAGTTATCAATATTTCTATCAATTGTAAGCAATTATTACTCATTTATGATCAATTTAAGACTTTTTTTAGCTTGGAAACACTATATGCTAGGCGCATATCACACACCGTGTATATGATCCTATTTGTATAATGAACAAAAAAAGGTAGCATAATTGACTACACATAATAGACAAGTATGACTAAAATATCTATAATACTGATAATATCCATAATAGTTAAATGGCTTATTTCCAGTATCAATTTATTAATGGAGTGGGATGGGTATTAAGATACTCGTGCAGTAGGTATTTGCTATTTTTTGTTATTATAAAATTAAATACTTAAATATATAAAACTATCTAAAATTTCCCCTAATTTTTTATAGTTAAGTTTTTTTTACTTATAATTAACATAAGATTTTCATGTCTACTTTTCAATTATGGTTGTTAAGTTATTTCTTAAAAAATGTTAAAATAATTAAAAAAATGGTTAAAGTGTTTTTTTAGCTATTTTAAATTATTTTTTAGTAAATATTTATAAATATCCACGGATACACGTAGATAATAATAAAATCCATGGATATCCATTAAGCGGATACTCGCACAAGTATGAAAGTGGAATTGAGATGAATTTTTATCAGACAAATCATATTGGTCTCACTCTATTGTCATTCTTAACAATAGAGGTTTATCACATATGTATGAGGGCATACATTGAGCAGATTTTTATCTGGTAGACAAGTAGGGAGACTACTATTTGTATTCATCCTACCTCATTGTCTTTCCTAATAATATTTTTTTTATCGTAGTATACTTTGCTTTTAAAAATACAAAACTAGTATATACTTTTTAAAAAAATAACAATACTGACATGAATCAAGTTGTATATGATGAATACGATTTTTCTTTATTTTTAATTTTATTTTTAGACTGTCTAAAACGGTAAAAATGTATTATTATAAAACGTCCAAAATCACTTCAGTGAAAAATAAAAAGAAATCCTACACCACTTACCCTAAGTCGGTAAAATTTTAAAAGATGCACTTGTTTAGTAATTTTGAAAGCAAACTATACCAATATAGTCAAATGTTTCCCATGGATAAAAAAAAATATATATAATCAAAATGTCAATTAATAATAGAATATATAAGTGAAGCAATATGAGCCTTCTGTTTCTGCTCTCCCTTATCTCCCTGGCTTTTCCCATCTGAGTGTTGAACAGAGAAGAAGGGAGAAGCCAATCATGGGTTGCACTTCACTACCATCTTTTATTCAGATGTCATCTACTACACACTCCAGCTTCAGTCAAAAACTCAGCAACCCTCAAAAGAAGTCTCAAATTGTGATACCTACAACAACTACAAGAGACACACACACAACAATTTCTTGGTCTTTTTCTTCTCAATGCAAAGCTCTTCACAAATCAGTTCCTTTGGCTGCTTCACTTGCAATTCTTCTCTGGTCAACCCCTGGTAGGTGCTAATAATACCATATGTTAAGTTAATTTTGATGTAGCAAATACATAAAGTTTCACTTTGTTCTGTGGTTTGTGTTGTGTTAGATGCAACTTAATTCATTGGATATAAATAAACATAAACATGATTATCAATTACTAGCTAAAAAGTTTAAGCATTTTTTGTTTTGTTTTGTAGCACATGCTGGTTTCATGTCAGGAATTTCTGGAATAGAGGCAATTCCTGGTCCTCAGCTACCTCAGATTGACTTTCTCAAGCAGCTCAATGGTCTCAACTTAAACTATTGTGTTCTTGTTTTGCAGCATTTTGGAATTTTTGTGAAATAAGCTCAGTTTGAATGTTTGATGGAACTGAAATTGGGTTCATTTTTATTTTTTTTGTTTTACAGAAGAAAACCAGAAGAAATATGCTGAGAATGATGAGAGAATTAAATCATCCCCCTTGATGAAGAAACTGCTTGAGAAATCCAAGTTGAACAAAGAGAAGTAATTTTTTTTAATTATGTGTTTATTGTTTGCATAGTCAAAACCTTAGGATACTGCTATGGATTATACTAGATGGTTAATAATAAATGAAGGTTTTAAAAAAGGGTCTGAAACTAAGGATTTGGTGGCAACATCAAGGTTTTTGGATTCTGGGATCACATTGCAACTGCATTTGAGGCCCCCTTAGCCACATTTGTTTGGAATTTCTCACAATGTTAAGAATCATGACAAAACTATAGTCATGATGCAATTTAAAATCTTGATAATGATAATGACCATTTTTTTTATATGATTTTTCTGCACCTCTTATTAGCAAGATACAATAACACTTGTTTTATTGCACCTCAGGAACCGTAAAGAAATTGAGAACAAGTACTGCTTACGTGGGGCAGAATGGGGAGTTGGAGATTGTTCAACTGCGGGAATGTCTCCAGATGAGAGGGAGAAATTCATAGCAATGTTGAAGCAGAAGGCTGGAGAAGAGTAAAATGATGATGATGATGATGCCACTAGAGCATAGAGAAAAAAAATAATAAAAAAAGGTTTCTTATAAATCATTACTAGGTGCAACTTTTGGCATTTAGAATGGCACTAGGTGAAGTAACAATTAGGCCTCTTGCGTAGTTTCAAAATTTTGTTTTTGAAACAATTACACTTGATTCATTTTTTTTTATGTATTATTGTAATTTCCTATCTACTTTCTTGCCCCTCTTTTCTTACTAGTATTGTTGTGCTGGTTCATGCAATTCCAAAGTGAATAGACTGTTGATAAAATCTGATAAACATGCCAACAACAAAAGGACCATCAAAGGTTGAAAAGCAAGCAAAACCACATGGTGCAAAACCATGCACAAATCCACTAATAACAATAAACATTAGTACATTATTATAGATAGGGTAGAATATCACATAAAACGTCTTGTTGACATGATTTAGAGCATGATTGGGATTTCGTTGCAAAATTATATTTGAAACAAAGTAATTTTGTCAAAGATCAAGATCTTTATTTTTGTGTTCATTTTAGTTTTATCAATTAAATTAGATTTGCATTAAAATGTGCATTGTAATATTTTTAACTGCAAATCAAATATGTACTTAATACAACAGTGGAACATGCCACGTGAATATGTGTATTCAATCACCTTAATGCACCTGCTTTCAATCACCGTTATGTAGTGAGGGCTTTCTCTAGAACTCACTTCATTTGTGGGTCCTTTCCCCTTGCTTATCACGTTCATTGCCATGTTTTATTGAGCATTTAATTTGCACACAAATCAGTATGCTCAAATGGGAAACAGGGTTCGGTTGCCTAGAATCACTTCGGTCATTTTTGTCAAGATGTTTGAGACTTGGGATTTGTGATAAGAATTTCAGTAGAAGCAAAATACTACTAATGATTTTGGAATTTGGATGAGTTTAGTTAATTACCTTTCGCTGCTTCAAATCAAGCTATCAATCTTGTTTATTAGCATTTATGCAAAATTAATTCAGCAATTAATTCCTTTCTAACTTAGGGGACAGTAATCCAAAGCATCTGCTTTCCTCTAAAATCCTTACTCAATTAATGTAATAAGTTATTTTTTATTACTTCGGTCTCCACCTAGAGCAAAAATAATAAAAAATACAGTAAGTATCAACCCTTATTATTACAAATTAAGGCCTAGGTTATATATAGAATCACGTTAACTGGTTTTCTCAGCATTTCCTTGTTTTGTTTCTTCTTGTTCAATACCAGCTTTACTAATTCAACTAGACTTCACTAATTAAGCATTTATGAAGAATTTGTTTTGATACATTAAAATGCTCCAAATATAGGATTAGTCATTCATGCATTGGACACAAAAGGGCCAAATCCTATTTCTGAAACTATTATATACGACTTAGCAAATATTCCATTTTTAGCACTCTTTTAGACTTTATATCTCTTATCCATATAAGAGTTTTTTTTATATATATAAAGTCCGAAAACCAATTCACCACTATATGATGAAATTTTGATAACTAGTAATTAATTCAAACTTCAAGCAAGAGAGTTGTTATCTTTTATACTCATAGTTGAATTGAATTTGTTTTAATGTATAGCATATTCTAGAGATATTTATCATATGCCCAATAATCAAACATTTAAACTTTAAAATGACAACTATGCTTATTCCAATGGCTAAAAGATAAGTCAATTTACACCTCGAATCAACTACGATGATGATAAGGTCCTTCTAAAAAACTATGATGATAAGATTTAGGATTTAGAGAACATAATTAATCTATTTCTCACATCTTAATTCTAAAATCAATAATTTCAGCATCAAAGTCTTGAAGTTAAACTTTCACTATTGCTAGACAAGGCAATCACCACATCATTATTCAGTTGTTGAGCATGCCATCATTCCTTCTTGAGTTTTTAATGAGTAAAATAAAAAAACTGAAACATCAACAAAAATTACTGAATTATTGAAACATGTAGAAATATACACTATCTAGAAAAATGTAATAAATACTAGTAAAAAGAATGAAAGTGATGAAATAAAATACGATATACAAAACATCAATTTTGGTACATATGCAAAATGTGTTATAATTAAACTTTTTTTTTAGAAAAATAACGAAGCTTCTTATACCAGTATATATATATATATAGCAACGCATATATATTTATATATTAATATTCAACACCAACATCTCATTTCTTCATTTTCAAAATAGCAGCATCACATTTATGATCTAATTTATCCAATAGTATCAAGTTCAAATTAAAATATAGATATATTAAAAATTTGGTAAACATAATCATACTTCATTTGAACTCAAATAATATGGGTTAAACTCTATTTTCCTTAAATAATCGTGACTATTATGGGGATTACTTAAATAATATATTTTTTCTTCTAAAATCGATTAAATTATTCTGTATACCTTTATTGTATGTTTGTTTGTTCCCTTCAAATTAATACGACAACAATTTAATTAATTCTCAAAATAAATACGATCTTTTTCTAGAAATGTTCTTAATAATTTCAGTACATAAATAGTGTCGTAGTACTATAAGATAAATAAAGTAAACTATGTCTACATAAACAATAAACCCAAACATAATTATCTGTAAATAACAATCCAATTTCTCCAAAAAAAAGTTGCAATGAAATCTTATAGTATCAGTAATTAATTAGTTCAAGTGTTGCTTAATCATTGGCACCGCAATCTGATATTCTGAGGATTAGCTCATAGACATGCGAGCCGGTAAAAGACAAAAAAACACAAACAAACGTAATCATTTTCTTTTGTTCTGAAAATAAAAAAAAAAACTGATAGAAATTTAAACATTGCAAGCTCATCGTCCCGTGGAACCGGCAACAACAGTGCTGTGTTTTTTTTTCCTCATTCGATCCACCAAAAAGCAAACTTTAAGGAGAAAGAAGCGAGAAAAAGTGCTCCTTTTCGACATTCAGATTTCAGTTTCAGGTATTTCACGTTTTCCCCCCAATCAAATTAAGGTTTTCCCTTTTCATATATATCATAATTTTCCCCATTCTGTTCGAAGGGAAAATAATCTGATTAGGTTTCCCTCTTCATTTTAACTTGAGAATTTATATTCCAGTTTTTGTTATTTGTTATTAAATTTTCTTCCTGGCAGCCACAAATGATAGTTGAAGAAACGGGTTGCCCTTGAAATCTGATTTGGAATCTCATGTTTTGTTTGATAGAAGAGTTCTTACTGTTGAGGTTGTGGTAATTGAATAGCTGAGGTGTGAAATTTTGGATTTTTTATGTGCAACTGTAGTGATTGTGGGACTTGGAAAGGTTATTTGGAAGACCTTAACAAAGGGATTGGTGCTGTTGATAAGAGTCCCTGAAATGTATGGGCCTGTAGCCATTTCAGATTCAGCCACATCCCGGGGTGGATTGCCAAATGACAGTGGGGACTCTGTTGTAACTTTGGATCAAGTTCCGAGGTGGATTGATGCTGAGCATTCCTTACGGTATGACAATGGAGATTCATCGTTTTCCAGTTCATACTTTCCTGATCCCTTGGCGTTCAAGTCGGGGACGGAGAGCGGTGGCGGTGTGTCAAGGTTTCCTGTTGACCATGAAGTTAATTCAAAGATATACTTGTGGAGGGGGAACCCCTGGAACCTTGAGGTTGATGCTGTGGTAAATTCAACGAATGAGGTGAGTGCGTGCGTGTGTGTGTTTGCTTAGTGTTGTAGTAGTTTAGTTTTTCTTTATATATTTGTGTAGGTTGGTTTTACTTTTCTTGGTTTGGTAATTGCAAAATTAGTTAATGTCGTCATGTTGTTTTCTATGTTTTCACTGCAATTTCTGTAGTGCAAGCAAAACAGGAAGTAGGACTGCATGTGCAACAGTTATATACTTATATATGTAATGTGTCTACTGTAGAAGACAATTGACAGTAAACTTTATTGATAACTTATAATTTTTTAATTCTGTTCTTAAGTTAAAGATCAACCGCCACCCTGATGACTTTTAATGCAGTGCAAATGGTGATTTAATCTGCTTCAGATCGTTTTAGTTTTTGTTGTGTTTGCCTTTCTTCATTCTTTTAAGAGCTAATGATTCCTAATGACTTCTACTGTTTGGACCAAAAAGGACACCAAAGTGGTTGTTCTATTATATAAAGGGATTGTTTTCCTCATGCATGTGTTCTCTGCAATTTAGAAAGTGTTATTGTCCTTCAAGCTCTTTTTTTTTTTTGCATGCTTCCTCTTTTGGAACAGGCTTTGATGATGTTAGAGTATATAGAAAATATCTCATAATGTCATTGGTGTTTGAAAGCAATTCAATTTTAAGCTAAAAGTGATTTTGTTTCTGATAAAATAAAATCAATTAATACTGAACCTGTATGAAAGTATCCTTGTATACATTTATTAAAATAATGAAAGCAGGATCTGTGTTTTAACTATACTTGACAAAAGACCAATTTTTGTTTACTGCTTAACCACTGTTCACTTGTTAGTTGTTGCTATCATGTGTCTACTTTTACATTGGAAATTGAGTTACATATAAGTTCTCTTAATTCTCAATAATTATGTAACACCTCAGACAATTGTGATTATGTAATATAATCATACTATGTAGCAGGTTAGAACTGGACCTCCAGTAAATATAGTGGAGTATCATATTTCTTAGCTTGCTTTCATTTATTGTCTACAGGTTTTGGATGAAGCACTCAGCAGCCCTGGATTGCATGCTGCAGCAGGACCTGGTCTTGCAGAAGAATGTGCAACTTTGGTATAGTTCTTATAAATTGTTTTTGCAAAATTGTAATGTTATGTGCTCGATGTTGATAACATTTTTTCTGTTGGATTTCTTGTGAGATGATGGTTTAGTTGGGAAATTGAGCTAAGATGGCAGCTTTGCGTCATCATTGTGGTTCAACAATTCATAGAATGCTGTGCCAGGAAGTAGCTTTCTGGAAATGATATATGAATATGATAATATATTTAATATGACATATCTTTATTGTCAGGGTGGATGTCGAACAGGTATGGCTAAAGTTACCAATGCCTACGACCTTCCTGCAAGGTTTGTATATTGGCACCCTTATTTTACTTTTTCAAAGTCAAAATTAATTGTCTCCATTTACCACATGGCAAGATCAATGCCACTATGCAATCACTGTTTACCTTTTGCCTTCTTTCTAGGAGAAAAGAAACTGAGAATGTCTTTAAGTCAATGCTGTTGCATTGATGCAAAGGTGCATTCTCATGCTATCTTTGATCCCTTTTGAGTTGTGGTTGTATTGGCATGGGATTTGGATTTGTATATTATGGTATATGCAATTGTGGATGCATGTGGATAATTGGACATTGGTAAACAGCATGTTTTCTCTTTTCCCGTGTTTTGGTCTGAGATCATTAATTCATGTCATGCTACACAAATTATGTTAATGGGTTCCTGCCTCTTTGTTGCTGCCCTATATTTCTTCCTTGGTTGCATTTAATTCTCTTGACTAAAAGTTAGATTCCTACCTAGCATCTGAAATTTATGCCTTCAATAATTTCTTGCAGGAAAGTTATCCATACTGTTGGCCCAAAGTATGCTTCGAAGTACCAAACTGCTGCAGAGAATGCTTTAAGCCATTGCTATCGTTCTTGCCTAGAACTTTTAATTGATCATGGGCTTAAAAGGTTTTTGTTTCAGATGTTATAAGTTATAATGTTGTTTTCTTGAAACAGTTTGTTAGGGCATCTCCCATGCTGCCTTAAAGATCTAAAACTTGCTTTTTTGTTGGCATATATTGATCAGCATTGCCATGGGATGTATTTATACTGAGGCAAAGAACTATCCCCGTGAGCCAGCTGCGCATGTAGCTATAAGTGAGTTTTTTTTCCTCATTTTACAGTTTATATGTTCATTATTGTGATGTTTATTCTGACCAAATAAATTAAACAGGTTAACTTTGACAATCTCATAGCAATTAATTTGACCTTCTTTTGGAGATAAATTACTTCATGGCTGTTCCATCAGAAAATATCAGCCTTTAATGCCAAACTCAAGAAAAATAATGACCTAACTGTATCTTAAATAGAGAAAGGAAATCAATCATTGGTGGAAAGGGAGGAAAAAGATAGAATGGCAAAGCACGCTCTGTGCCAATCAGTTAATTGCTGTTTGCATAAGTAGGAAAATAGAGGCATGTTTAGTTGATGCATCATTTTGTGCGTAATTCTACCATTTTATGTAGTTTCCAAAACCCTCATTTCATTCCATTCTTTCCATTTTATTGCAATCATCATTAGATCTCCAAACATAGCCTCGGGATTCTTAATTGTGCCCATGCTGAGTGCATCTAGTATAGACATAGTGATTTTCTATGTTGTTAGCTGTTTTCTGATGTCTGATGGATATTAGGTTTCTACACTTTGTATTGTTCATTTGTTCTATATATTCTTCTAAGGTCATTTTATTCAGGAACTGTGCGGCGGTTTCTTGAGAAGCAGAAAGACGATATAACAGCTGTTGTCTTTTGCACTACCAGCACAACTGATACTGAGATATATAAAAGGTAATTTGTCTTTATGTTATTGACATCTGCAGTGCTTTATATGAAATAAACTTGTCAAAAGTAAATTTGTTTTATTTTCTTTTCAACTTTGGACTTTGTATTACTTATTCACTGTTACCTTTCATATAATTTCCATGTAGGTTGCTTCCACTCTACTTCCCTCGGGATAAACAGGAGGAGGAGATGGCTTTGTCAAAGCTTCCTGCAGATGTTGGAGATGAGAATGGTGAAACCGTCATAGATGAGCGTAAAATCAGAATAAAGCCTTTGCCTAAAAAAAATGTTTCAAAAGAATCAAAACCTGCTAAAGCTCCTGTTGATCTTCCTGTTAGTGATGTTGGTTCAGTTCGCAGGTTAGTAAATTTTAATTTGATACAAGATTTTTACATATATTTATGTTTCTTTCTAGATTTCTCAGTGCGTTCTGCTATGTACAAATACTTGAATGTGCATTACCATTCTAAACATAGATAAATAGTAGAATTCACAGAATCTAACAAAAAAATCTAGACTAGGACCCTATATTGGTCCATATAATTTATAAGTTTACTTTTATTTAGTCTATCTATCAATATACTAGTTATCTAGGACTCACTATTAGAAATGGTGTGACACAATTATGATTGACATGACAGTTTGACAGATATATTTGGATGAATACATCTAAAACCACATTGTTTCATTCTTCACTTGCCATTTTTAATGTGGGATGAGTTTTTTTTCTCTCTTCAAATGGTAATTGACAAATGAAACAAATTTGTTTTAGATGTTGTCTTCTAGTCATTCTATCGAACTGTCCCATTTGCTGTTGATGTCATGTCATCTCTAATAGTGATATGTTAGCATTGTTGAAATTACATGGTTTTAGGTATTGAGGGAGAGAATAGAGAGAAAAAGATACTTTGTACAATATTCTATAATGTATTACCATGTGTTGATTTATTCATGAAACCTAAAGCATTAACCCTTGTTCATTATCCTAACTAAAAGAGGAAACAAATCATGGGATAACAAAATATGGAAACCAATCACAAGAGATAGTAAGGAAACAGGGAAAATAATCCTAAAGGATAATCTAAGATATGATAATATGTTTTCTTATATTCTGACAAGCATTTTTGTTTATTAGATGACAAGTAGCTAAAGTGACTAAATTGGAATGAATAAATTTCAGGGAATAAAGTGAAAAAAATGAAATGTCAAGGACCAAAGTAAGAATGAAAGCAGATGGCAGACCAAAATATGGTTTGGTCAATAATCTTAATTTGCTGTTTCAATTTTGCAATGCTACTGTGCTTCACCTTGTGAATAAAATGTTAAACATTATCAAGAGACACAGATTTCTTACTTCTTTGAATGCCCCTTCAGCTGAACTAAATTTATGTTTGACGATGAAAAAATGGCCAAAAACTGCTTTTCCGTTTCCTCAAACATTTTTGTGGTGTAAATCACACAAGCACTTAGAAATCACTCTTTCTTGTGGCTTTATGTTTGTATTCCACAGTATTAATGACCATTAGTTTTATTTTCTTGAAGCTTTTTTGTTGTATTTGTCTAAACAGGCATTATCCATTTTTATAAGGCTTAAATATGTTTTTGATCCCTAATAAATATCCGATTTTTGCGTTTTCTTCCTAATAAATTTCTGTTTTGCGTTAAGTCCCTAATAAAACAACAATTTTGTTTTTGGTCCTTGACACTTATTTTTAGTCTCGAATAATTTAGCGAATTTTGTGTTTGGTCCTTGATAATTTTTTCCATTTGTTATTAGTCGTGACTAAAACAAAATTTGCTAAGTTATCAGAACCAAAAACAAAAGTGATGTTTTATTAGGGACTCAATGCAAAGCAAAATTTTATTAGGGAGCAAACGCAGAAATCGAGTATTTATTAGGGATCAAAAACATATTTAAGTCTTTTTATAATTTTTCTTGTAGAGTTTTCCTTATTAATGTGGCTTTTACAGGACTTCATCACATTTAGATACATATCTGGATCCTGCCTTCATGTCTTTGATTAAAGACCCTGATGAAAGACGTATGGAGCAGTGGGAGAAAACTGTTCAAGCACAAAGAAGCTGGAATTTTGCTAACTTGCTTGGATTTGGTGACTTAGGTGGACCTCCATTGTCTGCCGCTGAAGAATATTCTCTGCACTCTAGATATCTTTCAAAAGCAAAATCCTTAAATTTGTCTGAAATTGCAGAGATGAAAATTGTGTAAGTATCCATCTATTTCAAAAGCATAAATGTGTGGCTAACCAGTCTGTACATGTTTATATTTGTATTATGAATAGTATTATTAATCATAAGAGGAATCATCTCCTAAATTAGAGCTAATCAGCACGAATCACAAATGAGAAGGTATTAGCTAGTATTAGCACTACTCATTATACACATGCTTAATTCTAACAGGATAATGAAATTCAATTGATAATGTTTTGTAAAATTTCTGGGTTGAGAAATTTCTGCCATTTGGACAAGAGATAAACTGAACATTGGCGTTGTAAATTCTTCAATCCTTTTCGGCCTTTTCAACAACTAAATTGAAGATATATTTTGTGGTGCAGTAATAGTAAGATGGTCCTGCAACATTGATGATGCAGATTTTCTTTTGCAGAAGAGAAAAGAAAAATGTTGTTTCCGGATAAGATCTAATTCCTATAAGATTTCAACCATAGATAAACAAATAACAAAGTTTTATGCTCTTTAATATTTTCTGGTCTTCCATTTCTTAACCAATCAAAAAGAAGATTTCATGCATGTGTTCAGATTGATATTTACATTTAATTTCAGAAGTATATATGTTTTTCAGCTATCGCGGAGGGGTAGACAGTGAGGGTCGTTCTGTCATGGTTGTTGTGGGGGCTCACTTTTTGCTTAGATGTCTTGATCTGGAGCGATTTGTGCTTTATGTGGTGAAGGTGATTCAGTTATATCCTTAAGCTTGACAGATTTTTCTGCTGACAAGCACAAGTTCAGCTATTATAAACTTTATCTTAAATGTTGGGAATGCATACTGCTATAAATTTTAATCCTTATCCTTTTGGCTTACGCTGTTTACTTTTTTAATTTACTGAAAATCGTCTTGGCGTTAAATTTCAGGAGTTCGAACTTATAATGCAGAAGCCTTATACTATTGTATACTTTCACTCTGCTTCATCTCTGCAGATGTAAGTGTTAAATAAGGGAATTCTAGGATTTAAATATTGGTCTATTTCTTTTATGTTTTAGAGGTATGAAATTGCTTTGGATTGTCTTTGAAAAATATTTGCATTTGTAATAAGTAATAGGAATGAGCTAACAGTAGACCGTAATTGGTGAACTAGTTATATCATGTCAATTAGATGATTACATAAATAAAAAGTGCTTTCATTTCTAAAATTCTTTATATTCGAGGGCGAGCCCTGACACAGTAGTAAAGTTGTGTCTTGGTGACTTGTTGGTCATGAGTTTAAATCTGGAAACAGTCTCTTTGCATATGCAAAGGTAAGGGTGCATACAATATCTCTCCCCCTTACCTGCGCATAGCGTGAAGCCTCCGGGCATTGGGATACGTAGTTTTTTTTTTTCTTTCTAAAATTCTTTATATTTACATTTATTCAAGCAGAAAAACGGAACTAGAAATTCAACTGTCAGTGACAAAATATGGATGAACATTTTTGTTTGACCTTGTATGGGTATTTAATTGCCAAACATCTCACATTGTATCAATAGTACTTTTTATAGTTGCTGGAAACATCTTGTTGATAATTTTCCATGTGTGGCATGGAATTTTGAAGTTACTTTACTATATGTAGTTATGTACCTTTGTTGTGGTTGGTTCTGCATTATTTTTCTGCTTGTTTAACATTACTAAATCTTGGTACATACCTCATTAAAATCTGGCCATCTCTTGATTTGATGTATTGTGGCTTAATACATGCTCCTTCGCCAAGGGTGAATTTTTTCCATTAATTTTTAATTCATTGTTATTATGATAGCAGATTTGCCTGTTTAAGTTGTAGATTTTTGTGAAATAAAACTTGAGTCGGGTAAGATGAAAGTATTTGGGAAAGCTGTTCTATAATTAATAATTAATTCAAGACATGCCACTGAGGTGAAGCATACTTGAATAAAGAAATACATTGGAAGACAATTGTGCTTTGATGGCGGGGTAAGAATATATTACGTAAGCTGGTTGCGTTATGAAACGGTGTTTATTTATAAGTTACTCCTATCATTGGTTGCTATGGATTTGTATGCAATGCTCAGTAGTATGGTTTCTCGATGATCGCCATTCACCTTTCTCCACCACCCTGTTTTTGTATAAATAGGCAACCAGACCTAGGTTGGATGAAAAGATTACAACAAATACTTGGACGGAAGCACCAGCACAACCTGCATGTATACAACATTTCTGTTTCCTTAAATGTATTGCTGTTATGCCTTTGTTCTGATCTCTCAAATATCATCATATGTACAGGCAATATATGTCCTCCACCCAACCCCTGGACTAAAATTGACAGTATTGGCACTTCAGTTGCTTGTCGACAATGTGGTGCGTTATGAATCAGATTTTATTAACATATTTAAACCTATTTAAGGACATCTTATACATGTTCTTATCATTGACAATTAACTTTTAGGTTTGGAAGAAAGTGGTATATGTTGATAGACTACTACAGCTCTTCAGATACGTACCCCGTGAACAATTGACCATCCCAGATTTCGTCTTTCAGTTGAGTCTATGTTTTCATGTGTTATAATCATTTGTTCATTTTCATAATATGCTATAACATGGGTAACACACTCTGGTTTAAATTTAATGGAAATTACAATTAAATAAAAAAGCGAGACTTACAAGTAAATGTACTTTAGATTATAGGTTCTAATTCATTTTGTACTTCTATTCTCATAGGCATGACTTAGAAGTGAATGGAGGAAAAGGTCTTATTGTGGATCCAAGAACAAAATATGTTTATCACCGACCATGAGAATGCCACCTGCAGTTCTATCATCTGTTGATAAAAGAGCATCACTTACTGTAGTTTCTTCATCATTTGCCTTGCCATTATTCTCACTAGCAAGTGGAAGAGAGGGTCTATATATGTGTATGGAAGAATTCTTTTTTTTTTTTTAACTTTTTGAAATTTTTTAAAGTATTGATAAGTTTATTTGTAAGAAAAGTAGTATTGTTAATTTTTTTCTCTCTGTAATATTCTGAGTTGTGAATATGGTTCAAGGTGCTTTTGATCTCAGTTGAAGCTGGCTTGTGTGGTGCACAAGGGTATAAAATCAGGCTTAAGATGCTCATTTTTCTCACTGCATTCTTAATTTATGCTACTAATCAATATGGCCATATGGTGCTAAACTTTGTGCTTGATTACTTGGTTATCACTTAGTTCTAACATTTTCAATGATTTTAAATTATGACTGCGTGATTACCCAAATAACATACACGTTTATTATTAAAAATAACATTGGAATGAAAATAACATCTGAATATTTTCTTCCGCCCACATACGAATGAATATTATATGATTTCAAAACCTGAATTCTTCCAACTTAACCAGAAAATAAGCGTATTATTTTTAAAGGAGCAACGAGTAATTACTTGTTTTAAAAGGAAATCAAAGGGTGATTAAATATAAAATACTAACCAATCTATGATTTGTCTGTTTCTGTGCCTTGTCGCTTTTCATTTAGCATTTTCCTTCTTTTTTTATTTTGCACCAGCATCTTCCTTGTTATTATACGCGAATCACAATAATTGCCACAAAATTCGTACAAAATTTGCGAATACAATTTGGTTCCTTTTAAATTTTTATTTTATTTTTCCCATCAGTGTATGTTATTTACGGCTATATAAATTTATGCTTCGGGTGAAACAAGGAAGGAAAAGAAGATATCTAGTTTCTGTATCCAAATTATCGTTCAAAGATTTCCCAGTTGATCAGTGTTTGCACGTTAAAGTTGAAGTATAATTATTTAGCATGTGGGTCACACTCGTCACTATTTTAGAATGGTAACAAAAATTAGCAAATTCGCCAAGATAATTAAATGTGACTCAGATAAGTTCAAATTTTGTATATATATTTGGTTACAAGGATGGCCTAAAAAATGAATATTTGTTACTTTAAGAAATTATTTTTTTAACTCATATGAAAAATTTAAAAAAAATCTAAATTTTAATTTTAAAAAATTATTATTTACAAAATTTTAAATGTGTTTCTAATTAGAAAAGGAAAATATTTTCTTGATTTATTTTTTCCAAACAAAAGATGGTATATTCATAGATGAACCATTTCTTTGCATATATAATTGTAACTACACCCCTGAAGAAGTAAATAATTTTAAAAAATGTGTATGGCACAACAGGAGAATACTGTTAGATATCAAAGCAAATTGGTAGATTCATAGATAAACATTTCTTGCATACATAATTGTAACTCCACCCTTGAAGTAGGGGACATTTTTAAAAAAACTTATATTTCCCTCAGCTGCATTTGACTGGTGTAATGATTGTTTTGCAAAAGCTAAGATCAACATCAATGATTGAAAAATTGGACTGTATATGAGATGAAGTGACTGCCAATCCACGATCTCATGTTCAAAAAAGCAAACAAACTTATTTAGGTTAGAAATAGAGGCATGTTATGTTACCCTTATAAAAAGCCTTTCTCTTAGCAGCAAGAATCAGCAAAAGATAACAGCTCAAGTTCATTGACATAAACTTCAATAGACCTTGCTTGCTACTTGGAAATGGCAAACTTGGCAACCTCACTCTCCTTCTTCACTTTGGCACTGTTGGCACTAGCAAGTGGTTCAGATGCTGGCAGCATTGCAATCTACTGGGGCCAGAATGGCAATGAAGGCACACTAGCAGAGACATGTGCCACAGGGAACTATGAGTATGCAATTTTGGCCTTTTTGCCAACATTTGGCAATGACCGAACTCCAATGATAAACCTTGCTGGCCATTGTGATCCCTATAGTAATGAGTGCACCAAGTTGAGCTCTGACATCAAATCTTGTCAAGCCAAAGGCATCAAGGTGTTGTTGTCTTTAGGAGGAGGTGCTGGTAGCTACTCCCTTGCATCCCCTCAGGATGCCAGGCAAGTGGCTACTTACCTTTGGAATAACTTCTTGGGGGGAAGCTCTCCTTCTCGCCCTCTTGGACCCGCTGTTCTTGACGGCATTGACTTTGACATTGAGGGAGGATCAAACTTGTATTGGGATGATCTTGCAAGGTACCTCAAAGGGTACAGCAACAAGGGCAGAAAAGTGTACTTGACTGCAGCCCCTCAATGCCCTTTTCCTGATGCTTGGATAGGCAATGCCCTCAAGACAGGTATAGAAATAATGATATATAGACACCCTTTAATTATAAATACCTGATCGACACTTATCATTTCTCTCTGTCTTTCTCTTATCATATTATAGGACAAAACTAAGATACAATTCTGTCTCTATAGGTGTTGTTTATCTTGTTATCGAATTAAAATTAAAGTTACACCTCAGTAATCTGCATAATAAAAGTTTGTATTACAGGATTAAGTATATTAGTATTACTAAGGTGAAAATCCAATTCTAATTCGAGAACAGTACAAATAACATCTAAGAAACTGTACATAGGTTTTGTTTCATCTGATATTACTTACTATATTTACATTTATCTCTCTTCTATCTTTTTCTCTCACTAGGCGTCAAATAACATAAGGTGTCCACTGATCTTTTTGCAGGTCTTTTTGACAATGTTTGGGTCCAATTCTACAACAACCCTCCTTGCCAATACTCTAGTGAAGTTACCAACCTTGAAGATGCATGGAAGCAATGGACTTCAGATATCCCAGCCAACAAGATCTTCTTGGGGCTACCAGCTTCCACTGCGGCTGCAGGCAGTGGATTCATTGATGTGAATGATCTTACATCCAAAGTGCTTCCAGCAATTAAGGGCTCTTCCAAATATGGGGGTGTTATGCTGTGGTCTAGGTACTATGATGGCCAGAGTGGATACAGTTCCTCTATCAAGAGCCAAGTCTAAAATATAAACATGTCTGAGTGAATATGGTATATGTGAGCGTGATGTATAATATTTAATCTTGTACTGGTTGTGTGTGATCAATATATATTACTATTATTACATGTGTTGTAAACAAGGTTTTACCTGAACTACCCTGTGCTACTTAGTGAACTATTTTGAGAAGCACTCATAAACTTTGGAGATAAAACAATATAGTTGCAAAAGAATATGAAGATAACAGAAATCAATGCTAACAGTCTAAACATATCTGAATATAAGAATTTCTAGTTAGTGCTGCCAAAACTGAAAAGGGGGTGGTCAGGTAGTAAAATTTCATGAGATAATTTTAGAGGAACTAAAACCAAAAGATGTGTTTATAGGGAGCAAAATATTATTTAAACCTAAATAAATAACAAAAAAACAGTGGTTTAACAATCAACTTTGCAAATTAGTGCCTACATATATTGTTTTGGTCTTTATTAAATCATTTAGAATGTATAAGTTGGGTTTCTGTTTTTGCTTATGTTCAACATGTGCTGTTAGATGTTACCAAAAAAAAGATTACCTTTTAGATGTCTCATTCTTTTTCTTGTTTAGTGATGCTTGTTGTAGAGGGTTCTCCTGTACCAATGGCTGCAAGAGAGCTTAAATCAGGGAAGAAACTATATAAGGATAAGTTTGTAATGAAGTTGGATCATCAAGGTGACTAAAAATAATTGAGTCTGGTCTCTGAGCCAACTAAAGGAAGCATTTTCAGTCATGCTTAGCAGTCGCCAATCACAGAATAAAAAGAACAAATAAACTTTTGAGAATATGAAAATTATAAATCTTGAAAGCATTGAAGATGAAAGAGAAAATTATCTATTTGCATCAAGAAGCACACCAACCAGTCCTGGTGAAGTTAATAGTTTAAGTTACACAAACACAAGACCTCTTTTTTATGCTGAAATGGAGACAGCAAATAATACAAATCTGCTTAATGCATTGATAAAAAGACCGTGAGAGGTCAAATAAACGAGGGCAAATAATACAAATATCTGAACATTTTACAGCTACATGTTTGTCAAAGCATATCATACCAAACTTCAATATTGTGAGGTTAAATGAAAGGAAGAAGCACTGAAATCTTCAAACATGGCCTGCAGAAAGCTTCAACATTTGGATCTCAAGGTGGTGAGAGTTTTGATCACAAGGAAGAATAATTTTCAGTATTAGACTAAAATACACTGAGCAGTATAGCAGCTGACTTGAGCAATTTAAACTATTTTTAAATGTTACATTAGGATTGGGGAGGTGACAATAAATAAACAAATAATAATAAAAAGAAAGAAAGAAATCCGATATATATGGAATGAAGTAGAGGAGAAATCCTAAAATTTATTTGACTGTGTGTTGGATGCTTAAATCCTTAAATTTGGTGAAAATAACAATTTTACTTCCTTAAAATTTAAAACTCTGCTCTTCCTATGGTTTACTATAAGATAAACTCGGGCATGGAAGGGGAACGTTAATTGTAGATATATTTACGAAGAAAGGAATGGGAATATACGATCTGCAATACACCTTATGGGTAATAATCCCATCTCAAATGAATTTTTGGAATGTGAGCTATTTTTGGCCAGTCTTCTCCCGTTTCCTTCTCACATCGCTTCTCTAACTCGTGGCAACCTTCAATACACAAATATTGCAGATTGCTAAGGCTTAGGCTCATTGGCAGACACCTCAACTTTGGAACCGTTATAAAGAATCATTTGAGAGAGTGCAGCCCTTGCAGCAATGCTTCCTCTGCTAAAAAATTAGGACATTCCAAAATTCCAAGTGTGGAAAGGCACGGGAACATGTTTTCCCCATCCTCCCTTGATAACCTAATTAGGTTTGGCAGCACGCAGAGTGACAGATATTCTAGCGCCATGAAAACTATACCACCATCATAGCAGTCCTCTTATATATTTGAGAGAAGAACTAGACATCCATTGTGGGAAATAGGCACCTTTGTATCCTTCTACTGTCAAATGCCTCAAGTTGTTGGGTATAGGGTTGAAGCACTTCAAGAATTTGTTCTTATAATTCAGACTCTTCATTTCCTTCCCTTGACAAACACAACCTGATCAATTGCTTGCCTGACATATTGGCCTCTTTGGCAACCATTCCACACATAACTTTTTCCAAACGCTTGATATTAATACCTCCTTTAAGATTCAGGGATCTCACTTCTGCCAAAAGAAATCATTTTTCTTTGCCAACAAAGTACATGCTTAAACTATTTAGGAAAGTCAACTTTCCTATCTGTGGTGGCAAACTTGATAGTTTCCTGCACCCTATCAAATATAGTTGTTGTAAAGGTTTAAGCTTATCAAACTCTTAGGTAACTTTTGAAGATTATCACAACTGTATAATTTTAATATCTGCAAATTACACAAGTTACCTAGTGATTCTAGAAGAGTTTCAAACCAACCATAATCAAGATGCAAGTACCTTAGATGTTATAAACAACCAATAGAAGATGACGATTCATTCCTTTCTATTAAGCGAAGCACCCACAAAGAGTAACATTTCAATACATCAGGAAAACGTTGATCTATATATTGTTGCATTAGATAGGTCCTCAAGGATTTCAGTTGATGCAACTGGGTCAAATTGGACCACGTACGATAATCTGAGAGATGGTGGATTCTGTCAGACAAAGTAGCTATACCATTAGTTGGAATGTAACAAATTGTGCAAGATCGTGAACAAGATCATGCATCTTGAAACTCTCAACTTTGCCAAATTCATCTTTCTCAATATCTTGAAAAAATGATCTCCAATATAATTTTTGCCACACTCCATCACCAACATCTTCAACATTCAATATTTCATTAGATGAAATGAATCCATTAGCCATCCATAGTTCAATTAAACTTTCCTTCCATATTCTTTCATCTTTGTCAAATATTGCACAATAAGCAAAACATTCTCTGAACTTTATTGGCAAGTTCAAGTAACTTAATCTCAAGGCAGGCATTATGGAGTTTTCATTGTGTAGTAAACTCCAAAGGTTGTTGTCCTTAACAAAGAGCCACTCTTTTTCCTCTCTTTTGAAGCGTAAAAGACCTCCAAATGCTCTTGCTGCAAGAGGCACTCCCCCACACTTCTTTACTATTTCCTTCCCTATGACCACAAGTTGAGCCTTTTACCTCACTCGATCCAAAGGTGTGGTGTTTAAACAATTCCCAACAATCATTTTTGGATAGCACTGATAATTCATGAGGAGACATTGTTCCTCGTATAGGTATTTTTCAATGAATCTTTATCCTCATAATATGGGGTGTTATGCTGTGGTTTAGGTACTACGATAGTCAGAGTGGATACAGTTCTTTCACCAAGAGCCATGTCTAAAATAAAAATGTAACTGAGAGGTTATTGGTGTATGTATTTAATCTTGTAGGGGTGGTGGTGTGTGATCAATATATATTATTACATGTTTTGTGTACAAGTTTTTACCTGAACTACCCTGTGCTACTTGTGCATTATTTTCAGAAGCAGTCATAATAGAAATTAGGAAATAAAACCATAAATTCACAAAAGAACATGAAGATAACAGAAATGAATTTTAACAGTCTATATGCATATCCGAATAAGAATTTCTAGTTGGTGCTTGCAGTGTTGTGTACTTGAGTTCTCAAAGTTGAGAACGGGGTGGCCAGGTAGAAAAAATTCACATAGTCACGTGGAGCCATGTAAAGTGAGAATTCTTGAGATAATTGTCTTCAAAAAGATTATAAAACTGACGTCTGAACTTAGTTCAATTTTTATTGTATGTCCTAGATGACTTTGCACACCGCATTGTAGTACACTAAGTGCACATTTCATTAATGTGCAATAAGCTTTTCTCTAGTTGCAAAACCCAATCTTATCCCATTTAGACTCTGATAACTTATTTCTATCCTGAGAAAAAATAAATATTATACTTACTGCGATTGTCATATTGAAATGTGTACATTATATAAGAAAAAATTGTAATCAAATCTAATAAAAGTGCAGAACTAGGCACTTTTTCATTTACTTTTATCTACACGTTTTATAATGATACCTTTTCTCGTCTCATCACATTTTCATTAGTCTTTGTATTGAAATTGTTAATTGGGTTTTAGCATTTATCATCAATTGAATCATTTCTTGGGTTATTCCTATTCTTATATATATTCTTCAGGATCTTGATAAATTGATTTGCTAAATTATTTTAAAGAACTCAATTCAGTCCCTCTCTTGAATTTGACTGAGTGTTTGGCTAACATCTCGTATACTTATGCAGTTATGAAACTTTGAAATTTTATACTAAAAAGGAGATACTTGATTTCCTGGACTTTCCTATGCTCGAACCACAAAAAAATAATAATCTAAATATGCAAATGGTTTGCAAGTTTGAGGTGCAATGCATTCCTGTAATATTGGAAACTGTTCTGCTTGCTCTCTGCATTCCACTTTGTAGAATATGATGTATTTTGCAAACAATGTTTTGCCTTTTTTTTTATAATGATACCTGTTCTACATGTTTTATATGATACCTGTTCTAATGGAATCATCGCATATTCATTATTATTGGTTACTTTCTTTTAAAAAAAGTCTATACTTATTGTTTTGACAAAACAAAATCTATACCTAAGCATTCAAAATCATTTTATTTTCTATCTTCCTATTAAATGTTTTTTCTTCTATATTTTGGGTTTGATTATTAATATTTTATTTTAACTTTTTTAAGATTAATGGACACAATTTGTTTAAATTGGAAACATTTATATAATAATAAAATACATGTTAGTTTGTTATTAAATGAGAGTATAAAATAACTTTATGTTTATAATAAAATAAATAAATATTTTGAGTTTAATTTCTTTGTTGGTCTAAGAAATTTTAACAGTATCAATTGATAACATATTATTAGTATGTATAAAATACTAAAAATTATTATTGATTTAATTTTTAAGATCAGTATTATAAAAATCTATATATTTATGATAATTTATGATTAAATAATAATACATAACCTATTTTCTGAAATTTTAAACATTTAAAACTCCAACTTAAAATTTTATTTAAAAGAAATCAAATATATAATACCTGAATTAACTACCGTTAGTAATAATTAATATTTTCTTGAGACAAAAAAAAAAGTGACAAACTTTTAAACAACACGTTTCATATTTTTCTTTTCAGTATATATATATTGGCTTTCTTTGCTCGTGTGAGTGTGAGGCCATCGACGCAGTTTGAAATCATCTGCTCCTACTCGTTTTTCTGTTCTGCACTTTGGTAATGTTTTTCTGTTTGTTTCCCGGGAAATTTTCGCTGAATATTTTCTTCATATTTTATGGCATTCAAATTTCAAAGCTTATCTTTGATTTTCTGAAAAGCAAAACGATACCCACATGTTATTTCCGGCTTCCATTTCTAGTCCTAATGATTCTCGCTATACCTAGATAAGAAATGATTCAGTTGAAGTCCAATTTGACCATAATTATGCTAATTTTAAGGGAAAGATTAAATCTTTTCTTTCATTTTTTAGTGGGGTATGAATTATTCGAATTTGCAGATTATGGTTTTGAACCTTCATAATTTCCCCTCATGTAATTTTCATTAGTGCAGGAACATACTCTTCAGAAAAAGGGTGAATTTGTGTTTCTGTTTTACCCTATTAAGGGAGGAATCATTTTTTGGCTTTTTGCCCCCCAAAAAATGGTGCAAGTTGTGTCATTGAGCACTCTGGCAACCTGTGGAAATAGCAGGTTATGTGGATCGTCACCATCTTGGATGGCACACTTTGAGCCATTCAAGAGATCCCAAATTACCTCTTCCACTGGCAGACACTTGGTTTGGAACAATTCTGTGCAGAGCTTGTTCTTAACAAGGCAGAGTGGGTTTAGGGCTGAAGCAGCATGGATGTTTAGAGGGGGGGAACAAGGGTTGGATGCGAGTTCAGAGCACAGCGAGAGTGCTAATGAGGATATCTTGATGTTCTTCTTTCAGCTCGACTTGGCAACAAGAGTACAGGTCTGGCGGCTTTTACTCTTGTGTAAGAAGTTATGTGGTGTAGGGCATGTTTCAAATTTCTAGAAGAGTTCTTAATGCTTTATTTGTTTGGAACTTTTGAATGCCAGTATGCTTTAAATATGGAGCAGTATGACATTGCAAAGCAGCTGAGGAACAAACTTGCCGAGGTTAGATAAATTATCTAATTATTCTGTTCTGGTATCCTATATGGCTATACCAAATTTTGTGGATTATGTTTGCAAGGCTTACTTGAAGTGTACTTCATGCTTTTCAGTTTATGTCAGTGATTTTGTTTTTTGCCACCCTTGAATTTGTGTGTATGAAACTAGTGGTTCCTCTATAGCTTGAAACGATAGCATTTGTATCAGTGTAAGAATGTATCTTTATTTATATTTCCGTGTCCTTAAGTTATCTAAGTTTTGTGGGATTGGAGCAGTGAATGACTTGCAGCTTGTTTGATAAATATTGTTCTTGAAAGGTTGAGGAAGAGGTAATTAAGCAACAACAGTCAAAAAGGGGATTGTCTTCAAAAGGTGAAGCACAAGATAAAGCTATAAGTATTATACGTCTTCGGTTAGTTTTCTTTATCTTTTGTGTCAAGCTGACTTGTTCTTGATGAGTCACTGGCTTTTTCTTCCTTTTACATATGTGTGGGTCAACTTGAAAACTGACAGTGATTAATTCTGTTTCCCTTGCAGTGCAGACCTCCAGAAAGCTATTGAGAATGAGGATTATGCCTTGGCTGCTGAATTACGTGATGAAATTTCCAAACTTGAAGCAGAGTCTCTAGCTGCATCAGCTAAAGCTTTGGCACATGAAAATGCACAATATGCATTCCGCTTGGGGCAGAAAGTGAGACATAAAAAATTTGGTAAGTGGTTGAAACACCTTCTATTAATACGACAAATTATTATTAATTGCATTTCTAGTATGCAATGTGATCTAACAATAACAATTATGCTTATTGGTTGTACTCTGAAGCTTTTCAATAGAGCAAGTTATGATTCTGGAGCTATAATTGCCTAACCCAACTTGTAGGCTATGGAAATCTAAAATATCTATAGTGCAACACCTTGTAAATTTTTTGTATGGATGTACGCATTGATAATTTGAATATCTCAATTGCAGAGGATATGTTTCCCTTCCCGCTTCCTACATTTTGAGTGCTTATTGCTTAATAAAACATTTCAGGCTATAAAGCTGTGATCTGTGGAATGGATCCAGTATGCAGTGAATCAAGCTCATGGATGGAAAATGCACAAGTTAAAAAATTGTCTCATGGTTCCGTTCAACCATTTTATCAGGTTTGGTTAACTTCATTATAGAAATTCCCGTTGCATGAATTATTCTTTTTCTACAAGGACAAATTTAATTTTGAATTAATTTATTTTGACTTTCTAATTCCAAAGAGCCTATTCATCTTGTACTCTTCAATTCTTATTAATCATAGTATCTCAACTTCAACCTGTAGAATAATAGATACTGCAATACAAATACTGCATAGGAATTATTAATAAAGCAATAACATGTTGTGGAAATTTTAATGCAAGAGATTTCACCACTAATTGTCGGCTCTCTGTTATTATAAGGTTGACTTTGATGGTCTCTGTTATCATTTGATAGGCTGCATCAAGTTGGTGGGAGGACCATGTGCTTCTTTAAATCATTTCTCTTCAAACTGAGTGGACATTTTGGATAAAAACATCATTTTCATGATTACTTGCATGCAAGACAATGTGGCTGTTGGAAATGTATTTGTTTGTTGATCTATTGCCATATTAGTTTATTTTGTTAATGGTTGAACTGGCGTCGGTTGAGAAGTGTGCTACTGCTGGCATTTAATTTGTTTCCTTTTTATTGTCTAGGTTCTTGTTGATGTACATGCTGAACCAAATCTATTGGTGGCATATGGTAAAGCTTGATTACTTAATTCTGTAGGCTTATGTGTTTACTTACATTAGATTTAATGGTATTTATTACCACTCTTCCTCGTTGACAATTATTTTGTTATTCATATTATATACTATATGTTATTGCTTATCTATTCATTTCACTCACTAGCTGACTAACTGCTTTTATATGCTATTGCTTATCTTGGTTTCTTGCTGAAGACAAATAACTTGCAGATTGATTTTTCTCTTTCTATTTTTTGCAGTTCCAGAGGAGAATCTATTAACACCTGATAAACCAGACACTGTGAGTAAATAGATCTATACTTGAAAGACATGCACTATGCTATTATTTCTATGATTCTGTCATTTAATTTGCGCTTTTATTGGTGTCCAGGAAAGATTCGATCATCCCTACATCTCTTTTCTATTCTATGGAATGGATTCAGCAGGAGATTTCATCCCAATCAAGCAACTAAGGGAGAAGTACAATAAACCAAGGCATGAAATACCCATTGACCCACCAAATGATGAATGAAGATGGAGGCAAAGCTTAAATTACCAATGTGAGACTATATGCACTGTTCAATTGGGTTGCTTAAATTCTGTTGATCGGCTTTGCAGGAAACTTAAAAAGAGAAAACATTCCTTGTGTCACATGCACAATGAGCCTTCCTGTGTGATCACTCACAGTCGAATTTTATATTCTGTTGTATGAGTTTCGTTTTTCATGCATGTATCGTTGTCGTGAAGATACTGATTACTTACCTAACATACCTTGTATACATGTAATTATATATTTATGTGATTTTTAGTTGAATGAATAGTAACGAGTTCACGTTGGTGAACTATTTGGAGGCATTTTCATTGTGTTTTTCCTAGGTAGTTTACAAACCCCTTAAAATGACAATCTTATTAATTATATATCAATTGCGTCGGTATACTTACCAAGATGGTATCAAATAGCATTTGTTTTGAACTGAATTTATGTGCTGCAATTGAACTAAATTTAATTTAAAATTATAATTGAGGCTAATATTCTCAAGTGCTTCCTTTGATTTGGTTTGTATCACCAGAGAAAGAATGTTCTATTTATGTTTTCCCAATAAATAAGAGATATAAGATCAATTTAGTGATAATTATGGAGATTAAAGAGAAAAGAGAAATAAAGAGAGATCATGAGTTTAAATTTTTCTACTAATATAGACTAATAAACTAACAATTAATATTTAAAAACTATGTTTAGGGTGGACAGGAAGATAAGTGATTTATCATAGACCACACTTAAAGAATCCTTGTATTCATCGAGGTGTAAAATGTTATTATGAAGCCCTCCTCATCATAGCATTTCCTCCTTCTCCCGCAACCTACCACAACACCTCCGACGACCAACGGCGCATCCGAGGACCGACGAAGCCTCCAACGACGCCTTCACCTCCACCATTCTACCTTTGGTCGTTCAACCCGTACCTTACCCAAACGCCAAACGACATCATCTTACTTCAACGTTGCAGATCTATCTCTGCCACTATCACAGATCCATTTCCGTCGAGACTCCACCGTTGTCGCAGAACCGTCTCCGTCGCGGCTCCGCTTCCACTGTGGCTTTGTATCTGTCCCAGATCCACCGCCGTCCCGGATTCGCCGGTGTTGTGGCTCGCTTTGTTCTTTCCAATCAAATCTGGA
This sequence comes from Glycine latifolia, assembly GCA_013407115.1. NCBI lineage: Eukaryota > Viridiplantae > Streptophyta > Magnoliopsida > Fabales > Fabaceae > Glycine > Glycine latifolia. The sequence continues at coordinate 29,525,870 of CM023948.1, read as the reverse complement.
CACGGAAATAGCGATAGGTTGTCGTTGTGGCTGCAGGAGAAGAAGCATAACAGATTAAAAAAAATGGTGTCACCGCCGAAAATCGCCTCCGGCGGCGGCACACAGCGGAGAGATATTGTGGATAGTTGGGGAAGGAATTTGGTGTGTAGCATGTACGATAAAATTGTACACGTTAGATCAATCTAAAAGACCACATTAGATCACTTGATTTGCTGGTCCATGCTAGACGCGGTCATATTTACAGCTAAAAAATGATTTCCCACTAAATCAAACAAATTTGATAATTGTTTTGCACTAGGTTTGAGGCTCAATCCGTTTAGTGAGTCAAGTCGGTTCAAAATGTTGGATCAATCAATATTTAAGATTAAGATTTCTAAGATGGGATCATGATACGGAAATATTACCTTTGAGAGATCTTAGGTCTCACATCAACGAATCCAACCTTTGAGAGATTTTTGTTTACGAACATGACTACCAGTCAAACGAATCCAATTTTTCTGTTCCCGCGAGCTTGATGCTCTTCTTTCCCCTTCCCGTATTTCCCTCCCTTGATCCTTCCCTATCTTTCTCTTCACTCTCCTCACTCCATTTCCTTCTCCCTCATCATCCCACATTATTTTCAACCAAAACCCAAACACAAAAACTAGAAAAAACAGAAAAACAAGACATGTCATTGTACATGCCATTGTTCAGGTCATGTTCTACCTTAAGGTCCTTCACCCAACTCCACGCCCACCTCCTCGTCACTGGCCTTCGCAGCGACCCCCTTGCCTCCACCAAGCTCCTCCAGTCCTACGCCTAAATGGGTTCTCTCCAATCATCAAGACTCGGTTTTGAAACCCACCCATCACCCGATTCCTTCATGTTCGGCGTCCTCGTCAAGTGTTACCTCTGGCACCACTTGTTTGTGCAAGTGGCTTTGCTTTACCACCACCACATTCAAAAGGGTTCACGCATCACCCAGAACTGCACCTTCCTCTACCCTTCTGTTCTGAAAGCTGTTTCTGTGGTTTCTGACTTGTTTGCTGGCAGGAAAGTGCATCGAAGGATAGTTAGGTCCGGGCTTGACACTGATCATGTCATTGGCACTTCGTCGATTGGGAATGTATGGTGAATTGGGGTGTTTGAGTTATGCTCGCAAGGTGTTTGATGAAATGCGTATGAGGGATTTGGTTTCATGGAGTTCGGTTGTCACGTGTTATGTTGAGGATGGACGGCCGAGGGAAGGGTTGGAGATGTTGCGTTGGATGGTTTCCGAGGGGATTGGACCAGACTCGGTTACGAAGCTCGGCGTAACTGAGGCATGTGGTAAAGTTGGTTGTTTGAGGGTGGCGAGGTCAGTGCATGGAGCTGTGATCAGGAAAGAGATGGCTGGTGATGCGAGTGTGAGGAACTCTCTTATTGTTATGTACAGTCAGTGTGGTTACTTGCGTGGAGCAAAAGGAGTGTTTGAAAGTGTTGCTGATCAAAGTACTGCTTGTTGGACTTCTATGATTTCGTCGTGTAATCAAAACGGATGCTTTGAGGAGGCTATTGATGCTTTTTAAGAAAATGCAGGAATCGGAAGTGGAAGTTAATGAAGTGACGATGATTAGTGTTCTGTGTTGCTGTGCTAGGTTAGGCTGGTTGAAAGAGGGGAAAGTCAGTTCATTGCTTTATTTTGAGGAGAGAAATGGATGGTGCTGATGAATTTCTATTCTGCGTGTTGGAAAATAAGCAGTTGTGAAAAGCTTCTTTGTTTAATTGGAAACAGCAGTGTTGTATCATGGAACACACTCATCAATTTATGCGCTGGAAGGTTTAAACGAGGAGGCCATGGTTCTCTTTGCATGTATGTTGGAAAAGGGGCTAATGCTTGACTCATTTAGCCTAACAAGTTCTATTTCAGCCAGTGCACGTGCTGGTTCAATACGATTTGGACAGCAGATACACGGCCATGTCACGAAAAGAGGCTTCGCAGATGAATTTGTTCAGAACTCCTTGATGGATATGTATCCAAAATGTGGTTTTGTGGATTTGGCATACACAATTTTTGAAAAGATGAAGGAGAAGAGCATTGTGACATGGAACTGTATAATTTGTGGGTTTTCTCAGAATGGCATTTCAGTAGAAGCACTCAAGTTATTTGATGAGATGTGCCTCAATTGCCTGGACATTAATGAAGTGACCTTCTTAAGTGCAATTTCCAATTCAGGTTATCTTGAGAAGGGAAAATGGATTCACCATAAGCTCATTGTATCTGTTGTGCAGAAGGATCTTTACATTGATACAGCTCTGGTTGACATGTATGCCAAGTGTGGAGACCTTAAAACGGCTCAAGGTGTTTTCAATAGCATGCCGGAGAAAAGTGTGGTGTTATGGAGTGCCATGATTGCTGCATATGGGATATATGGTCAAATAACTTCTGCCACCACCCTCTTCAGTAAAATGGTAGAGTCACATATTTAAACCAAACGAGGTAACCTTCATAAACATCTTATCTGCCTGCAGGCAAGCCGGATCAGTGGAAGAAGGGAAGTTCTATTTTAACTCAATGAGGGATTATGGCATAGTGCCTAATGCAGAACATTTTGCCTCTATAGTTGATCTTCTAAGCCGTGCCGGCAATATCGGTGGAGCTTACGAGATAATTAAGTCAGCATGTCAGCCTATAGATGCTAGCATATGGGGTGCTTTGCTTAATGGGTGTAGAATACATGGGAGGATGGACTTGATTCAAAACTTCCATAAAGAACTTAGAGAAATAAGAAAAGATGATACAGGATACTACACTTTGTTATCTAACATATATGCTGAAGCAGGAAACTGGTATGAATCCAGAAAGGTGAGATCAAGGATGGAAGGAATGGGCCTAAAGAAGGTCCCTGGGTTCAGTTCAATTGAGATAGATAAGTTATCTAACCTGCCTTGACATGTGCAACTCACATATGTCATGTGGATTTATCGTGTCATCAACAATGTGTCACGTTAGCATCAACATTAATGAAAATAGTACGTAATTAATTGTTAGACTAATTTGTCAAAATATTTGTACATACTAAATTGTTCCTTTAAAAAATATAGGAATTAAACTGTCAGTGTATGCATAATTCAAGGACTAAGTTGGTCAATATTGGCACATCATATGTTAAGGTTGGAGTTTTTTCAATAATATTTAGTTTGCCCATAAAAAATCAATTTAAATAAAATATATTTGTTCTCTCTACCTCCTTCTTTGTTATATTTGTTTGTCTTAATCTTTTGGTTCATCAGGGGAAAATAACTCTGACTAATTCAGAGTTCGATCGGGAGGTAAATAAAATATGGTCAAGAATTATTTCCACCAATGATTAAACTCGAATAATATCTAAACGATTCAATCTTAACTTTAACACATTAATCACTTGTGCAAAATCACTTGATTTCCTTCTTTGTTATATAAAATTTCATATGAAAATTTTAGAGTGTAGATAAACATCCACCCTAAAATAGGGTGAATTGAGGTGGAAATAAGAGAGAGAAATAAGAAATAAAGAGTAGAAAGAGAAAATGACAAATGTGATAGGTTGATCATGAGATTAAAAAAATGAGTTGAAAGATATGAACAATTGAACACTCAATTTCTAGAAGAGTATATGGGATGTGAATGCAGCTCCAAAGTGTAGGAATCTGGTGTGAAGGATTTGCAAAGGTATAGTCCCGGTTAGGAAGAAGCTTCAAAGGAAAATGCATGATCTTGATCTGATTTGTCCTTGTTGTGGGGAGGAAGAAGTATCCATAGAACATTTCTTCCTAAGTTGTAGAGAGATATGCCCCTTGTGGTTCGCGAGCCAGTTGGGGTGATGGGAAACCAACAAACCTCTTTCAACAGATGGTTGGCTACGTGTTTCGAAGCAGATTCGTGCAACATATTTTTGGTATGTTATGGTCCATTTGGAGGAGGCGAAATGACTGGTTGTTCCATCAAAAGAGAACTCCTATGGAGTTGGTTCTGGAAAGGGTCTTTTGGGTTATCTTCCCTGACAACACTAATGGGCTATGGCCACAACAAAAATTCAACATAGTTCAAACCCAACACAAAAATGTAATGCAACTGCATGAAGAACATGATGTCATCAAAAGTGGATGTTACCTCCCTATAAAATACCCTATCTCTAATGTTGAAAACATCTTTGGATTCCTACTTAGTTTTGTTTCTCCTTAGTTTATGAAAATGGATTAATATAATGTTAAATCTTGACAGGAACATAATATTATGCATATAAAGTTTAAATAAAATATTTATTAACATTTATAATTTATTATTAGGATAATTTATTTTTTAAATAATTTTAATTTGGATTATGTATATAAGAAATAATATTATTGAATCAGCATGACATTAGTGTGGAGAATACATCAAATAATTTTTTTTATATATTTAATTGAGTGGATATAATTTGCCTTGATTAACTTTTTTTGAAATTAACTTGAAAGTTGTTTTCTTAATGAAATTTTATTATTTGACAATTCAATTCATAGTCATTAAGAATAACATTTTTTATTGAGTTTGTTGTCACCTTTCGAGAATGAATGATTGTATGCATTCTATTTCGGGAATTGGAGAATGAATATTATAATGGAGTATATTATTTTACAACATGTTTATATTTGGATGAGATATGAGATACTTATATCTGGGACTAAGAAGATAATTAGATGTGATTGCATAGAGAGGAATTTATTGAACTAGGATATACATTTAGTGAAGTTAGTACATAGAGTTAGGTATTTGGGATACTTTTAATTATATGCATGAACTGAATGTCTTTTCTTTTTTTCTCAAAGTATCCTTTTTATAGACTTAATTTGCGGGTATCATGGTTCATTTTTCCAGTTATCATACCAGCTGATGAGAACAAATGTTTTTTATGAACTAATTTCTGAACTTTTTCAGGTTATTTTTCATTAGTAATCACTTGAGTTCTTGGGTTTAAGGATACCAGTTATGTAAAATTAGCTCACATTTGTTCTTTTAACATGATCGTATTCATTTTATATACTTTGCTTTGTTTCTATCATTTTATCCCTTCATTTTCAAAAATTGGATTGAACTGATATGAAGCTTAGAACTTTCGGGACCATTTTTTTTTCTTCTTTTTTTTATTTTCTATTTTATTGCCACTTTGGACAGAATCAAAGTTGCAATATAACAAACAAGAAATAGCGAAAAAGTGATACTTCAGCAAGGGGCCGGGCAAGAGTACAAAGAAATTATCAAATTAAAAGCAAGAGTACAAATAAATTATCAAATTAAAACGAAAAATAAATGTTCTAGTTATAAACAAGATTTATAAAGAAATATTGATATTGTATAATGCATTCTTACTATTTGAAATTGACTTTATACTTTTATAGTAATGTATATGAACATATATCAAAAATAAATTAAAATTCAATTAGTTACTTGTATTATGACCCCATTTATAACGGTGAAATCAGATTTATCGGCTTGATTTATCAGATTAGATGATGTTAATTGTAAGGTCTCAGGTGTCCACGTGGCGTTTTAACGTTGTAATGTTGTAATTATATAATAGTTATGATAATAATTATAATGACTTGTGACCAATTCAGGTTCGTGTGACCGTGGTGTCATACGGGGGGTGCAATTTGGAACTCGGATAAGGGAGGGGTGTAAATAGAAACCTTGTAGAGGCGGGATCATGCTAAGTATGTTAGCATTTACAAGGAGACCGGGTTCGAAGTGTGTCCGGGATATCACTTATGTGTTCTGGGAATAAGCGCTGTAAAGAAAAGAACTCGGACAAGGAATGAAAGAGTGACCGGGTAGCGATCCCAGATGGACTCGTGTCTTTCTTTCCTTCAAGCTATCGAGTAGCGACCTCGGACGAGCTCGAGTATTCTTTCCCTTCGAGTTACAGGGTAAGTAATCTCGAATGATCTCGGACGAGGGCGGAACCTTGGACTTGGGAAGCGCTAAGGTAGAAGGCCGAATGAAGGCAGACGAGGTCAGATGAGAATAAACCTCGGGGCTTATAAAGTGCCTAAGGCGGGCTCCAACGTTATGCAAGCGATTACACAAGAGTTGTAATCGATTAAAGACACCCAGCACTTACTTGATACCGCGCACATGATCCACATTGACTAACAAGTTATTTAAGTGACATGTGTGGACTTAAGTGACGTATGCAACGTGCGTTGACTCACTGGGTATATAAGTAACGTCTGTGTGAGTCATTTCCTCACTTAGCTCATTTTCTCACTGACCCTTCACCAAAGATACTCTTTCTCCCTCCTTCCGCTTCCTCTATGAACGAACGAAGGAAAGCTTCAAGTTTAGAGAAAAGAAGGTGATTCAGAACGTTCAAGCTTGGGAAAAGTTGTTCGCCAGTTTTGTTGACACTTTAGAAGTAAGAAACGCAGGTAAAAACCTTGAAATCTAACTGTTAGGGATTTTGGGTTAGATTAAGTTAGGCCTTTTTGGGGGTCTGTATGTCACCAGTTAAGTGACTAATTCCTGTAACATGGAAATGTGTTGAGTTTCTCTACATGCAACGGGTGAAAACCGCTTTTGATTTCCTGAATGCATGTATGTAGGGCACGACATTGAGGATTTTGGTGTTCGGAACCGCGAGGTTGAGCGAACCAGTGTGGAGCTTAGAGCAGGTAAGCTCCCTGTTCTTGAGAGTCCTTCTCTGGACCGTGTTCTACCATGCTCCGAGGGAGTGATGGTTATTGTATGACATGATGCATGTATTGAAACTGTGTGTTACAGCATTCTGATTGAGATAATGTATATGATTTGCACTGTCATGCTTTGTTGTGATGTGTGAGATTCTCTGGCCAATAGAATAGACAAATATGGACTTCCCTTAGAGCCAAAGTGATGTAGAACAACTCTAAGTTGTCAATTAGTATATATGAAAACCCCGAGAGAGAATGTCCATTAAGTTGGATGAACCTCTCTTGGAAGAGTCATATACGTCCACGCAGAACCTGGAGGGAATGTGTCCATTAAGTTGGATGGTCTTCCTCTGATGGTGTCTGCTCGAAGTCCTAGGGGAATGTGCCTATTAAGTTGGATGGTCTTCCTCAAGCAAGGGATATACGAGAGCATGTACTCATTAAGTCGGATGATCTTCTCTTGTATGACCCATGTGATTGTATACATGTGTTATATTTATGAAAGTCAGGATGACAAGTTTGTGTAATGCTTGTTTTAATACTTTGTATCATGGAAGTGAACCTGGGGAAGCAGAGGCCTTCTAGAACCCAGAGTTTACTAAGATTATTATCTCACCCCGGATGGGGATTATATGTGTTTGCAGGTAAAGAACACAGGGAAGGAGGCAGATCCCGGGACAAGAGGCTCGAGTAGCAAGGCAGTCTGAGGGATCCCGAACCAGAGGCCGAGCCAGGACGAGTTCCGCGTGGAACTTAGTTTATTTTGGGGCATGCCGGCTATGATTGATATATATATATTTGTGTGTTTCGTATCCCGGTCCCTTGTTATGTAATTCGGCCCTGAGGGGTGTTTATTTTATGTATATTCGTTATGCATAATGTACACTATATTATTGTATATAGTATTGACATGTGATGACATCACTCTTTTGTTGCTTTTAAATTAACTATCATTAATTTAATTGTTGCGCTTAATGATCGTATTTGAACAACCGAATGCATATGGGGTGTTACATTAATAAGATAAGATATGGCATAATCTTATCTTATCATATTGAATGATTACTTTATAAAATTCTATCTTTCCTTTTATAATCAGAGAGTAGATTTTTCCTCTTTCTTGATTTATCTTAATCAAGAGTAGTACAATAAAGAAGACAAAGCATTGAACTATATATAGCAGGTAATTGTACAATAGATTATGAGAGGACTATGTGGCCTCCATTGAATAAAAAATAAAATAATTTACAACTTGTAAAAAGAATGTTAATCTATAATTTAAAAAACTGGTCGAATCAAATGATCAATCACATGACTGGTATAATAATATTTAAAAAATTATATAATATAAATATTCTCTATTAAATGTGTATTTTTACTTATAGATAATAGTAATTTATGTCCCATGAAAATAAATATGTTTTATTACATGTAGATTAAAAATATTGGTTGAAAGTGAAATTATGATTTACTCGAGAATAAAATATATTTAAAATTAATTATTTTATTACTTCGTAATAAATATTAAATAACTTTTTTTAACCTATAAATTGTTGGTGCATAAGATCAATTACCTTAAAAAAAGTCTTAAATTTAAACTTTATGAATGAAAAAAAATTGAATAAAAAAAGAGAATCTATTAAAGATAGTTAATGAAGTTGTCCAATGAATATTAATTATCAGCAAATGATAATTATTTGGTACAAATAATATGACAAAATAGATAATTACCATGTACAAATATTATTTTAGTTAACAATATTTCTATTTGATTCTGACGAGTTTTCAGAACGGGAAAATGTAGCGACAGTATATTTGTTTATTTATGAACAATACTAAATACGAATTAGATTTTAGGTCCAAGAATTGGGAAAAAAGGTCTCCTATGGGTTTGTCGAAGGAAATCAAGTGGCTAATTGGTTTGCAGGTCATTCTCATTGTCTTGATTTTATCCTTTGCCAAAAAAAAAATAAGGAAAAAAATAGAATTTGATTTTTTTTATTTAATTAAAGGAAATTAAGAACAGAAACATAAAAATTTGCTTTAAAACATAATATTTTTTTGAACTCTCCTCATTTTTAATTAATGTTTTCTATTTTCCCATTTTCTCTCACATCTTCCAATCAAAAGATAGTTTGAATATTTTTTACAGGCTTAATTATACCTTTAATCTATATACTTTAATCTTATGTAATTTTAGTCTTATTAAATTTAATTACTTACATTTAATTTTCCTAATTTATCAATTGTTTAAATTCAGATGTAATAGAGGTATAATTTATAATGAATTTGTATAGATTCGAAAAAGCCAAAAATATTTTTTATAACAATCAAATGACTAATAATTATATTAAAAGATAAGTGCTGTGTGTGTTGGTAATTACTAAATGATTTGGTCAACGAGGAAGATTCGACAGCACAAAGTAGAAAGAAAAGGGTGGGTGTGGGGTGGAAAAGGACAAAGTAGCAGCAGAGAACTGAAATGGGATATGAATTATGATAAGTTAGGTGTGTGCTTTGGGGAATGACAAGAAAAGTACCTTTCATTAGAGAGAGAAAGAGATACCCAAAAACAAAAACAATTTATGTTATTTTTATGTTAAGAAAGTAAAGTACCAACAACAAGAACGAAACAGATACATAGCCAATCAGATTCCAGCAATCGTGTTTTCTCTCTCTACACCGACGCATCTTTAATCCTGCGACTGCTGTGTATGTACGACACACACCCCAATATCTGATCTTCTTTTCTCTGTCTCTCTCTTTCTATGTATCTACTATGTCCCACACAACATCAATAATAATAATACTATTTTATTATTCCATTGCTTCTTCTAACATTCCCCAGGAGTCTCATACATACTATTAAGTTTATATGAGTAAACTCTTTTCTTGAAACTCTTGTTGATAGAATTGTATAAATAAACTATGCTCACTAAATAAAAATAGTGTACAGTATATACCTGCTAAAAAAATTAAGCATCTATTTTCCAACAAATATTTTATTTATTTATGAACTTATGAATTGATTTTATTAGTTTACTTGTGCCAACTTAGCGTCATATATAATCTCAATTTATCCCTTTGTGAATTTGATTACAAATCTACTAAACGTGGGTTTGAGAATTTTGGTTAGAATTAATTATTTCTTAGAACTAACGAAGCGATTAAAAAAACTTATCTAATGAGAAATACATTGATTCAAACACAAAAAGTAATTGCCCTTAAGTGCTAAGAAGGGTGTGACACCATAATCTTAAACAAAAATTATTATTACATATATATTTTTGTACCCTTCTCTTTACATTGTTCTTTTGAAAGAGAATTTTCTTTATCTCAAAAGATAAAAGCACAAAGGAAAAAAAAATGTAGAAAAGAGATGCATAATTTAAAATGTCAAAATTTCATTTTCTCTCCTAAACCTAATAAGTCGTTAGTGACATCTTTCTTCCCCTTAAAACATATCTCTTTTCCAAAACTATCATTTATAAATAAATAAAAATATTATCGTTTATACCAAAATATATAATTACTTTTTTGTTATGATAATATTCTTTATAATAATATTATTTATAATATAAAAAAATCAACACCGTCCAAGAAAATATACCAAATTAAATTGTGGTCATGATACAATTTAAATCAATAATTGCAGAAAAATATAATAATGAACTTCTCTTTTTTTTGTATACAAGAGAGTGTCTCTTGTCCCTTTCATGTGTCTATGACGACTATTCCAACAATTCTGTTTGGCTTTGGCATCTTGTCTTCTTTACTATTCCTTTCTTGTCTTTACCATGTGAACAAACCTGGTAAGTAGCAGGTCATGAAACGAATCAACCAAGACCACGCAACTTTTGCTTTTCTTATGTCTATTTTTTGAGTTAAAGAGAGAGAAGTAAAAGAAAGAAAAGATGACCATTTTCAGTCATCCAAATGACTTTTCCTAATACGGCCAGGGGTAGACAAGCATGCCTTTATTTTGGTTTTTCTGTAAAAGGTTCACTTCAATTCAATTATCTTGTTTTATTGACTCACATTGTTGTACAGTAAAAAATAGTTGCACTACTTTTACATATTTTACTCTGATTATAAAATGTAATTTTATGTGTGCATGCATTCAACAAGAGTATTCTCTAATCAATAGTTCCATACTTCTTTTTTTAATAGAAATCACTCAAATTGATGTGATCGATCAATGTTGAGTGAAACTTAAACTAATTTTTAAGATACTTTTTACTTTAAATGAAAAAACTATATTTGGGTATTTTTGTTATGATCTTTTTACTTTATAAAAATAATAACAAATAATATTTTATTGTTAGACTTAAAACTTAGGTGACCTAAATTAACTTAAGTCTTAGTAGCCTTACTTTTGGACTAGTCGTGAAATTGATTCTCTCAATAATTTGTCAAGTGTGATGAACTTTATTGATAAAATATTGTTTATCTTTAGTGATAAACTTTATTTTGAAACAATATCAAACCCTTGGCAACAAGACCACAGGAAAAAAAACAAATATAATGTAAAAGCTATATTTATTGTTTTATTTACACATGACATGACATTGTTTCAAACGTACTTAATATAGGTTAAATTAATTTTTAGTCTTTTAATTTGTTATTTAGGTTCAATTTGATTTTCGAATTTTTTTTTAATTCAGTTTGATCTTCTAATATTTAAAATGGATTAAATATTTAGTCCTTTAGCTTTTTTATTCAATTTAGTCCTCTAACTTTTAAAATTGATTTTTTTGGGAGAAATGTGCATTTCATGGCAGTTTAAAATTAATTAATAACGATTTTGAACCGCCATAAAGTGTAATTTCTTACAATTTAGTCTGAATGACCAAATTGAATCTATTTAAAAAAATTAAACATAAAAAAATTAAATGATCAAATTAAATTTAAAAAATAAATTAGAGTACTAAAAACTAATTCAACCCTTAGTTTATTCCCTTTACATATAAATTAATTTTAATCGGGATTTACTCTAGGAGGAGTTAGTCTCTTGCAATGTGATAAATTAAGATTAATTCTTACTAAAAAAATGTTCACATTTAATGCTCCGGTCGTAATTGAATATAATTATCTTTGAAGGGGGATATCTACGCAAAAACAACAAAACACACTTAATTATACCTTTACATATTTGTTTTATTTTTATCTTTCTTTTTGAAGAGAAACAAAGTTATAGCATTTCCTTCATAATCAGATAATCAATATAAGTAGGGATATTGTTAAAAACTTAGATACAAGGATGAAATCTTGATGCCCTTGCAAGAGAATGGACAACATGATTGATTTGTCTCCTCACAAAACTCACCTTAGAATTTGAAAAAGATGAGTTTGACTCTAGATTTAGCTAATAAAACATTGAGATCAAATGTTCCAGGTGCATTGCTATTGAGACTATCTACAGTTTTATTTTTATCTTATGTCACTGAAAGGGGTGCTTGTTAATTAGACTAGATAGGTTTTAAAGAAGAAGAAAAAAATCCATCTTTATTCATAATAATTAGGAGTGCTTATTAATTAGATAAGTTTTCAGGAACGCGCATGAGTAAATTAATTAACCTCTTTGTCAAACATTCTCTTGGAGAATATGAATTAAACTTACTGGGGTTTAATTTGAAGAAGGTACGTCCAATAAATTGGTTTGATTACAGAAGCTTTTGAATGTTACCATCTAGGACACATTGGTTAGAGGCAATCTTAACCTCAAACATGGACTTATTATTAATATATATTCTCAGCATTTTTTGCGCTAAAATTGTTAGTATTTTAGTACTTTTTTAACCAACCAACGTGCAACAAAGTTAAGAAACTATTCATGTATCACACTGCAGGGAGCATTGTTATCAGAGTAACGCAGAGGGACAGGTACATTGCACTACCCCACATACTCCACATTAATGAGAGACAAGTTTGATCAATAGCTCCAAAAGGACCATAGAGAAGAGAAAATCTTGCACATGCTTTAAGAAAAGAAAACCACCGGAATAATAGGGATTGCCATATAATGGGGGAAAAACTATACATATTTAACATAAATGTGATTCCTTGATAATTACAAAATAGATGGTAGAAAATCTTAAATAACTCTACAAAATGAGATGTGATTATGGACAACAATATGACCATATATTTCCATAATAAAAGAACATATATAATACTATAATGTAAGCTAATTAAATTCTACTAGATGAAGGACCAACTCATGCAACTGAGAATAAAATCATTAATAAAAATCCTAGAAAGTGAGAGCAATGAATTGAAGGAACACTGGTATATATCTCAACAGTTCTATAAAGAGATAATGAGAAGAAATCATGCAACATTATTTAAGAATAGTACAAGTTGGTACCACCACCCCAAAGACTGACAAATCAAGCATATACCCAAATACGGGTTGAAGAAATTTACGAGAGAAATCCCCATGCCTGAGAACATCATGTGTTCCATTAATTCGAAAACCAGTCCCGCTTACCTCTATAAATTCTCATCTAAAAATTTTAAGCCTCTTATGGTGATTAGGTTAACTGAATCAACGGAGGGTTACCAGCCGGGCACCTCTGTCGGCGGGGCCTTCTGGTTGTCTTGCCCCAACTTGTAAGGCTTCTATCCTCCAATCCAACTTCAATATTGTTAAGCTGCTGCATCAGTGGGGTGCTAGTTTCATTGGTTACCACCGGTGTCAAGGGAGACGGGGCAACCTGCACCCGTCGCCTCCCCCTGCCACCACCATTCCTAGATGAGCTTCTTCTAGTTAATCCTGAATTCCATTGATAACCTGTTGCTCTCATAAGCCCTCCAAATGTCTGAAGATCTTCTGTCACTTCATGCCTCGACAACGATGCAAGGCCTGGAAGGATGTCCCTTTGGAAGTCCCTTCGCTGCCTCGCTCTCCTTGCTGGCCCTTTTCGTGTCCGAGTTGGTAACAAACTAGTTGTTTCTTCCAATTTGAAGTTTTCAGGGACAAGAGGCTTGGGCATGTAGTCTTCTTCCTTGGTCTCCGGCATGTTCAATGTCATTGCCTCAAAGTAATCCATTCCTTCAGAGGAACACCCCTCGTTGTCCTCGCCATCCTTTTCCCTTGAAACATCACACTTTCCCTCTACATTATCTTTGCATGAGGAAACAACATCTGCGAACCAACTTAGCAGGTCCACCTTTGGACTTTCTGATGAACTTTTGCTGATCACACAATCATCCCCTTGATCACAGGTAAGAGAAGACAGGACAACAATTGCCTTTGCTGCATTTGTCATAAGGTCATCATCCTTGGGCTGTTCAACTGTGTCTTGTGGGACTTGCGGTGATGCTAGAGAAGTTTCGAGCTGCTTTTCTTCAGGAACAGCATCCTCTTCTGTCTCGGGAGGAGCAGGGGCTTCCAAATCTATTTGTGCCTTCATTTTTACATTGTCACATGGTATAGTTGTGAAAGATCCTTCATCCTCACTCATACTCAAGTTCAGATCAATTTGATTTCTAGAGTCTGCTTCTGTTGTTGGAGACCTTGTCTTACTAACAGCAGTTTCAGTGAATACTTCTTTGTCCAACTCAACAACAGCAGCATCACAAGGCAAGTTCATATCAAATATCCGTTTTTTCTTATTTCCCGCTGTTTCCACATCAGATGGATTAGGATTCGACACAGACAGAGAAGTGATTGAAGACAACTCCTTCTTAGGAGAAATATGAGCCATATCAAAAATGGGAACACCAAGAATTTTCTTATTACTAGAGCTTTCGTTTGCATCCTTCCTCCTTGCCTCAATGTCATTAGAACACAAAATTGAAGTTACATTGTGCATAAATTTTCTGCTAGGTCCCTTTGCAGTTTCATTTTTGTTGGAAAATGAGGCATTACAAGTTGTCTTCCCTCTAAGCCAAGGCAACACAGCATGACGCTCCTCATTGTTCTGTTCTCCATCAATTATCCCAACACCTGACTGGGGAACTAAGTTGTTGGATGAACCATTTGGAAGCAGCACATTCAAGTCAAAATCTTTTCCAGACGTCATGTCATTGCAATTTGAATCTGAACCCTTACAGGATTTTGATGAAACATTGTTGATGAAGTGATCAGGAATTATCTTACAATCATTTTTATGATTGAGATAGTCATAGCTAATTGAAGAGATGTTCATTGATGGTTCCTTGGACCCAGATGAAGATCCAGGGTAAACTCCATTCTGTATAGGTGCATCACTTCGAAAATCTTGGTTAGGCTTGGAATTGATATTTAGAGGCCAGCATTCTTCCAATATCCCATTACTTTTATGTGACTGAGAACTCCTACTCAAAGCACCAGATGCATTTAGACATGGAGGTGTCTGAATTGACATCAACTTCTGGCTTAGGCTGCTATTGGCCATTTCCCAAGAAGAAGCTGAATGAGACCAAGACTTAGATAAATCAGAGGAAGGAGCAGCTGCAAAAAGACCAGGTCTATGTAATGGTATCACAGACTCAGGTTGCTTATTGATGGAGAATTCATGATTTCTTTCACTGATATGTAAATCACTGACTGTCCTTTCCCTCCACATGTCAGCCTTGTTTCGACCGTTTAGATAATCAGATGCAGGTTCACGAACTTTGCTAAGTGCATCTTGCATTGTTTGGGAAGATAAAGGTGATTTGAGGACTTGAGGAACAGGTTGTGTGTTGCTTTTAGCTTGCCCTGTCAGCATTAGTAACACTATTGTCATGGAACAATTTAATCAGAAGTTAATACCAATACTGATTTCTGCCAGATAAGAAAGACGAGTGTACTTCAAAAGAAAGAAAAAAGGAAAAGATACACAAAGGAATGAGCTTTGTTAAATTTTAGTAGGGACACAAAGATTCAATTTTATTATTAATAAAAAATAGTTTATTAACATGAAACAAGAAGGCAACAAAGTGTCATTACCTCTAACAAGCACTGACAAAAGACAAGCTCTGTAATTCTTTGACTCGGTTAAACTATTATTTTTACAAAATCACAATATGACAACCTAATCTTAATTCAGTATTAGCTTCTTCTCAAACAATAATATTCCTACCATTTTTTCCAGTAATTAGAAAATCAGTTGCAATATTCAAAATATCTAACTACTTAAATTTAAAATAAAAATTAAAAAAAACAACTTAGTTTGGAGGGGGATGAACAGCAGGGAAAATAAGAAGTCTAACCTGACTCAGCCATTGATTGATGCCACCCTTTTCCACCCCCATTGTTCTCCAAATATCCATTACTTCGATCCCAACTGTCAGTTCCATGAGAGTTGAGCAATTGCTCCCTAGACAGACCAAAAAACTCTGACTTTTGTTTGGTAGCGTCAGAGATATCAGAGCATTCAGTTGCCCCTTGACAGGGATTACGGTTCAGAAGGTGGACATATGGAGAATTGTATGTTTCTTCCACCGGAACAGGTTCATTTAAGTCAGCCAAACCATTTCTTCTCCTTAAAGACTGCTCAGATCGTGAAGGGTCCTCCTGGCTACCAGTCTTCTCACCATGGCCACAAAAAAGTTTCGCATCACCCTCCTTTCCATTTTTACAGTTTCTATCAGGAAGAAAGAATGATGGATCACTTCTCTTTTCATCGCTGAGCTTTTCACTTTCCTCAGTATCAATGTACTCATCAGCAGGGAGGTGTAGGTCAAACATTTTTCTCCTCACCTTCGAGGGTCTAGACTCAAGCACCTCAACATCTTTTGAACTACTACACCCATTTGGGGAGGGAAATGGACTAGTTTGTTTGCCGATCCCTTTCATAGAACCCAAAGGAGAATGAATGCCCTCAACTCCTGACACAGATGTTTTAGCACAAGTAGAATTTCCCACAGGAAAGCCAGAAATATGCCATTTTTGTCCATCTTCAGTCGTTAATTGAGATGTCATGTGACCTGCAGAAAATGATGCCTCAACTGGTATCTGGTTTCTGTGTATTTCTTTCCTTTTATCCTCATTCATCAAATCCCTTTGTATTCTGTACAAACGGTGAAGTTCATAGACCTGCTTGAAAATACACAGTTTGAATAATAGGCTCTCCAATCAAGCCATTCAAAATTAAGCTTAACAAAACCATCACTTGAACCATGTTAAAAGAAGGCACACCATAATCATGCTACAGGAACAGGGATAAGGATAAAGTTAGAAACTGGAAGATTCATTACCTGATTCTTAAAAATGGCCTCATGCTCAAGCATCATCCGCTTCACAACATCCTTATCGTATGCAGAACATGCATCTGTTGTAGAACTTGGCAGATAATTATTATAGTACTGCCCATTTGTGAGTGATTTATCCCCATAAAATAGTGGCCAGCCACAACTGCTAGATTCCTCATTAAGATCTCTCATTGAGTTATATCCTGGAAGATTCTGGACTTTGGTTCCCATACCTGATAATTAATCAGTGACATGCAAATACGTATTCTATAGCACAAATTATAACATTTTAAGTGGCCAAATGGATAACACAAATCCAGACTTAATGACATAACATGGAATGATAGCACAGAATCTCAAAGCATAAAGATGAACATAGCACAGAATGGATTGATTGGATTTTCTGCACTTCAGTTCAGCGCCCCTTTAAAATTAAGGGTGTCAAAACAAAGAACGAACTTCCGTAAACCCTCCGCGCATAAAACCCCTTTCACTCACTCCCTTGTACTTGTTACCAGTATCTTAATTCTTAACAAGTTGCACTTATGAACTTTGTCTTTCAATTTCAGGCATTGTAAATTTTTTAGATACTGATACTAAAAGCCTTTAAATCCACAATGATATAAGGAACCTACTTCACTAAGTTTTCATCCAACATAGGAAAGGAACAACGTGCATTTAAGAAAGGATTTAATTAGAAAAGAGAATTTCCATGTTAGCTATATAACATTTTTTTTTTTTGATTGGCCAAAGTTAGTTGTTAAATGTTAGTGTTTTTGTTAGTGGAGGGATTCGAACCCACGATCTCTCCCTCCTTCCCCTCTTCAAACTTTTTTCCCAACCACCCAACCAACCTTATATCTCCAGCTATATGATAAATTCAAAATTATCATAGGACATAACAATAACTAGTTCACACTACCATAAAGAGTTGAGAATTCATGAAATTACCAATACTAGGGGTTGCAGAGGATAAAAATGCAAGAAACACAACAGAGAATTTTATGCCGCTGAATGCATAAACTCATTACCATTACACTAGTGCTTTGACATATTAAAAGATTTATAATATGGATCATTATCATTGCTATGACAACCCGACAGCAACCGTTGACTAATGTATCCCTAGTAAATGCGAACCTCCAGGATTTGCCAAAGATGCAATAATAAATTTTAAGTCAATCCTAACGCACAGGTCAGAACAATATAAAATGACCTCATTTACCCCAACCCGGATTTCCTAGAGATGCAATAATAAATTTTAAGTCAATCCTAACGCACCGGTCAGAACAATATAAAATGGCTTCATTTACCCCCAACCCGGAAACGCTTCATAACATTGAATAACATCGGACAAATGCTATCGGCATATTCAAATATTTTTCTGTTGAGAACTTTGACCAAGAATGCCGTGGGACAAATTGGACAGTTGAACACAACCATTTCCATGCCAGTAACAATCATTCCATGGCAATCGATAACCAAATCCGCAAACCCATTTCCGGAAAGTATAAATAAGGATTACAAATTCACTGATTATCCTACCAAAACAAACAACAACTGAAAAATACATAGAAGCAGCACAAGCTCAAGCAATTCCAATAAATCATCCCAAAGTAAACGACTTTCTATAAGTCAAGTTTTATCCATGTTTTCAAATGCATGAAACCCATTCATACATCATCAAATAATCTCAGGCATGGGGAATTTCCAAAATCTTTGCAAAGAGTTGATGAAAAATCTCCAGAGCAGTTACAAACAAGGCACGTCATAAATTCACCCACAATTTTACGGAACACTGGTCCCTCACTTCAATTCAGACTTCAGAGACAGAAAGATTGAAGGACCAAACACAGGAACACATGAATGACAAATTTCAATCAAACAGATCCAATACAACAATTATCCAAACCAGCACAAAAGTGGATGCTTTCAAACAGAAGAAGCATTTGAAAGACTTAAATTAAACATCAGAAACGAAGGAATTTTCAGTTTTCAAAATTAAAATAAATAAATAAATAAAAATGAAAACAGTCATGCTCAGGAGTTCATTGGAACAATAATCCCCCAAACAACAGACACCAAGGAATTTTCAGTTTTCAATCTTCAATTTTTATCACACTCAAAAAGACCCAGATATAAAACACTAAAAACCAAAATTACCAAAATTTACCAAATAAAAAAATAACGCATAATTACATAAAATAAAATAAAAATACCCAGAGAGAGTAAAAGCAAATTTACCTCAGACCCACATCCTCTAAGCACCTCCTCTCAAGAATCCCACAGAGCTTCCACCATTCAAGGCACCAACAAAATCAGAGAGAGAGAGAGAAATTCAGAACCTTTTTGGACTCCCACTATTTGAAGGCCAAAAGGGTAACTATAACTGAAACCAATAACAATTTTATAAGACAAAATAGCAAAGAGGGTGTTGTTGGAACACCATTGAAGGAGCTTAGATCGTCATCAGGTTGAAGAAAAGGAGGAGATTTCGATCTGCTGGGGCCAGACACTCCTCCTTCTCTTTCTCTCTCTCTCTCTATATCTCTCTCAAGAACACAGACAATAAGGAGAAGAAAGAATGGACCTTTTTTTTAGAGAGAGAAACATTTTTAAAGAGAGAGAGAGATCCCAGATAAGAAATCTTCACACAAACAAACGACCTTCTAAGAACAGTGACATGAAATTTGTCAACATCCGGTCTCTTTTTATTCTCTGCTTTTTCATCACTCCTCTCAGTTTCTCTTACCCTGCCTTTACCATTTATATATAAAAAATATTTTTCTTCTTGTGTTTTTCAGAATATATTTATATTTATATCACAAAATTTCAATATTCTCTCCTGCCTTTACCATTTATATATAAAAATTATTTTTCTTCTTGTGTTTTTCAGAATATATTTATATTTATATCACAAACAAATGGGCATTTCTAGATTCTCTCCACCATCCTTGCTTTTCGCTAAGCATATCAATAATCAAATATCATATCATATAGAAGTATCTATATTATTAAAAGGTAACTGAAAATCTCATAATAATATCATATTTTTTTATGAGTAAATAATAACTATCCATATATGCATTTAAATTATTTTATTTTCAGTCAAAAATGTAATAGCTTCTTATTTTTAATAAGATTAATAGGAACAAACTGTCAAATCTAATAGTTCTTACTTTATTAGATAGAAATTATTAAATAACTAGAAAGTATTACTTTATTAAATAATTAGAAATTATTTTTGGTAAATTTTAATACAATTATTATAATATACTTGACCGTTAGTGATTAAATTTATAAATATTACAAATGGTCCTTAATTTATTTATTTTTCTAAATTAGTCATTTAATTTTTAAATTTTCTAAAATTATCTTCTTACTTATTTAATTCATAACAACTTAGTCATTTTGAAAAATTGATCATTTTTTACTTTTAACAAAATTTTGAACATTTTTATTAATTCAAGATATAAAATTTATCTCATTAGATTAATTTATATGAAAATCAACTAATGTAAAAATGCATGAAAAGTAAGTTTGGTGATTAATCAAAAATCAAAAAATTTAATGTAATATTCTTTTTTATCATTTACGGGACTCATTTTTCACATAATTTATAACTTTTTTGTTACAAATATTAACTTTTATTTACTATAATCTACAAACATTAACTTATTATTTATAGTTTTCATATAAATGAATCTACCGAAAAAATTTCAAGTCTTGAATCATCAAAAGAAATTCAAAATCATGTTAAAAAAATTGTCAAATTTTTAAAATGATTAACTTATTATGAATTAAATTAAGAAGACCATTTTATAATATTTAAAAGTTAGGAGACTAACTTAAAACTAAAAAATAAATTAAGGTAATATTTTTATATTTTAGTCTAAATGTTAGTAAGTTATTTTATATGTTTCACTATATAACGTTTTAATAGTTTTTTTAGATAAATATAAAATTTTGACATCATAAAGTCTCGTAAAAATTTAACATAAAACATGCATCGAGTCATCATATAATTAAGATTTGAATAATAACATTGTTGTTCCTGAAATTAATAGTACTAATTATATTGCGTCATTTCATTAAATTTATACTTATTTTTATATATTTTTTTGTCGTTATATTTAAGGATACATATTATGATTATGTTTAACAAATTTTTTTAGTTAGATTCTAACTTTTTTATATTAACTGAAAGTTAGTTTGATTCTCCAATAATTAATTTTTTAAGTAATTTTTAATTTTTTTTAAAATATATTTTAAATAATGTTAACTTTTAGTTTATAAGCTTTTATCCTTAAAAAATTTATTTTATTTTCTTATTATATTTTTGAAATATATAATTTATATCATTTTATATTTTTCATCTATTTCAATAACTATTTTTATTAAACACTTATGATTTAATAATTTAGCTTAAAAAAATTTAGCTAACTTTTCGACTAGTTCATAATTTATATGACTAAGTTTGACAAGAAATTTTAAGTAATTTTTAACTTTTTTTATTAGTTGAATTATTTGTTTTATTGTTCATTAAACAAGATTTTTCTAATAATTTCTATTATTTTTTGAAATATTACTTGAAATAATATTTTTTAAAACGTTAGCTTTTAGTTTCTTATATTTTATTTTTCATTTTTATTTTTAATATATTTATCTAATTTATTGATTATCCTTTTTAATAAATCATAATTTTATCATTATATGTCATTTTATATATTTTAATTACTTCAAACTGATTTTATCAAATATTTATAATTTAATATGTTAATTTTTCAACTTGTAGCTAATTTTTCAACTCTAAATTAGTTTTTTCAGTTTTCAACTAATTTTTTAATTAATTTTATCAAACATAATCACCTTTGATTCCAATATAAAAATAAGGATAATATATGTAGTTTAACAAACACATAAATATTTGGGTAAAAAAAATTCTTGAACAACCTTTAGATGTACAATCTGAGAGACATAAGAAGACATGGAAGATAAGTTATTAATTTGATTAATAATAATGTAATGTAATAAATTGTTGATTGGATGTTTAAATTTGTTTTTCTTTCAAAATATAATCTCTCTAAAAAAGTATCTTTGAGTACTGGATAACAATCCATTGATAAAATTTCAAGGGTCTTTAACAAAAACCAGCAACGATTGTGAAATGCGAATATAATACTAAATTCAAGGATTTCAGCGTAACTATTCCGATAAGATTTGGTTAGTGAATACTTGTACCCGACTCCAACAATAATAAAGTTGACAAATCCAACCTTTTTTCTAAACTACAGTACTTGTTAAGGCACCATTAGTACTAATTAATTGATTAGTGTTCTTTTTTTTCCCTATCCTCTTAGGAAGCGTTTGAAGTAAAGAGTTGAAAAAAAATTGTCATTTATAAGCAGTGTTTTTAATTGGCTTATAGAGCAGCAGATGAGAAGTGGGGCCCATGAAACTGTGGGAAAGATGAGGTTATTTTAGAAGGATTGATAGGTTAATGGAAATGCCCTTGTGGGTACCAAGGAATTACAAATTGGTACTACTATTATTTTAGGTGCCTCTATCGCCTATCAAGTTGAATTCTTAAAAAATGAATTCATATTTTATAAGAACGAAAGTTTACCAGAATTTTATTGACAAATAATTTATAAATATTTGTTAAGCATTGAGGCTTGTCTGATCTACCGAACATTTAAAATTCAATTCACCTTAACTTAAAAAAAGTTATTTCTATTGTGTTGTAGTATTGGGTCGTGAGTACACGCATTTTAGGTGTTTACTCCACTTTTTGATTGGTGGAAGAAGGATCCTCTTTCCTCTGCCTCAGTGCATTTGCGAGAGTACACTGAGTATACCTCGTTTCATAAAGAAAGAAACAAATGCAGATAGATGCATCATAGATTGATTGGGATCCTCCAACACACATGGCTGCTTTTATGCATTCCACCATCTTCATTGTGTGCACAACACAGCCTTTATGACATGGTTTAATTGGGATTTATTGCACCCTAGCCAAACAATAACTATAATTAATTACTCCACATTTAAATTTGGTTTTTTTAAAAAGGAATCATAGTTATATTATTTTATTTAAAATGATTGAAATAATACATGAAGAAATCTAATTAAACTCATGAGATAAAGAGTAAAATGTTGAAATCTTTGCTAAGTTATGAATTACAAGATTAATTTGTCTTTTTATAAAACTCAGTCTAAAGTTGTTAAAGAAAGAGAATTGTTGTCTACACTTATCCATAATTACATGAAAATCGAACTTGCCTCTAGTACAAGAGTTAAAATTATTTGTAACGACTTTTCAATCCGATTCTATGATTAAATTTGTGATTTGAAGGTTTGCAGCCAGAGGAGGGCCCAATCTTTAGCATCTGTGAGGGTTGAAAAACCATTAGTGAATGATGATTTAGCTTTGATGAAGTGACCATAGTTATCTCTCAAGCAAAATCCAATGTCAAAGGTTTTGATTTCTTCAAATAGAGCAACATCAATATTGCAGGTTATGAAATAATTCGGAGGAAGAATAAACTTGGTTTTTTTTCGTTTTATTGGAAAATGCAAAGCAAATTTGAAGTCACTTCTCATTTTTCTTTAAATGCAAAATGTAAAGTGGATGTAAGATAAAAAAAATTATTTAAATGCTATCTAGGTGGTATGGCGAAAGCACCGGGAGAATCCGAATATTATGTTGGTTGTAGGATTAGAAGCAGCTAAAGAATCCTAATTTCTGAAACATTGCCTCGATAGAAGCAAACCCAACTAATATTGGCAACTTATGGTTTTGGGAGATTTTCCACTTGAGTGAATCCCCCACCGAGGGTTAGGAGGCCACACAAGAAAGATTTGCGCACCTCAAGACGGTTCTTGACTCAGTCGACAATTGGTTGGATCAAGCTCGAGAAATAGATCGGATTTGTGACAACAAACGTGCGAACCAATAATGGTTTGGTAGGTCAAAAAATACTGGATTGAATTCAAGCTTGGAATAAAACTTATTTTGTAAGAGTCAAAAGTGGTAGTTAAGAATATTTGTAACTTTTAATAAGTTGACGGAACTTGATAAGTTATCAAGAATTGAACCTAGTCTTCATGGTTGAGACGAACTGGTATAAATTTTTCTGTTCTTGTTTATTATTTTCCTTAGTATTTAACTGACAAAGGGTTTAAATTTATTTTTAGATCTTATATCTATTTTTGATTGGTTATGAAAATTGTTTTCTCGTTGTTTCATCAAACTTTTCACTATATCTCTTATCTATTTTTAATAAAACTCTTATCAAACAATAACATGTATTTGTTTAAAGAAAAAATTAAATGTATAAAAACACAAATTAACCCCCCTTATTGTGTTATTTGTCTCAACAAGTAGTAAAATTCGTAAAATAATAAAAGTTTGATAGTAAAATTTACAATTAAGCCAAAGCAAAACAAATGATTTGACACTAGGGCGTCATGCCCTCAACCTGCTAACAATGGTTATCATCTATTTACATGGACAAGTCTCTCATGAATAAAAGATAACAACCATTTTACAAATAAAAGTTTCCCTTCTTATATCCCAACACCCAAAGCCATATGCAAAAGAACTCACAACTGTCCAAAGGCCAATAAAAAAACATATGAACACAACCCTCAACAAAAATATTCCAGCCTCACCCAAAATTCTTGGATGATAACAAACCCTTTTAGACCATGGCTCAATCATCAAACGAGTTCCTCAAAATAAAATTTGTGGAATTTGTGATCAAAATTTGTGAAAATTTGAAGATTTGATGTAATATGCTACCATCGAGGGCATTCAATCAGTGATTGGTACAAATGAGGAAACAAGTATTGCAGAGTTAAGAATAACACAAGCTAAAGGCATTAATTCCCACTCATGACAATTTGTATATGAGTGAAATCTGAAACGTTGAACTAAATAAGAAAACTGGCACCATGCATATGATACCTTTTAAATTGATTGAGTCCTCAAAATTAAACTTCAACTTCAAACAGGACAAAGTTACCTGAATTACACTTATAAGTTTCTATTGAGTACTTATCACTATAGTTTTTCCTTATCTCTACACTACATGCTCACAAATGTAAACTAAACAGGGTGAGTCGAACACATGCATGACTTTATCAATCACTTTAGTTCATATAAATGTAATAGTCAATCAAATTGGTCCTTAAAATAAATAAAAAATGGAAAAATGACCCTCAAATTGTATGTCATCAATCCATATAAGTCATTTGTTATTAGTTAGTGTCAAATTAATGTCATTAAAAAAACTTAACTAACATATGCGATTGTCACTCCACATGAGTGAGATTGATTGAAACATTAATGTAATAATAATTATTTTTTTTTATCTTTTCAAGTATGTGTATGTTTTCTAAAATATTAATTAAACAAATTTATAAAGATCTCAATTATAATTGCTTAAAATATCTAAATTTATTTGTCATCATTATGATTGTCACTGCATCCACCATGATCATTGTTGCAGCTGCCACCATAATTATTATTGTCGCTACCATCATTATTAATTTTCACCACCTATATTGTTATGATCGTCATCGTCACTGTTACCGTCACTTCCATCATAGATGATAATTGAGATTGAGATATTTTAGGATGTGTTTTATTTGGTGAGAAATTTAATGATTATATTAGATTTTAATTTTTAAATATTTTAAATTCAATCATCTATTATTTTTAATCATAATAGTTATCATTAATTATTCTTATATTGTCACATGAGAAAAAAATATTCTCACGTGATTGGTATTTTGTATATAAATTTGATATTAAAATATTATGATAAGATATAAGGCTATAAAATATATTACATTTTAATCTTATTAAAAAGATACGATCAAAGAGAATAAAGCAAAACAAAATTATTATTATTTTCAATTTTTTTTTAAAAAATCAAATTTATAATTTTAACCAATCGCAAAATGAGCATTTATAATTATCATCTTGAGTTCACTTTTATTAAAAAAAAAACTTGAGTTCAGTTATTTAATATCCATTATAAAGAATACAAAATTTAAATATGATTTGGTCAGGTTTAAATTTGACATAAAAAGATCAAACTTTTTTTTTTGTGGAAAACCGCATATTTAATTTCTCCAGTTTAGCATCCGTTTATTTTGCTTCAAAAGATTAAACATGTTCATGGTCACTACAATTGACTTCAACAATGTTAAGGGTATGGGTATGCTGTAAAAAAAATGTTAAGGATATTTAGCGATTTTTTCAGGACGGTAAAAAGGGGCAGTGAAAATAATGGATTTAAGATAATAATTTTTTCATCAAAAATAAAAAAAAGTATTGATTTTGTATGAAATTCACGAAATAATTTATATTTATACCTTAAAAGTAATTTTATTTGATCTCCTCAACAAAACACATTTCATATTTCTCAATTCAATGTTCAAATATATCGTCACTTCTATAAATTCCCTTTTTTTTTAACCTCGACTCTTTTAGACTTACTTTCTTAAAAATTCTATTTATTAATTTTTTCAACAAATGGATCATGAATCATTAACACGTGAAAATACTATGTTTCATAGTTCCAACAAAAAAAAAATTGCGAGAATGAGTCAAATGAGATATCTAGTGAGTAATTAAATTATGCAAGTCTATCATAGTACGAGACTCAATAATCAAGATAAAAATATTAAAAAATCTTAACTAAACCTTTAACCAATATATAAGTCTTAATTAATGATTTTAATGTTAGTGTTTTTCTTTTGGGAACAATCTTAATACTAGCTAGTCTTTTTTTTTTTTTTTATACTGAAAATGCTAGCTAGTCTTAAACATGGATGAATAAGTACTCCTACCCCCCAAAACATAAAAAATAGTAATTGAGAAGCAAGTGATGATAACTTATGCTATACAAATTTTAAACCGCAATCACTGCATCAGAATTCGCACATCTACTTGCAAACTAGCAAACATTATGCAGTGGTGCCCTCTCTGATTAATCATTACAACTTACAACCTACATATAAGTCTACCATGGTGTTCATCACTTCATTGTTCAACACCCCCACACGATTTTTTTTTTTAGTTTTTTTTGTTCTATCCCCATAATTTGAGGGGAAAAATCACAATGGGCCAGGGACGGATTCTCAAAAGCATCAAAGGGGGACTGGATTTTTTTACGTATTTTAAGTATTTAAATATCTACAATAACTTTAAACAAATAATATTTAATAAATAATGACTTTTGCAAAATTATTTATCAGTTTTACAAATAAAATGTTTTTCTTATTTCAAATGATACAAAAAAGAAATACATGTGTTCATATTTCATAACTCAAACAGTTTTTTTTAGCAAAATAACTCAAACAATTTTTTTGTGAAGTTGTTTTTGAAAGACTTTTTAATCTCATAAGCATAATAGCAATTAAATCAATCTCACAATAATAATAATCTTATAATAAAAAAAAGAAGAAAAAACATTAAATATAATAATAATTAAAATCATCAAATTTCCTAACAATTATATTATATATATAAATAAATATGTTAATAATATAATGTTAGTAATAATTAGATAGATAAATGAGACTTATAATAATAAAAAAGTATAATTAGTATAACAATTAACAATTGATTGAAAGTCATATAGAAATGTGATTCTTATTAGATTATATATATATATATAGATTAGATTATAGTAGCAATTAGTGACAACATATATTATTGAAAATATAGATATTTTTTAAATATTAAAAACATCAAATATATAATAAGTGGTATAACATATATTAATTATAAGCTTTATTAAATAGTATATACTGTTTTATTTATTTTATTGGAAGTAGTATATGCAGAGATGGAGGCAAGGGAGGGGCCTAGAGGGATCATGGCCCCCCAAGATTTTTAAACTCTCATAATATTAGGAATTGTTGTACCTGAAAAAAAATATTAGGGGATGTCATAACACGTTGTAAAAGAGGTTAATATTAGGGGCCCAGAGGGAATTGTTGTAAAACATTAAATACAGGAAATTTGTCATACTTTCATTTAGTTTGGTTTAGCTGGTTTCAATATGTTGCAATTTTGTTTTGTAATGGTTCAATGAGCCTGGTTAGGGACTAAGTTTTATGTGTTGTTAGATTCTCGGTGCTGTCATGTTATATTTATTGGTTGTGTTTGTGTAACTTTTTGGTGTAATTTTCTGTGGTTGGTAATTTGGCCATGTCTTATAATAAAATTTAATTTTTTTATTTATAATATAAATCTACTTTTTTCCCCCTTTCTCTTTCTCTTTTTTTATCTTATTTTTAATCTATAATTAAATTCATCTACCATCGACTTAATTAAATTGAGTTAAAGATGCTGTTGATATTAATGTTATATAATTATAATATAATCTTTAGTTGTTAAAAAAACTCCTATATCATATATAAAATTATTTTACTTTTCCAAGTTCTCTTCGATATTTTTTTTTTACTAAATCACTTTATCTAAAAGTAAAAAAAAAATCATTTCTAATTTATAGTTTCTATTTTTATTAATGATATATTTATTTTTAGTTAACTTATCTAAATATTTATCATGTGTAATTCATTTATTAAAGTATTTTTTCATGTGACTCAATTATCTATTTTTGATTTTTTTAATGATATGTTTTGACTATGAAAAGTTATTTTCACATTATTTAATTGATTATTTTTAGTTTCTTTTTCTTTTGATACTGGTCTTTGTTCCTTTTATGTTAATTGCACTTGCTAATTAGTATCTCTCGTGTAATTATATCTTAAAAGTTTTATAAATATCATTCATGTAAATTTTTTAAATGTTCTTTTATAAGTCATGATTTTTTTATATTGACCCCTTACATAA
This sequence comes from Glycine latifolia, assembly GCA_013407115.1. Taxonomy (NCBI): domain Eukaryota; kingdom Viridiplantae; phylum Streptophyta; class Magnoliopsida; order Fabales; family Fabaceae; genus Glycine; species Glycine latifolia. The sequence continues at coordinate 29,497,168 of CM023948.1, read as the reverse complement.
AAATCCTAACTTCGTCCCTCAGTATATATATTATTATATACCAATTATTTTATATTATTTTATTTTATTTTTACTGTAAAAGTATATTTATTATTAATTAATAATATATATACTATTTCAAAAAATATTATTATATATATAATAAGAGGAGTTTGAGGGAGGGGGGCTGAACTGCCCCCTTATATCCGTCCCTGAATGGGGCAATCTTTGGACCATGGAATGTTCATAATATACGTATGCACTTCAGAAAATATACTATATTCAGTTAAGTGTATGAATAATATGATGGCATATATAACAGAATGAAGTTTCTATATGTTATAGACGATCATTTGGAGATGTTTTTATGACTTGAGTTCCAAAACATGATGTGTCATTATCGTGATATTGATGTAATCGATTTCAAACATTGATTTCAATTTACATGAGTGTTCTTCTTCACATAACTTGAGAAACGTAACTAAACCCTACTTTTTAAAAAAGTTTTGTGAGATGTAAGATAAGTAAATCTCAACTGTATAATTCAAATGAATGATTAAAATTAAAGTTAATTTTATCAATTTTTTATTGGTATATAATTATATGATTAAGATTAATTCATCTCACTTTTCACATCCTCACTTGACATAACCTCGTATTCTTAATTATATAACTTTAATTTTAACTTTTGCTCTTCATGCGCTCATAAAAGATTGCTATTCCTGTAATAAAAATAATATAAAATGAAGCAATTTTGTTTAGTTATATATTTGTCTTCGTAAATACGTATATATGCAGATAAATATATACCTTTTTTAATTACTAAAAAAGATATACATGTATACTTAATCCAAAGATTCATACAAATTATTAAAAATAGACTAAATCAATTTCAATTCCATAAAGATATAAAATTTAAAGTAATAGTGTTTATGGCCAGCTCATCCCAAAATTATTTTTAATCGTTTGAGTTTAGAAATTAGATCCAATACATATTAAGTATGGATTTGGATTGTATTTTGAGTCATTTTAACCTAGTTTAAAAGTCTTTTTTTTATGAAACAAAGTCTAATATTTTTAAAAAGTTAATAGATAATGTTTTATTTAACATGATATTATATTTATATTTATATTATTATCATGAAATATTTTTTTTAGAGGATCATGAAATATATATTGTAAAATATATATATCATAACTTTAATTTTATAATTTAATTATAAATAATATTAATATGTTTTTCCTATAATTAGGTTAATTTGATCTTCTTCCAAACATTGTAGGTTGAGTTCAAATTCAAATCTATGATACTAACAAAATTTAAAGTTGAGTAAAAGTAAAGATAAATTCATCATCTCATTAATACATCTAATTCAAAGAATAGGATGACCTTCGATCCAATATTATAAAGGTTAAATTAGTTTTTTTTTTATATTTATTTTCTATATTCAATTAGATCTTCTATTTTTTAAAATCGATTTAATTTATGAATTTAATCCTATATTCTAATATAAATTAAAAATACTATTTCTCACTTAATCTCAAGCACTAATTCCGGAGAAGAAATTTGTTAAAGTCTCATAAAAATATTTTAACTATATTTTTTCTAGAAATATTTTAAAACAAATATTATTTTTTAAATTAATTTTTTAAGTACTATATATTGAAACAAATTCTCTTAATTACTATTACCGTATTACGACTAGGAGGCCATAAAAAATATTCACATCATTATGCCAATGCGCATGTTCGCACCAGTATTAATCAATTAATGGATCTAACTCTGACATATGCGCCTATTATGTGTGTTTTCAAACAATAATTGCCGAGACATTGTAAAAGAACAGAGAAAAGGGGGATACAGTACGAGATTCATTAATTAAAAGACAATAAAAATTTGGGGGTTGAGTCAGTTTAATTTAAGGTAATTATTGTGTTTTTATTAAATTATAGTTTTCTGAAGAAACAAATTGTTATTTTTTCTATAAAAAAAACATCATTATGTTAAGTGTCATAAAATTACAAAACTATTGACAGGATTAACACGAGGGTTTTTTATTTTAATTTCAAGGTACAAGTATATATGTTCAATAATCAAGACTACAAATGTTTTTTTATTTATTTTTGATAAACTCATAAAAGAAAAATATAAATTTTGAAGGAAAAATATACTCCCATTAATTCCATCAAGGAACGGGTGATCCCAACAAAATCATATCTCATTAAGTGCATATGTTTGAGCTCCGGATATATTTTAAAAATAACCCCTTTTGGCAAAAATAAACTAAAAACTTTTTTTTTAATTACAAAACAAAATAATCCAAACACTCATCAGTATTTTTTATGTGCAATTCATAAAGATTTTTTTATTTATCAAGTTCACAAATAATTATGTTGTCTACATAATGACTCATTCAATAATGTATACAATAATATATTTTTTTTATCTCATCTCTTATCATGTCACTTACTCACCTCTCTATTATCTTTTTTTCTTCTTGTAGTTGTAAAATATACTGTACAAATTAATACCATAAATGTTGGATATTAATTACATATGTCAAAAGGTACAAAAAAAATGTGATCACAGATAAAATTTCAATGGATAACAAGGGAGAGGGGACATCATGAATCGTCTATTATTAATGAATGTTTCGGTGCAGAACGTCCCTTGCCTTTTTTCGAGTATATAGTGTGTCTCCTTTTTTCCCTTTAGTTTCACTTTCTCTCCTCCATGCATGTCTACACCAATGCATTGCCACACTGTCCCCTTCTTCTTTCCTTGTTTGCTTAGGATTTTGAAGTCTTTTTCTTCAGTACAAGATCAATTACTATTCATAGTTTTACTGGCTCTATTCTGTTATAATTTAGATCTGGCTGGTTTATTGTATATTTATTATTTTTTTCTGACAGTTGGTACTTGGTAAGAAACTAGGAAAAATGTAAGATAACCTTCAGTTATATATGACTAGCAAGTAGAGAACCTCCTTATTCAGAGGTTAAAGAGATCAAGATATTCTAAGATAAAGTCATTCTATTTAATAACTATTTTTTGTGTATATTAAAATTTATTAATTCAACCATTAAATGGAGACTTTCTAATGCGTAGATTAAGTCTTTTTTTAATAAAATTTTAAACTTATTTGATACCTCTATTAAATAAATTCAGTTTAACATATAATATATATTTTAAAATATAAATAAATATTGAGGGTATAGTATATTTTTATTTCTCTAAAAAAATCAAATTTGAATTAGTCTTCTAATAAAATGTCATTTTTATCCTTCTAATTTGAGAATACTTCATTTTTAGTTCTCAAGATGTATTTTCTTACAGTTTATAACAACAACAAAATATATTTATAGCCAATTTGAAGATCAAAAGTGAAGTATTTTTAAATTAGAATGGAGAAATAGAAAAAAAATGTTTTAGTAGTTAATATCGGTGGTCATCTATAACAAAATATTTAGTTTTCAAGTAATGAATTAATTATTATAAAGATGACAGATAGTTAATAAGTGGCATCAAGCATCACCTTCTAAACTTATGTTTGGTATTGATGAATATTCCTAATGAAATAATCAATTACTTTTTATTTTTCTAAAAATATATTAAAAAAATAATTATGTGTCAACGTCAGTTAAACTAAATAATAATTTAATTCAATATTTTCTGCATCATACTTATATTATTATAATTATTATCATAATTATTAATACTTGGTTTTTATTCTTTTGGTTTTAGAAGGGAAAAATAATAATTGGGCATGGCTCGTGATATAAATTAAATTAATGATATATAATGGACGACTATTCATTTGTCAATTTGTGGAACCCAATGCCTTTTAATTCACCAAAAACAAGAGCATCGAATACAGCTTTTAAGACGAAGTCAAAATATCAAAACATATATACCTGTGCAATGCAAAAGTAGGAAGTAAGTGCTTTTACATTATACTTAAAAAAGCATTGGTCAAAGTGTCAAACAAATTATAGAGTTAGATGGCTAAAAGGTGAAAACTTGGGTAAAAACTTCACTAGAGAATAGTATTATATATTTTGGCATATATTATTACTTACTCTTTAAAATATATATGATTTTTTATCACAATTATAATAATTGACATAAATGATAATAATTTATCTTTTCTTAATCAATTAGTTTAAGGTTCAAATCATAATTAATCATTAAGTATAAAATAAATCTTGTTTATAGAAAATTCACATCTTATATAAGTTCACACATAAAAATTAATCATTATTTTCAACAAAAAATATTTCATACCAATATCATAATCGAATTCATAATCTTTTTTTTTTAACCACTCAACCAACTTTATATCTTTTAAAAAAAAATTCACCCCTTCAAACCGTATCATATAATCATCTACCTTAAACATGTTCATCACGGAAAGAAAAGTAATCTTGTTCAAAAAGTCAAGTCAGAAGATTATATAGTATTGAACCTAAAATTTATTAAATCGAACTGTTACAAGCTTCACTAAGAAGTGAAACTAGCTTTGTTTGACATCTAATCACTCTTAAAATGGATATCAAAGAAAACTAACATATTAACATTGTCATATAAATAGTATTTGTTTGAGAGAAAAATGATTTTAGAAGTAAGTAATTTAAAAATAAATAAATAAAAACAAACTACACGACTATTTAGTTTCTAATAATTTGTATTTTTTAACAAACTTTAATTATAGCGATTTTTCAGTAATTATTATATATATTTCTAGAAAAAATTATGCCAAACAAACACGTGTTTAATCATTTTTTGGATATATAAAAAATATTTTCAACCATTTTTAATAATTAATCAAACACATTGTACCCAAAAATAATGTTTTCATATTTTATTCTCAAAAATAATAATCTTAGAACTAAAAAAATTATTCGTAAAACAAATGTCCTCTTAAAAAATAAATTTGTTTGCTCTGTTAAAATATTAATTTTGTCTAATGAAACTTATAAATGAGATATAATAAGTTGTTTGACTTGGGAATGTGTTTTCACAAACTAGAAAAAAAAAAAAGGTAAAATACTGTGTGACAATAAATTTGGGTTTTTTTTTATTGTAACAGAATGACCCTGTATATTAAAAAGAAAAAGACACACATAAATGACTGTAACTAAAACTTTTCTTGTCATTTTTTCTTTAACATGAGCAATTTTGTTATTAAAAATAAGAAATAATTTAAATCCTATGATTATTTATATATATGGCCGATTACCACCTTTCACATCATGATTAACACAAGGTCCCATTCACTAATATTAGCTGTAATTTATCATGGTGACATAATATAAACATGAACTCTAAGAAAGTGTCTTCTTTCCCTTTGTGGGGTGTATAGTGCACTTAATAGTGTAAACAAGAACCATTTCATTTTCCTTTCTGTTCGTTGTTTGCGACATTGGTGTATGTAAACTTGTTGAAAATGTTACAAGAATCACGAGAGGAACTGATATGTTGCCCGCATATTGTGTCACATTTATCTTCAATTATTATTTTTTCCATCAGTCTTCTTCAATGACTAATTTTTTAGATATTTAAATTTATTTAATAAGTTGATCTATTCTTACAAATATTTTTTACTATGTAAAATTTAGAAGTTAAATATTATATATTTAAAAAATAAAATTATTTATCAATTATATTGTACTATGTTAGTCACATTTAATGATATTTTAACAAAATTTAAAAAAGGAATAATTAGATAAATGAAATGAAATTTGGTATTTCTTTTTAGTGTTGTGAAAGTTGGTCTCACTCGGACTAGGATATGATAACCTAACTGGACTAATTCTATTGTTAAATTGATTATGTAATTGATCTGAGATGACTTAGTCAAACTTGAGCAGTTAGATTATCGGATCCCAATTGGATCGATTCGATTTGGTCGGATTTAAAAATTTATTTTATTTTTGGATTTTAAATTTTAAATTGTTATCAATTGCTATTTTTTATTTTTGGAATATGAATAGACTTCTCAAATAATGTTAGTTATATACTTATATATAATAAATACATATATAATTTTAAATTTTTAATATATATATGATTAATTATTAATTTACTGGTTAGATCAATGTGACTCACTACTTTGACTGAATCAATGACATGATTGGATTTTACAACTATATTCCTTTCATGCCTATATAAAATACCCAATTACTTAATTTCATTAAGATTAAGTAAAATGATTAATTTAGTTAATAAAAATAAAATTATTTTAAATTTATCATTTTTAAATTATCATCATTAATATTTCTTTCTCTTCTAATGATTTCCTTCTTTTAATAATATATTTTTAGTCTAAAAATAATTAATACAAAAATATTATTTTATAAAAATAAACATCATTTTAAATTTAAATATTATAAATAAAAATAAGAAAATATCATCCTACAAATTAACATGTTGCGAGTGAATTAAGAAAAGGGTTATAATCAATTCCAGATAGATTGATATGTTTTATTAATTTATTATTACATTTTGTGAACAATTAGGAGTTGAATGAATGTGGTCCCTGATTAATTTCCCTTTGTCACTTTCAGGGAAAATGGGTGAAGCTTTCTAAAGTCCCCAATTAGGAAGATTTGGCTGAACTAGATGCGATGGGCCCCACTGGGTTTTATTGTGACGTGGGCCCCACAAGGGGGTGCTGGATTGATATGATGGTTTGATTTTTGGTCTTTGTCGCAACAATTTCATTTCCACTTTTATTAAACAGCTTGATTGGTACTATGAGCATATGGTTTCATCACAAATATCTCAAAAAATAATAAATGAGAATGGGAACAATGAAAGCACTTTGGTTTACAACCATAAGCCATTTTCGACGCGATCAAAAAAACTAAATATTTAAAAAAAGTCTTTTACTCTTTTTAATATCTTGTTGGGATCCAAACGTACTCATTGGACATATATGGGCGAAACGATTGAGAGTAGTTTTTTTAATTATCAAAAGGTAAAATTTAAATTAATATTTTAAAAAATAAATCATAAAATACTACACGAATTTTAATTTTAAAGTTGTAAATTATTTTAATTTTTTTATTAAAATCCTTAAAAAATTTATGAATTTTATTTTATTTAGTTACGACTTTAAAGTTGAAAGTATTTTAATTTTTATATATTTTTATTAGAAGTCATAAATAATTTTATTTAAATTAATTATTAATGAATTTATATTTTTTTCATTTTTAATTTTATTTAATATTTTATATAATATTTTATTTTACCCATGTTAAAGATTATTATTTATTTTATAAATTAAAAAAATTAAGGTAAAAGACTTAAATTTAAATAAAATATTAAAATGTATTACATATATTTGTTTAGTAAAAATATTATTTATAATTGAAAAATATAATCGTATTAATTGTTTATAAAAGATTGACATTTTCTATTTTCTAATTTTATTTTTATATTAATGTATTATGTTATTTTCACTTTAACAATTATTTTTATTATTAAATTATTTTATATTGTTAATGTTAAAATAATTTATCAAATAAAATTAATTATTAATAATTTATGGAACTATTAATTTACTATAGTTAATTATTTCTAAAAAAATAATATTATTTTATAAATTTTAAATTAATATTATTTTTTAATATTAATAACAAAATATTTTAATATTTTTATTTAAATTTAATTTATAAAAAAAATAACAACCCACCATTAGGAATTTTTTATAACATAATATAAAAATATATATTAAATAAAACAATATATAATAACATATAAAATAAAATAATATACAAAAATTAAAAAAATATTAAATAAAAAAACAAACATAAATTCGTTAATAATTAATTTAAATAAAATTATTTACAATTTTAAATCATAAATAAATTTATAATTTCTGATAAAAATATAAAAAATTAAAATACTTATAACTTTAAAATCGTAATTAGAAAAAAAATCGTTAATTTTTTTAACTTCAATAAAAAAAATTATAAAAACAATTTATTACTTTAAATTCAGAAGTGATAAAATATTCTATAATTTAACTATTTTTAGATATTAATTTTAATTTTACGCATAAAATCCCCCATTTAATGGTTTTGCCACCATATATGTGATCCCATATTGGAAAATATTTATGATGTTAGCTTCATGTGTGTAACACATCATAAGGGCAATTCGGGCAACCCAACCATGTACCGTTAATATATTATTTAAGTATATAGCCTTTGCACAGAAAACGTGGATGCTTTTTATTACTATATATGAAATATATTAGACAAAAAAAAAAACTTTATTCCAAAACGCTAGTTGTCTTGTTTACCTTTCAGGGAATTTTCTCCAACTTTTTTAAAGGAAACGGATAACCAAATATTTGACTTTCAACACTTGAAAATTATTTTAAAAGTAATTTAAGATTATTATACATGTTCTAGTAAGAGTAGAAATTTAATTAAGTATTTATGCATAAGTTAATTTTGTAATTGGAAAAAAAGTATTAAATTATTTTCATATAACTTATAATTTTTTTATTAGTTATTTTGTAGAATTTGTTAAAATAAACTAAAATTGACTTATAAATATATTATAAGTTACTTTTATAATTTTTCTCATATTTATATAAGTATTTACGTTATAAGATAAATCTAAATAATCTGTAAATAAAATTTTAGAAACACAATTGAACATAGTAATTATCAGAGCTCTTAGATAAGACGGTTGCTTAAAGCTTCTAATGGCTATGGTTCTTAAAAAAAGAAATTATGTCAACTAAATTTTTTTTATCAACACAATATAATTATTATTAATTTCTAAACATTTTAACTTTTAATATTTTAATTATCTCTCTCTTTTCATTTCATCCCCCCTTCTTAGCTCTATATTTTTTTTGTACTCTCTTATTTTAATACTCTTTTATCATTTAGACTTCTCGGTTTCGCTCCAGTCCACGCTATGCACATGGTTAGCCACTCATGGACCACACGCTTAGATGTTTTTTAGGGAACACGTGCTTAGATGCTATTTACTTATTTATCATAACGTATTAATTATCATATAGTACAAAATATCACAGTTAGATTGTTAGAGCTATTTATTTAATCAGATTATTAGATAGTTGAGGTATTGAGATGTAGTGTTCTGAGCTATTTATACTACAAATATTGTAGTAGTATATTATTTAATATTTTATTATATACTTCTTTCATCCCTATTATAACACTCTTTTAAGTTCTTCAAGAAAAATAATTATTACATTAAATTTATTATTATCATTTTATTCTCTTTATCCATTTACTTATTTTTCAATAATGTTTGAAAATAAAATAATTAAGTAAAGATATATAAAAAGAAGAAAAAATAACGCATTTAAAATTTTAAAAATTATCCTATAAAAAGGACAAGTAATTTTTTTAAAATATCTTATAATAAAAAACAAGGATCATGTCTGCATAAATTTGGGCCTAAAGCAAATTTTATAAAAATAAATAGTAAAATATAAATTTTAAATTTTAAAATTAATCTTCTAACTTTTTGAGCGGCAAAATCATTTATCAATATTTTATAATTCAACAATTCTAATATTTCACTCTCAATAGATAAAATAGATAATCTATTTAATCTTCGTTTACTAATTGACTAATACCACTTAAACAAAATACTTACAACAAAACAATAAATTTTATCTAAATCTCTAGAGTAAATTAGCCATTTTTCTATTATATTTCTCTCCATTTGATAACATCCTTTCATAAAAAGATGAATTAAAATGTCTACTATTTTTATTTTTTGAAAATTATAAATTGTTAAATCTAATTTCACATTTTTCTATCATTAAAGCTCTAAATTTTTAGTCAATAATTTTTCATTTTTTTAGATCATAAATATTTTCAAAAGCTTTACTTGAGGTGATCCTATTATCAATATTTTCTTTCAATAAAGTATTATCATTTAAATCATTTTCTTCTACATGCTCTTCATTGAAATAAAAACTAACATGTTCTTCATTGGAATTAAAACTAAGTACTAACAATATTTTCAATATCAACTACAAGTAATTTTCTAATAAATTTATCAAGTGTATCATGTTGAGATTGAATTAATTTATCAACTTTTCTCTTTTTCTTAACTTATTCAAAACCATATTCAAAATTTTTATTTGTAGAATAAAATAGAATAAAAAACAGTAAAATTTATAAACAAAAATATTATAAAATAAATATAAGGAAATAATGAAACAATAGAACCTGAAAATGGAAAGAATTATACGTTGATATTACACGTTGATTTTTCTATTGCAACGGTTCAACTCAAATCTTTTAAAAATGATAAAAAGATGAGTAAAATAGGAGAAAAGATCAAAAGAAGAGAATGATCTGAAAATATATATTTTTGTTATAATGTATATATATATATATATATATATATATATATATATATAT
>CM023948.1:29467386-29486664 GCA_013407115.1 Glycine latifolia | reverse complement strand
ATATATATATATATATATATATATATATATATATATAAAATAAGTAACGGCTACATGTTTACTCCACTACTGATAATGAATAAAATATTGCTCCAACATAATCAATATTATCATTAAATGTTACAATTTACACAAAAAAATCTCTATCAACCCAATTAAAATTAATAATGAATATTTTCCGTTTTCACACAATCAAATTATAAATATATGATTAAAATTTAAGATTTGTGCAAGAAAAAAATTTAATACCTAGCATACTAATATTTTTTTAGATAATAGGCCTAAGGCAATTATCTCCTTTGCCTTGCAGTCCACACGGCCCTGAAAACTTGATCAAGTATTACCCATAACACGTGTTCTAAATTTCAATAATATAGTCTAGTTGCTATTATTTGACCTATTATTATTGGTTTTTATACTATTTATTGGATAATTAAAGAAAGAAAAGCTTAAAACCTCTCAAGTTTAACGGTCTATTTGGTTCGAACAAAAAGAGGTGATGGGATTTATAGTTTATCTAAAAAATTATGTAAGTTATCGGCTTTGTATATATATTATTTTTTTCTTCCTAAAACTCCAAAATTTCTAAAATACAACTCTAACTTGTGATCTTAGGTTTGGTGTTGAAATTTGTGTATAAAAGTATACTATTGAAAAAGATTCTTTGCTTTAGATACTTGGTCGTATATTGAAATATTATGTTTAACTATATTATCTAATTGTTTACGTACGATATCTTTTCATATAAAATAACTGAAAGAATTTCTTATTTTAGTCTTTTTTATTATATTTTTTACAATAATTAATCACAAAAGTTTATACTTATAATATTAAATAAATTACTTATACTCTTCATCGCTGTTGTTTTTTAATTCAATCATTTAATAGTCTAATTATTTCTTATATTCTTTTGTTTTGAATTTTTTAGGTTTATTTTAATCAAGTAGTAAACTTCTAGAACAAAATGTGACATCTTAGATGATTCTATATGTTAGTATTGTTTTAATAAACCATACATAAAAATAGATATATAATTTCCACAATAGTGAAAGCAAAGTTTCTTTTTTTATAGCAGGATCCATATATATATATATATATATATATATATATATATATATATATATAAATTAATTAGAGAACTGCCCATCATTAAAATTTGTAAAACAAATGGTCATGATTAAAATATGTTTAATAATAGCAAATACTAAAATAAATGGCACACCTTAGTAGGTAGAAAGAAAATTCGGCATCTGAATCACTTGCAAGTTTCGAGAGAATTTGGAACATGTAAGTTTAAAGAAAAATCAAAACACTCCGTAGATATTTTGAAGATTTGATTTAATATGCTACCAACGAAGACATTCAATAAGTGATGGATGCAACCGCCAATGGTTCTTGAATAGTGCCAATAGTCAAGCGGAATTGTTGAGCTAATTAACCTTTTTAGTTCTCATTTTATCCAACCCATGTTCATTTATTATTATTGGTATTATAAAAATAAATTTAATTCATTTTATCAAACATATTTTTCAGAAAAATCAGAATTAAACATAGACCGATGATACGATAGGGGAGCAGACAATGTTTTCCTCATAGGAAAATAATTTTAGCCATTAGATTTATAAATTTTTAATTCAACAAACAAGATTTGTTTTTTTCTCTCTATTTTTCTTGATTTAACCCCGTCTTTTTCATGATATAGTGCATGTAGCTCACAGTTTATTGGTGTGAGCTTTGCGGTGTGTTTGGGGGAGGGGAGAGGCGCATATGAGAAGCATAGAGAAAAAACAAAAAGGGTAGAACACAAAAGACAGGGAAAATAAAAGGAAAAAGAAAATAAAATATAAATTTATAACATTTAATTTTTCCTTATCCAACGGCTCTTAATTTATTTCCCGGGGATATGTCCAAGTCTCCCACGCTCAAGTTCGTCCTAAACACAAATCATGGTATAATAAATTTATCAAACTTAAATTTATAACATTTAATTTGAGAAATATATTTTTAGTTCATATAATTTCTATCAATCATCATCTAGGTTCCTATGCATTCATACTGATATCCTCAAACTTATAAAAATATATGTAGATTTAGCTCCTCACTTCTAAAAAAATATCAAGTTAATTTAGACAAAATTCACTAGACTAAATTTATTAATATAAAAATATAAAAATCTTTATCAGCACAATTTTTTTTCTTTGAATTATAATATTAGTACATCTCATTTTGGGTGGAGATAAGAGAGATACGAAGAAAATGAAAAAAAAATAAAAAAGAGAAAATAATGGATATGATAAGTGATGATATAAAAAAGAAAGAGAGATTGAAAGAAAAATAAGATAGAAATTGAACGGAATATAGAATGGATATATGAAAAATATTTTTCTTTTCCATTTTATTTCAACTTTCGTTAACAAAATTTAAGCCAAACATGCATATAATTTCCTGTGTTTCGTTGAAGTACGTTTGGTTGGAGCGATTGTCCAGCCTGCTGCATGATTTGACCATAAGTGAGCAAATAAGGGAATGGAATCAAATTCTGAACAGTAAGAGATAGCTACTCTGTTCATTAAAATTTAAAGCTATTGAGCTTTCCTTCTCTTTTATTTAATTAATTTTGGCTAATTCATGGATATTTTTATGTGTCTAATGATCATACATTAATCATATAAAATAATTTTAATCATTTAATTAATGAAAAATTATTATAAAATTTAATAAATTTATTATTTATGATTAAAAAATAATATAAAATTATTTTATATTATTAGTGTATAAATTTTTTCTATTTTTATATGTCAAATAAAAATACTAATGTAAGTACAAGGAATAATCAATCCTTACTTATTCCTGTGTAAATACACCCTTATTAGAACTTTTCAATGACAATAAGTTCAAGAACATTATTTAGGGTATATTTAAAGTTATTACTAATTTTAAGTTTTTGAAATTAAAAAATAGAAATAGTTTTCAATTTTTTTAGGGATTACAATAGTATGTATGCGGATATTTTAGGATAGATTTTTTACAACTAAAAAATACTTTAATTTGGCTCATTTGAATAAACTGCAAAACATGAATTTTATTTTACTTTCAAAAAACTATTTTTTATGATTTAAGAATCAAGTAAAAAATATTTTAAAATGTAAGTTAAAAATTATTTCAACTTTATCAACGAACACGCATGTTTTGTTTTGAAACTATCATTTAAAAATTAAGCTACAAACTTATAAATATCACCAACAGGCTGTTACTTTATTTTAAAGCTTGTCTCGACTTATAATAATTAACGATCATTCTCGTTATCATATTTTCTAATACATCAAAAGATTGTTGTTATAGGTTGAATTTATGATAATTACTCAAATTCACGCCAGTTTTAATTACTTGACTTTACACCAGGATGACTTCATCACTTGATACTTAAGCAGATTACCGAGAAGAACATTGGTTTTAAGTTGTGTTTGGGGGTAAACTTAGACAAAATGACATCAGAGGTAGGAAAATGAGTAGGGATTCCTGCTTAATACACTTTTTATTAGCACTTTTTTCTAATATATATTTTATTACTAGGTAAATTTTATTAGTAAAATTTAATAATTTCGGAGAGCAAACTCTTCGTATATTTTTCTTTTGTGTAACTTTTGTTTCTTGGACTTTGGTTGCATTATTAAAATGACGAGAAACTCATAAAAAATACTAAGACTTATAATTTTTTAAACTTTTAATAGTAAAAAATATTTTTTATTATGATATTAATATGAAATACTCATTAATTTTATAAGTGATTAATTTGTATTGAATAAACTAATTGATTATTTTAGTGAAGTATCTCCTCTTAACTTTTTTTTCATCTACCAAACTCAAAATCTTATTTAATAAAAACAAATGCGTTGTCTCGATGGGAACAAACAACCGAACAAGTAAACAGAGCGAAGGGCACAAACTCCTAATTAATCCTAACAACATTGTTGGCTCATTACACCCCAAATCCAATTTCACCCTTAATTCTTTTTTTAAGAAAAATAGACTCTTTGCTTTAACTTATGTAGCTTGCAATATATTTGATATTTGACGGACTTAATTAGAATTAAGACGCGTAAGATGTGTCATGTGTGTTGTGATTCAACCCATAGGAAGAAAAAGTAATGGTTTAATTCTTGACTTCTTGAATGGAAAACTTGGAATATGCCTTTTGTAGACCGCAAATGTGTGAAAAGCTTCACGTTAGGGGCATGAAATGGGCATTTTGAGGGCTCATTTTAGGAGACAACAAAGTGGCATTTACTTCAACTCTCTGTCTGGGCAAAAGAAGCCAGCACAAGGATTGCGAATCATTATGGTGGGCATTGAAAAGACTCATTTTGAACCAAATGATTTAGTTTAGAGAAAGCATCTTTCGACAATTTTTTTTTACAATTACAAGAGTGATAGAAAAAAAAAAGAATAAGATATGTAATATAGTGAAAAGAGATAAAAAAAATATTACAAAACTGTTGTAAAAATTATTATATAAATAATATATAACTTGTATTTAACTTTATAATATGGTTTTCTTAGGAAAGACTAAAAAAAATGGGACGAGAAAGAAAAATAATAGAAAGTGAAATGATTTTGTAAACTGTTTAGTAGGAAGAAAATGAAAGGGAAAAAAAACTTAAATATATGTAAAATGACATAAATTCCGTAATAAACTATATGGGGTATGTAAAGATGAAGATAATTTAGTCTATTTAACTATAGAAGTTGTTTTTCTAATAAAGATGGATTGTTTTTCTTTCCTCCTCATTCATTTCTTATGCTTTAATGCCTTCCAAACTGACATACCATTAAAGTAAAGTCTATTATAAAGGCTAACGAAGTTGTAATGGAGGAAAAGGGAATTCTAAATATATTAGTAACATTTTGTAATACAGTAATTCTAATTTACATCTTAGTTTTAATATTAGATAAAATTCATGTATATTTGATTATAATAAATGAGAATAAATAAGTAAAAAGTAACACTTAAATTGTTTAAATCTTTTCCCTCAATTTGTTAAAAGAAGGTATATCTTAGAATGCATTGCTAACATTTAAGTCTTTGTAAATCAATTGGCATTGGTTGAAGTATATTTTTTAACTTATGATATTGAAGGTTTAATATTCCTCCATATGCTACCTCTGTCGTTCCGTCTTGTAAATGGATTTAGGCACCATTTCCATATGCTATACATACTCTACATTAATTTGTATTCCCGATTAAATAAAAAAACCCAGCACCGTGATCACGGGCTTTTGTTATTATTTATCTTTGCTTTTTTGTTTTCTAAAGCAAAGATCGTATTATAAGTGAAGGTTCCAAGATTTTTCGTAGGAAACTCACGGGAAAGGAAACAAAATAAAGAATACGAAGGAATTCAGAGCATTGTTGGCTATTGGTTAAAAATCGGATCTTAACATTCCTAAAACTGTCACCAAAACTAATTATAAAGCTATTAAGAGTGAGTAGAATGTGGTAAGAAAATGTTTAAATTTCGAAAGGAATGAAAAAAGCAAAAACGAGATATAGGTATGAAAACTGGAAAGACAGAGAGAGTCGTGGATTAAATAGGTTGAGATTTTAAGTTATGTAGTACATGCTTTTAGACCAACTAATTAACATAATTGTTTCATATGCTCATTAAATGATTAAACATGGCATTTTTTCTCATTTTATATTTTGTTAGATACTGAAGATAGGATACAAGTAGATAGGGTCAGAAAGTAAAATAAGAGTAAAAGAATATATAAGTAATTATTTTTCTCTGTGTGCATCACATGGCTTCTGTATAAATGTTATAAGGTATTATCTTATTTAATGTATAACTAAGTTTTAAAAAAAGTTGCATACCATGATTCCTCTCTTCCGTTCATTTTAAAAAAATAATGTGAGACAATAAAACGTTTTTTTTAGTTTAGAAGGAAATTTTTAATTAAAAATTACAAACAACTTGTATTTTATTTTCTAAGTCTTACTTTTAAATAAATTTTAAATAAAAAATTAGAGCAGATAAAAATAAAGAAATAGTTGATAGGCTTAATATTACAAATATTTAAAAGATTAAAGCCCCATTTGAGGGTGGTTTTTTGAAACTTAAATTTAAAAATAAAACACTTTAAATAATAAGGGTTCAAATATTTTAAGTGAAATTTAAAATCATTTTTTTATCCATAAGAATTAAACACAAGTATGAGATTTACAACAATTTACACACTCACTCAACCAAATGAATTATACCCTTAGAATTTAAAACCATTTTAACTCACTCTTGGAAACAATTTTTTTTTAAATTATAGTTGTAAGTTTTTTTAAGTTGTCTTACCTCTTTCAATTTGGAATGCAATATTTGGACTTTACATTTTAATTATAGTTTTAATATTTTTAAAAATATAATTGAAACTATAATTAAAAACACAAATTTGACCAATGATTTTAAACAAAAATGGGTTCTAGCCTAATCTGACAATGACCCGATCTAGCTAGTATTTTTTTTTACAATTTAGACTTTTATTAAATATAGACTACATTGAAAAATTAGTACTTTAAATTATTTTTTATTTTCTCTTTTTAATAAATAAGTTGATATTTAATCCTTGATAAAACTTGAGGAAGGATATAGATCGATGAGTTCTCTTCTCTTCTCAGCATGCACCTAGCTGTGGGCTTGATAGGATCCTCGTCCAATATACTTCGTTAAGCCTAGGGTTTAATGGCATTTGTGTAGGTAATCCTCCTATGATTGGTGTTATATATTAGAGACAACAAAAGGTTTGGGTCGTTGGCTTTGCTTATTACCCGGGCATGATAGCTGTCACTAATAGTTTGATTTTGGTTTGAAACCTAGCCAATCAGTACTGTATCTTATGGAAAAATGTTACATTAACATCCAAAGTATTGGTTGACATCTAGAGAGAAGAAAAAAAAAGTAAAAAAAAATTATAATATTATAAAAATAGAAAATAAAAAAATATGAAGTATTAAAAATATATTTGAAATAATTAGATATTTGTTGGTTTGTTTATTATTACTATATCTTATTTGTGAATCAGATGCTCTATCAACGGTCAACATTATATGGAATGGGTCATTCAGTTTAGCTTAGTTTTGATTGATTAGCTAGTTCTGTCTTTGTTCTTTTGTTCCCTATTTTCATATGCATAAAAAGTCATTTGCACTCACGCCACGTGTTTACATTTTGTAAAATTTAGACCAGTAACTCCATTCACTAACACTAAACATGGGAATATTTTATTTTACGTAAAGCGAGAGGAAATATAATGTCTGAATATTACCTGAATTGAACAATGTTCGACTGAAAAAATATGCATACATTATATATAAAATGTAGAGCATATAAAACACGAACATGTTTAGTGAAAGAATTTATTTTCAGTTTTTAAATAAGTCCTATAATATTATATAAGATGTAAGAATTTTGTTATTTTGTGTTCTAACAATAGAATCTAATTTAAGTTCTTAAATCTTATTTGTACAGACAAAAATATTTTTTTTTACCCTCAATGACATTAAAAATATAATATTGTTTTTTTTTGCAAAAAGTGGAGTTCTTGAAGAAGAATAATACTAGATAATGGTCAATAGGGATTAATGTTCTAAGACATCTCATTATTTCTCTCTCTAAAAAAATAGTATCTCATTATTTTATCTTAAAAATCATCTGATATTTTTGACATGAGAATTTAGGGATATAACTTTTAATTTTAAGTTAAATTGTATAAGGAAAAAAGAGAAAGAAGAAAACATTTGAAATGTAGTAAATGATGAGTTAAAAAAAAACAAACAAAAAATGATGTTATATAAATTATTTAATAAACTATTGTATAAGATCACTTATCTTGTATAAAAGTAATAGAATGACTATACATATCTCTAATAGTACTTTCTCTTTCTCAGGATTCAATATAAGTACAAATATATATATTTTTACAATGTTTAAGAAAATTAGTTAAAATAATTTAATTTTACTAATTTCAAATAAAAAATAAAATTATTTTAAAATATCTTTTATTGAAACTTGATATCATAAATAAAATAGAATTATTGAAAATAGAGTTACAATTAAATAAATGATATTTTAAAAATAATATCATTAAATTAAGGTGAAATTTATTAAATTTGTGTATATTTGAGTATAAGATATATTTTTTTTGTTTATATATAAGTCTAAATAAAATATTAAATATGACATTAATAGTATGTTAGGTTGTCAGATGACAGTTACCTATTGAAATTATTGCATACTAACTATTTTTCGTCTCATTATACTTGCTGTATTATGTTATTTTGCCCCGACTTAAAAAAGTAATAAATAAATGAAAGAAAATATCAATTTGATAAAATTAACTTATTATCATTAATTCATTTATTTATTTATTTTTGTAGTTCATATCATTAATATCGAAAGGGATATAAGTGAAAAATATAACTAATGTTACATTGAAAAGTTAAAATGATAATTATTTTGAAACTTTTTTTCTTACACGATAATTATAATGGGATTGAGGGAGTAAGAAAGTTAGTTAATCACACTTTATTGTAAGTTAACTAAGAGCATCTTTAGTGCTAGATCTTAAGTAAAGATCTTGAGTTCAATATCTGATCTTCACTAGATCTTCCAATAAAGGAGGTAAAGAGATCTCCAACATGAAGAATGAGTTCTTATAGAAGAACCCTCAAGATCTACACATAGTTTAAAAAGAATAATTTTTTTACATCTTTCTCTCTCCCTAAGATCTCAAAATAAGATTTACCACTAAAGAAAAATTAGAGAGATCTTAAAGAGATCTTCAATCCTATGTGGTTCTATGGGAACTACCAAACAATGATCTAAAATCTTAATTTAAGATCTATAACTAAAAATGCTCTAAGGAAGTTATGTTAATTACATTTAATTGCACAAATCTCAATTAAAAACTATTTTTTCCCAACTTACCTTTTATTAGAACTTAATACTAGTAATAAAAAAGAGTCATTGTAACTAAAATTTTAATTAAATGATGGATATTTTAGAAATAATAAGATGAAATGAGGTAAAAATAGTTGAAATTTTATTATATTTGGTATAAAAGTATATATTTGTTCTTCTCATATATTATGCTGACAAAAACTAGTTGAAACTAATTAAAAATTAAAAAGTTAATGAATAACAAAAAAAAATTGAATTAAATTTGAATCTATAAATTCTTTGTTAATAGCACCATAAGGAATTAAATTTACATCTATAAAAAATATGTGAATTAATTTTGAGTGCTTCATTACTTCTTCTTTTTTTTTACGGCAAATTCTTTGTTATTTATGTCAACACATATTCGTAGAATGTGGAATTATATGTAAATACTTTTAAACGGAAAAGATTGAAAAATAAAAATAAGTTTACCACTGCCAACAAAGAAGAATTTGTCAAACTTATAATATCTTTCATATGGAAACGATTGAAAACGATTTGATAACAAAATCAAAACCTTGAAGTACGTAGTTATGCATATATAATATAGATTAAGACTTCAAATATAATGACATATGGAGGAATATTAACAACTTTTCTTAATGATTTTGGAAAAGAAGAATAGTAACATATTTCTTAGACATATTTTCTATTATTTTAGCAAAATAAGAAAAATATAAAATTATAAATAGAATTCATTAAATAAGAAGTAAGATTCATTAAACTTTTTTTATTAATAAAATTTAACTAATAATTAAAAAATATGTTAAAAAGTGTATGACTTATATTATTAGTTTATTTTCATTAAAATTAGAGTGGGTTTAATTTAGATGATAAAAATGTAAAAGATAAAAATAAAATAAAAATTAAATTGAGATAGAAAATAAAAGTATGAGATTCACATAAAAAATACAATTTATTTCTTATTTTTGTTCTCTCTAACTCTAAACCAAACAAGTCTCAGAGTAACTGGTCGACACTTTAAATTTTGCAATGTGAAGTTCCGAATTAGGTATACTTGGATTTGGCTGCCGTGTATGTGTAGTGTGAACATACACGCACATACGATGATCATCCACAAAAGTTGACATGTCAATTCAATTATAGCAAGCCACAAGTAGCTGTCACATTGCAACACCATAAAGCATCCCATGTTTTGGTGGGTGTCACATGTCCAAATACTAGCACATCTCTTCTCTCACATAACTAATTTACAATCCATTTTAAAACTCTAATAATGTTTTATTTTTTAAATTTTGTTAAAAATCAAATTCCTTTTTTAACCGTCCCCGGTTTTTATTTTTTGGGATAAATTACAAATAGATTACAATTTTTAAATTCAACGTTATTTGTAAATTGTAATTACCGTGATTTCTCATAATATGGTTTAAATGATTTTATGTATACGGTGAAATAGTATTATTTTTAAAGAAATTTTATTTCTTTACCAACATAAAAAATTAACTAAATAATTGGATTGTTTTTGAAAGTTTTATTTACCGAAAATGCTCGTTTTGCAGGACAAATAAAAGGCTCTTAAAAATCCTAAAAACTAAGTGCTTGAATATTTTGACACTTGAATGACAAAATTGAATTGTTAGAAATTGTACAATATTAACTTACATACAGTACGATAAATATTGTTGGAATTATTTTAATTAATATCAAAATTTTATATCGATAATTATAATTATTGATATAAATATGATTTAATTTTAAATGAAAAAATATCTAAATTTTGTTCAATTCAAATTCAAAAACCTCTCGTATATCAAAACAAATTTGTTTTTTTTTTATAACATCCTCTTCTATCCCGGTTGTGGGGACCACTGCTCCCAAATGGAAAATATTTGTTTATGTCGAGCTAGGAACGCCTTAACAAGATAGGATTATTTTTTGCGAGAAATTACATTTTCTTTACTTTTTTTATGAGTATTTCTTTGAAGGAAAAAACTTATTTGAGTTACTGTAACATATTAAATGCAGACATTTTCATTAATAAATAACGATTCAAATTCTCACATCGTAAGATATTAATTCCTTCCGCGCTAAAAAAATAAATATATACTTTGAAAAAAATGTATTATCCATCTTTATAATTTTTTATTTATTATAATATTAATATGAAAATTTCTTATTAAAAATAGTGACAAATCTTTATTAAGATCATGAATACAAACAAAATTAAAATTTTTCATGATTTATTTCATTTTAAATGGTCAATCAAGATTCAAATATTGAATCACTTAATTAAGATGCACAAGTCATTTTTTGTTGTTTGTATTACTCATCTTTATTTGGACTTTAGAGTTTTTTTTAAACCAAATCTCAAATTAGAGTTAAGCATGGAATATTTAAAGAAATTGTTTAACAATAGATGCTAGAAGATGATGCGGAAAATAAACAATTTAGATTTCATTCGATCTATTTAAGTTTGAGCTAGGCACAATTGTTAATGGTGACAACTTTTCATTATAATTTTAATGTAATTAAATTTTTAAGATTTGAATTTGATATTATCAATTTAAAGTATTTTCCCATCGGTTAACCTAAACAAAGCTATTTTAAACTATTTTTTGGAATTATCGACAATTTAAATTAATTTAGTTTTTTCATGCACTTAATTTAGTTTTTAGTTCATACATTATCCAGGTATTAAATTAATTAACGAAATAATAGCATATTAGAGCATCTTTAGTGATAGATTCTAAATTGAGATTTTATATTACTTTTTAGTAGATTTCATAGTATCAAGTAGGATTTAAGATCTCTCAAGATTTTTTCCATTTTGTTTTTTAGTGGTAGATCTTATTTTGAAATCTTAAGGAGAGAGAAAAAGAGAAAAAATTTATTCTTTTTTGAACAATATACATATATTAAGAATTATTCTACAAAAACTTATTATCCATGTTAGAAATTTCTTTACCTCATTTAGTAGATGATTAGATATTGAACTCAACATCCTTATACTAAAGTTGCTCTTACTAACATGTACTCCTAGTGTTCTCTAGACTGAAATGACATTTTAGTGAGAAGGACAATTGGAAATGGACAGCAGAATGGAAAGAACAGAGGTACATAGAAGGGGTGTTAGCGTAAATTAAGAAAGAAAGAGAGAGAGAGGGGGAAAGGATTCGGAGATACAATGGTTTAGTTTGTCCGTACGTCCTAGTCTCTGATCCGAAACATTAACTGCGACGCGGATCTCTCTCTTTCAAATCCCTATGTGGATCTGTGTCCGCGAATCTTGGGCTTCACTTCGCTTATCTAAAAACTCCAATTTTTTTCCCCTTTACTTTAGAGTTTAAACCTTTCTAGCGTTCCTTAGCAAAAATATCACGGACTGAGTGACTTATTGACTATTTTTAATTAGTACTTTTATTATAGAGATTTATTGAAAATAATAATAAATGATTAATAATTCATCTTAAATATCGATGTTCATTAAAAACTATAAAGCATTTGCAACGGCCAGAATTATGATGACTATTTATCTATGTTATTTCTACACAAATTTAATAATGTTTCTGATAAAAAAGATTTAATAATGTTTTCCATTTTTGTGTTACAGTTTTACTTTTACATATTACTTTAAAAATACATACACACTCACTCACTCCCATATACACATAATTATAATTTTCAGAGTTTAATTTATATACTAGCATATTGTAATTTTTTTTTATCAAAGTATATTGTAAATCTAAAATATATTTAATTAGATTTAACCACTTTTTTGTTATTTTATTCATTAAAATGATGAGGTTATAAGGTACTCCAATTGTACATTAGATAAACTAGATTATTCATAATCAATAAAAGACAAACTAAATTATTGAATTAGAGTGCATTGATAATATTTGTTTATAATAATAATTTAATTAGAGTGCATTGATAATATAATTTTTATACTATTATCCAAATCACAATGTATTGTGAATTTGTGGATTTTTATAATATTTATTTTTAAAGGGAGTTTACTTTCTATGCATTGTGTAATTTTTTTTAAAATTATCAATCAACAAAATTTATAATTTGTAGACATAAAACATAATTATATTAAAAATTAACAAATTTATCATACATAAAAAATTATAATTAAATTATAGAATAAAATCTCTTTACACTATTATTACATATACTATTTTATCTAGTCATACCTAATGTGAATTTTTTATTGGTGTATAGTGTAAAAATCTATATACTGATATTTGATGAGAATTAAACACTCAAACTCATAATTTTATTTTTATTAGAGAAAAAGTAAATTATACTAACAAAAATAAATTTAACTCCCTTTTTTAATGATTTTGTTTTTTAATTTGCCTGGTTCTGTTTAAACCAAACACCCCGTGAACGATGCGTGCACAAAAAAAGTTCACTTTTGTTGAAATCGGTGGGTAAAACATAATTCATCAAATGTGGTCCAACCGTCCAAGCAAATTTGAATCATCAATATCCATACATTTATCTGTTTTTTTTTTTTATCCCATTCGATCACGTGAGTGTGTATAATCTTTTAATATTTTATAATAATATTCAATAAATTAGTCATTTTATGCATTATTAATCATACTAAATGATATAGCATCATACTATATATTAAATTATAACATAAAAATTTTCTTTTTAAATTCAGCATTTTTTTTAATATCATTAACACACAATAATTTTCATGGATTCGCAAAATTTGTAGAAATTACTATTGCAGTTTTGCAACTATACTTGTATTTTTTTTTTCGCTGATCAATCGGGGGCTTACAAGCTCGAAAAAACATAAAGCTGAAACTAATTATGAAACTTTAACTTCGAGGTAATATAAGAAAAAACAACTAACGAAGCAAGTAAATTCTGGAATAAAATAACTACTACCATAAAAGAAAAATCTGGACGGAGCTAGCGATCTTTATTTACATCATCAAGAATAATTGGAGATCCATATAATAATTAATAAAATTTATTAGTGCATCCCACGAAGATGAATTTAATCCAATTAAATGCATCTTACACTGACAATTTTTTTTTTCCATGTGTGAAATGTTTAGATTAACCATGCATAAAATCAACAATATAAACAAGGAAAAATTGGAAACTACAGTGTGTAAATTGTGAGAAAAAGTAGTTGACAAGTGAGTATTTTATGAAGGTCCGGCAATAAGTGTTTGATGTTGATCAACGGCGATTAGACCACCAATCATGGGATGTTGCCATTGATTGAATTGAATTTATTGCAATAAGAGATAAAGACTTTGGACACAGTCGTTAATACGAGGAAGGACAGAAAGACAGAGGTTGAGGTGGGCGTGCATTTCATCATTTTGATTGATGCCAAATCAATTAGAGTGTAAATAAAAATCCAGCTACGTGGTCTAACCTAATATCATTTGGTTTTGAAATTTTCCTGATTTTTTTGTATGCTAGTCTAGTTTATCGTGGATTGTGGATTTAGACTAAGTTAAATTAAAATGCAATTAATTTGATTTTATAAAGTTAGATTTTAAATTCCAAATTTTGTAAATAAAAAACATAATTAATATGAAAGATTTTATTAAAGGTAATTATTGACTAATATTTTTTTAATACATTTAGTTATTAACAAAATGAGTGAATATTCACGTCATAAATATTAAAAAAATTAAGAATAATAATTCTAAATTCTAAAATATTCTCATGTTTTTTACATGAAAAATATTAAATGTATTTTAATTTGGTTAATTAAGTTTTTAGTCTTTCAATTTATTTAATTTTTAATTTTTAATCCCTCAAAATTTATTTAAAATTTTTTATTCTATTATTAATTTTCTTTGAGCATTTTTTTTACTTATTTTTAATTATTTATTTATTTATTTTTATTGCTCAAAATTAATTCAAAATATATAACTAAAAATGAACCAAACAAAAACTAGTTAGTGATTGCATGTCCTCCGTTAGACTTCTTGTTTTTGTCCTTTTCCAATTCCAATTGTACCAAATAAATAAATAAAAATGTCCGATCCAGTTTTAATTTAATCAAATAAAAAGTTGAAGAGTTAACTTATTTTTAAGTCGTGTTTTAATTTATAAATAAGAAATAAATAATTCTTATATTCTCTATTTCTTTTTGTTTGTCTCCGTACATAAGTTAAAAATATAATTAATATTTCCATTCACAATAAAATTATTTTTAAATTTCTAATGTGACTTTCACTATTCTTCTTCTTTAGTTTATGTTGTGTATAATCAATTACTTAATTGTTTTGATTAAAATAACTTTTAATTAGTTGACAGTATAATAAAATTATACACTGATTATTAATGTTCTTTAAAGTCTTTATTTATGATTATAGATATCTTTCACTATCAAAATATAGAATCATTTTATTTAGGGTTAGCTCCTAAAATGGTGATTTCTTCCTTAAACAAGAGTCGAAGTTGACTTTATTAATAATTTATAGAAAATTTAAACATATATTACCTAAATTAAACACACTACAATTAAAACAAATCTTATCTAACGATCTAAAATACTTCTAACGTAGTTTGTTTTATTATAAAAAAAAGACAATGTCTCGTTATGGAAAAAAACACAAACAACTTGCGACTGGGGCAGTTCTCAACCAAGCTATTCACTTCACTTCACTGACTTCAGTCTTCCCACGCACCATTTGGTGGACCCCTCTTCATACATTGATGATTGATGTTACCATTATTTAAATTTAATTTAATGTGTGAATAAATGAGTGAATGAATAACCACGATGTTGATGCAATAAGACGGTGTACGCATCCCGTTATCCATGGATATTGAGAGTTGTTGGGTATGCAATACCTATGGCCATCCATGGCTTTGGTACTTATCAGCTTATCATAATTTGGACCTATATTTCACTAACGAATATGGTAGTTGGTCTCTCCTATCTGTTGTTGCAAAATAAAACAAGAGTGGACTCATCCAAGGAAGGACTAGTTGTGAATTTAAAATCTCATTAACATAATCATCGAATGCATAAATCAATTTGTATAGAATTATTTTAACTTTTTTAAATATTTTGAATTTGAGTTCGCATATGTAATTGTCTATAATAATTCTATTGGAGTCAGAAACAAAATTTTCAACATAATTTTTTTTTATCTCATGGCTATAATACAAAAGCTGAACTTTTGGGCTTCTTCCACTTGCATCTTTTCATATGATCTTGCGAATTGTGATAGCCATTTCAATGTATGTTCCCAATAGTACCAACTACCAGGTGACGAGTAGTTGTGGGTGTTGAGTTTTTCCCAAGCAAAACTCGTTTTGGAACTTCTTAGTCCAAACATGGATTTATTGAAAGGATTTGTCACCAACTAACTTTCTTAAAGACAGGAGTTCGAGATCCCTTTGGGTTTTGGGTTTTATGTGTAAGTTTAGGCTGTGTTTTGTATAATTAGTTGAAAATTAATTAATTCACAGTTAAAACTTAACAAAACAAAGATATTAATCAAGAGAGAGTAAACAGATTCATTTTAAAAAAAGTAAATATTTTAAAAATATTAAAGATATATAATGCTAAGAGTGGTAATAACGTTGATGGTGACAATGATGATGATGATAAAGATGAAAAGGTGATAATAATAATAATGATAATGATAATTATGAATTTATGTGCAAAGCAATGGAAACAATTACTCCTCAAAGTAAATATTTTTACTTGAATATATTGAATAAATACTTTTTTCCCCCAGAAAAAATTTGGTATTTCCCCCATAAGATAATTGTTTTAAAATGACAAATGTAAAAAGTTGAAAAGAAAAATGATAAAATAAATTGTCATTCCTTTAAAATAAATTATTATTACTTTTTTTCACTTTCTTCTTTTAATTTTATTATTTTCAATTTTTTAAATACTCTTTTAATATAACTTATATTATCTTTTCCGCGAGAAAATATTAGATTATTTTTGCCCAGTAAAATTCTTTTATGGATAGGTCACTAACTGATTGTGGTGGCGAATGATGATAATAGTAAACTAAATTTATAGATATTTTTTTATATTTTAAAAATAAGTATAAAAATATTTTTAAATGAATTAAAAATCATTTCAACTTCAATTTTACCAAACACATTTTATTTCAAAACACATGCTAAGGCTACCTTCTCTTTTGTGGTAGAGTAAACGTGTCCCAATGGACAAGGTGGAGACCACATATTTACATACACCATGCGCGATAAGGGCCACAAATAAAGCTTCCTTATATTGCTATTAGCTCTAACAAAGGTTGAAGTCTTGAAGAAATGTTGGTTCAATAGGTAAGAATCGAGCTAATATTTCAAAATGACAAATTTAAAAATCTCACTTCTGATATTAGAGTTTTGTTAATGAATAATTTAAAATTACTCCTACACGTTTTTAGAACATTGAAGACCCCATGAATCTTGATATCTAACTCACTCAAGGAACATAAATGTACTTAATTATATTTCGGAAATGATATTCCCTGGAGTCCTATTACTAAAAATATTATTTTCATTAAAGATATTTGGTAATTACTTATCATTTCTTGGAATATTTTTAGATTTTTTTCAATTCAAAAATAAAATTATTAAAAAAACGTAGAATAAGAGAAAAGTGAAAAGTTACTTTAGAAAATAACTTTCATATTTCCTGAGAATATATAGAATAGAAAAAGATGAAAACATGTGTAATATAGATTGTTGAAAATAAATAATGTCTGGGAATAAATTTTTATAACATACCAAACATAGGAGTATTACATTTCCAAGAATAATTTTGTAAATTTTGAAACAAACACACTCCTAAACTTCTGATTAGAAAATATATATTGCCATTTGCCAAGGATCGTTAATAAGAAACAATATCACCTGCCAGAAAACAAAAAATAAATGGGAAATGGACTGGCCAATCTTGTACGAGAGATTATTATATAAAATCAAAATATTTCAATGGATCAATTCATCTGTTCAGCTTCTGGTAGGGGAATTCTATTTGTACTCCCTTTTTTATCTTCTCATATGTTATTTTACATTTTGAAGGTTAAAATACATTTCAAAACTAATTTTAAAGGATAAAAGAACAGAAAATAAAGGGGGGAAAGGCGTGCGAATAGCATGGCCTAACAGGTAACACATTCAAGAAGGGCCTTAAAAGTTAATACAAACAGACAAGGCAGTTGCTAATTGTAGCCTTCTATATGCCAAGTACACCCCATTCTCCATTTTTTATTTTAATTGCCTATTATATCCTTTTTGCTTAAAGGGATACACTCCATGGAAATCCTTTTTCTTTTCTGGAAATACATTTTCAGTATAAGAAAATGAACACTTATTTTACACCCTATGTTTATTAGTCTTATTTTCATCCTATCATTAATGATCTTTAAACCCTCATTTTTTATCTAATATTATATATTACATGTAATATTGTGTGTTTTACTTCATGTGGCAGTGTATTTGAAGGTTGTCTCATTTTTATTTTTATTATTCTGATTATTATTATTATTAATATTATTGTTATTTATATGATTGTTTCATCCATTATCCATATTTTTGTTTCATGTACAAGAAAAATAAGAATAACAATAATTAGAGAAAACACATGTGTGGGCAGTGATTCCTAATTATTGTTATTCTTGGGTATAAATAAGTATGATGTACATTGTATAATAGATAAGTCAACCATTGATATACTATAAAACAGTGTCACATGGGAAACACAATAGTACATAAAGGAGGTTTAAAGAATAATGAAATGAGACTTCAAATTTAGAGTATAAATAATAATAGGAACAATGTTAATAAAGATGAAACATTCCTATGTGGGTTTTATGACGAAAATGGGGCTTTTTTTTGTTATTACCATTTGGGAGTGAATTTTATTTTATTTTTACCTAAAATGGAGTAAGTTGTAATAAATGTTATAACTTGTATATATTTTTATTTTTTAAAATTGAAGTTGTAAAAAAAATTACGACTCAAATATAATTTTCTAAAAATATACAACTTTAAAGTCAACACATTTTTTACTTTTTTTTTATTAAAATTGATAAATTTTTTTTTATATAAAATAATGGTAAATTTTATTTATTTTTAAATGGAAAATAATTTTTTAATTTAATTATTTAATAAATAATGTAGAAAAATTTAGATAATATATTTAATAAAATAATATCTTAAAAATTCGATATACCAAAAATTAAGAAAGTATTAAATAAAACCATATAAAAATATATTAAATATATTAAACAAAAAATATTAAAAATATAGAAAATATTAAATAAAAACATATAAAAAATATATCCAAATATTAAATCAA
>CM023948.1:29413614-29462386 GCA_013407115.1 Glycine latifolia | reverse complement strand
AATATGTGAAAATTAGACTATTTGATTACATTCCTATTGATGTTTAAATTTTGTGAAATTTGAGACATGTGATCTACATGATATAAGCTTTCAATTTAATGGTGGATTTTGTAAAATACTTATCCAATAAAAAGTTATTAAATGGTGTAAGACTATCAATTATTACACTGGTGTAAATAGATTTCATCTCTATTACATATAATATACATTATTATATAAAGAACATGGGATACAAAATTAGGTTTTAAACAATAAAGATAAGATAAAAATAAGATTTTAGATAAGTTTAAAGATCACTAATGATAGGATGAAAATAAAACTAACAAACATGAGCGTGTAAGATAAACATTCATTTTCTAACACCAAGAATGTCTTTATAAAATAACATATATCTATTATGAAAATGTATTTTCAGAATTATGATACGTAGTTCCAGAAATACATGTCTAGAATATGTATATATTATTCTGAAAAAATATTTTCAGAAAAGAAAAAAGGTTTCCAAGGTGTGTATCTCTTTAAGGAATAGGGAATAATGGGCAATCAAAATATAAAAAGGGGGATTGGGGGTATACTTAGAAAAAATGGAGAAGTACGTAGCAAATGCTTCCAGATAACGTTCAGTTCCAGTCGAGTCCAATTAAACAATCATTAGTTTTTTTTTAGGGGAGGATGTTTGAGATAGAGCTAACTCAAATAGTTTCAGCTACTCTTTATCAAGGGCTGCAGTTATATGGGGGAGTTTGTTATATATCTCAATATCTCAAAGATTTCTTTAATAATTGAGAAATAAATATTTCATGTTCAAAATTTTAAGGTGCAAATTCCATTAAAAAAGGACGGTTAGGGTTAGCTAGTAAGTTTTTCGTTTTTTGTTCCTTTAGTTTTGTTGTATTATTACTTATCACTTATAAGGATGTTGTTTGGGGCCTTTTCTTCCTTTGTGAGCAGTGGTTTTAAAAAACCTTGCGAATTAACTTGGGTTACCTGAGAGATTTCTTTTTTGATTTCGTCAACTCGGAAGTGGGAACTCATTGCAACTCCAGCTACAACTAGAACATTTGAAACTTATGTAAATATTTTTTTTCTCTTTTTCTTTTAGTTAAAGTCAAGATACTGAAAAAAAAAGAATTTAAATCTTTACCCAGACTAACTAGTAAAAAGGTCAACGATCAAAAACAAACTTATAAATCAATCGTGCTCCAATAAAAAATCTCAAAATCTAATTAGTTTAGAAGAAACAAAAATTGATGGCCTAACAACAATAACTGTTTTCAAAATGGACTATTTGTCCCACATAAAAAAAATCATTAAGAAAGAGTGTGGAAAATAATAAGTTATCACTGTTAAGGTGTGAGATACGTGTTAAGGATTAATAAAAAAAAAAACTGCAAATGAGTAATAAACCTATACTTTATTGACTTTGACAAGAAAAAAATCAATTTAATAAATCTTTTTTTCGACGTAAAAAAAGGTTGGTGCTTAAAAAAAAAACAATTTAACATTAGGTTGGTTGTTTTTCCTGTACGTAAATGGTGTGTCGGGAAGGATTCTGGGATACAGTTACTCTTTCTTGAAATAATTAAATTATATTAATAGTTTATGAACATGATTAAATTATAATTGAGTGCATACAAAATTATTCTAGATTAACTCATAATCTCAAAATTCTTAAATATTTGAAGATATTAGTTTAACACACAAATATATTAACTTTATCTATGGCACATGTATGTTATGAATTTGGATACAAACTAAACATGTTTTTGAAAATTTCAAACGTGTCCTAAATTTTTCTAAAACTTCTCCAATTGGTTCCAAATATATTTTAACTTCATAAGTATACGTCAAATTCCTATATAAAAAAGTATATGTCAAATCAGTTTTAAATTAAATATTTATGATATTTAAATGGTAGACTTAGTTAAGATTAGGATTAGTTGAAAAGATGTACACAACGGTTAGAAAGTGCAGAGTTAAGAATGACAGCTTCACAATCTAGGGACATTAATTAATTCATACTCTCCTCAAATTGGGCTCTAGTGAAACCTAAAACATTGACCAAAATAAGAAAATGGGCATTGGGCAGCGTACATGTTATATCTCTTAATATTTAATAAAATTAATTGAACTGATTGAGCGTGAAATAAATGGGGATTTATTTTAAACAAATAAATAAATGAGATGTTGGTTAATTTCTTTAATCAAATAAAAAATTATTTTCTTTCATGATAATAATTTTACAGTTTTAAAATACTATGTTTTTTTAAACTAATATTGGTCAATCAAAATTCAAATCATTTAGTTAAGTAACATAAATCATTATCATTTATATAAATTATTATTGGTATTTTAAAAATATTATATTATTTGATAAATATATTAGAAAATGTTTGGACTTTCTTACAATATATACTGTTTTAAATTCATTAATGAGATGTTGACTGGTTTTCTTTAATCATTTATATATATATATATATATATATATATATATATTAATTTTACAGTTTTAAAATAATAGTTATGTTATTTTATAAAATATATAAAAAGAAGTTTGGGCTTTATTACAAACAGTTTCAAATCCATTAATGAGATCCTGACCAGGAAAACTAGTAAAGGTGAGAACGCATAACCGCTCCACCACATGTAATGATAAAATGAAAAAAAATAAGTAAAAAATAGAGTGAAAATAAATGTGTTTGTTTTAAAAAAATTGAAATATAAATAAATAAATGAAAATACGTGAGAAAATAAAATAACTAATGAATCTCATTCTAAATTCTTATCCTCTCATTTTTCTTGGGCAAACTATTATAACCTTTTAATTTTCCAAAATTTTATTTCCTCTCTACTTTATTATTCCTTAATTACCATATATATATATATATATATATTAGCCAACATGTTAAGTTAAATACCTCCAGAATCTTTCGTGTCCAACTCTAATAACAATCACCCACCAAACTAAGCTCCCATTGTTCTTTATCTTAAGAGTTACACAAACATGACTAAGACTATACGGCATAGAAAGGGAGGAGAGGACAAGCCAAAGAAACTGTGTAAGTATCACTAACTAAAGGCTATTTTCGATTTGATTAGATAATCAATTTACTTCCAACAGTTTTTTAATTAGAATTATAATTCCTTGCTTTTATTTTGTTCATCCATATCAATCACTTGCTATTGCTTCATATTCTACATTCATATTGGGAATTAAACTCGGGCTCTCTTTATATATACACACTTTTTTTTATGGGTATCATTAAGCAGTTGATCTATCCATTCAGGAATTTGCTTAAAAAAAATATATCATTGAGAATTTTTGTTTCTCATTTTCAAGCTAGATATTTTTTCTTTTCATTGTTATTTATAAGACTCAAATTTAAAATAATATTTCTTTTTTATAAAACTCAATCTATAATATTTCTTACATTAATTATTTTAAGAATATAAATATCCCTCATTAAAAGAGAAAAGAAAATGTATTAACAAGTCATTAGAAGAAAGAAAAATATTAATAACAAGAATAATTTTAGAAAAAGTTATAAATTTAAAATAAATTTATTATTATAAACTAAATTAGTTATTTTTCTTAATTTTGACGAATTAGATAATTGAATATTATATATATATATATGAAATTGATAATTGTAGTTTATATTGGTGATTAAACGTTGAAGCAAGTGTGTAATTATATATAGCCTTGACATAAATTATGCTAATTAATAATGTTCCTTGTAATCAGCAATATTAATGGAAGAAGCCAAAACTTCAAGATTATCAAAGTTAGCTATATGTTTTGGAATATTGGTCTTCATCTTCTTTCTCCAAACGACTGTGATTCGAGGTAATCCACAAATCCTACATTGTATTGAATATTTGTATTTGGTTAAATAAAAACAATAAATAATGTTAACTTTATATATATATATATATATATATATATATATATATATATACATACACACACATTTTCTAACATGTGCAACATTGTACACCATAAGAGTAATTAACTACTTAATTTTATCTAATTTAGAATAATACTTATTTTTAATTATTCTTTCAAATTAATTATTACCATTTCCTTATTTAGATTGATAAATTCACTTAATTATAAATATTCTCTCTTTAATTTATCAAATAAATTTATTTCTTATAATATTGTCTCTGAAAAAATAGTTTCTCTTTGAAAAAAATCAAACTAATTTTGAAATATCATAATTATATATATTCACAAGTTCTTCGTTTCCTATAATATTTTTCTCTAAAAAAAATATCACCGAAAAGCAAACATGCTTTTTATTTCACATTTTTTTTTATTCCATATGGTCCATCAACAGCTATTCATTGGGACATAGAATATAATTATGTCATTAAATAAATATTTTTTTTTCAGAATGAGAGAAATTAATTTTTTAGGAAAAAGTATTACAGGAAAAAAATCTATTTAATAAATGAGATAAAATATTTATTATTTTGATTGAAAGAAAATCTATTAATCGAAATAAGAAAATGATAATAATTAATTCGAAAGAATCATTAAAAATAATTATTAATCTAAATTAGATAACATTAAGTAATTAGTTACTCTTATGGTGTGCAATATTGCACAGTTAAAAAAATTGATATATATATATATATATATATATATATATATATATATATATATTGGATATTAATGTAATGGATATATAATTAATAAATTAAATTATTAGATTTATTGGACATTAATACATTGAATACTAATAAATATATACTAATTTATATTTTTTTAATTTATTATATATATATTTCTTGGATATTAATGCAATGGATATATAATTAATAAATTAAATTATTAGATTTATTGGACATTGATACACTGAATAGGAATAAATATATACTAATTTATAATTTTTTAATTTATTGGTAGAATTACGTATTAATTTATATCTATATTTAATTTACTTATTAATGATGAATGTATACAAATAAACACGGATCTAGTTTAGTGGTTGTAATGTTATTGGAGTAAAATAGTGAGGTTTCATTAAAGGAGTGTAGCTCAATTAATTTGGATGTGTGAGTTATGATAAAATATAAAATATATTTGTATGAAGAGTGGGAATCCAAATGAGAAAATAAATTGTATAAAGATTAACGGAAAGACTTTATTATAAATTCTCTTTTATAATATAATCAAAATAAAATATAAAACCGTACTCATTACTCAGGTTCAAATTATTTATTTCTTAGAAAATTCATAAATATAAAACAAATAATGATTGAAACATGAGTTTGATCCTTGTTTATAATGACATTAATTCAAGCTCAAACAATAAATAAAATAGTTATTTTATGTTAACATATTCATTTTGTCTACACAGATGCAACTATAAAGAAAGTGAAATTGAGGAGCATGCTATCAATTTCTGAATGGGCCCGAAATTGGAATGCCAACAATGGTAGTGCTGTAATCACTTGTGACTATTCTCATAATGGTTATGATATATGCACAATTAATGGCTCAACACTTTTGGATCAAGCTTCCTCAACTCTCTTTGCTTTGGGTCCTCACACACAACAAGACAAACCCCACATACCTTTTAAAATCCTTCCTTATGCTCTCAAGGGTGATAAAACAGCAATGTCCAATGTCAAAGAAGTCACACTAACCATAGCTCCACCAAAACTATCATGTGGTGTCACACACCATACCCCAGCACTTGTATTCAGTGTGGGAGGGTACACCGGAAACTTTTACCATGAAATAAATGAGAACTTCATCCCACTCTTCATCACCATCAATTCCTTGTTGCCTAATCAAGATGTAATACTTGTGGTCCTGGAAGGTAAGAGTTGGTGGTTAAAAAAATATGCCGAATTATTATCAGCCTTTAGTCCCAACCACATGATCATCAACACAAATAACATATCCACCGTCCATTGCTTTCCATCAGCAACCATAGGGTTGATAAAGCATGGAGACATGACCATAGACCCAAAATTGCTACCAAACCCTAAAACCCTTCTAGATTTTCGTGCATTCCTAGACAAAGTATATACCAAAGATGATGATACCCCATTTGTGTACCCTAATGAAAATGGGAAGCCACGTTTGACATTGATAAGTAGAAGAGGCAATGTGAGTCGTTTGCTTTTGAACGAAAATGATGTGATCAAGGTGGCTGAGGAGATAGGGTTCAATGTGCATGTGTTTGAGCCACAAAACACCCCTATGGCCAAAGTTTATAGGCTAATTCATGCTAGTGATGTATTGTTAGGGGTGCATGGAGCAGGGTTAACAAATTTTTTGTTCCTTAGACCAGGCTCGGTGCTGGTACAAGTGGTGCCTATTGAACTCTATTGGGCTTCAAGAACTTACTATGAGAAACCACCCAAATTCGTGGGGGTGGATTACATAGAGTACAAGATTGAGCCTAATGAAAGCAGCTTGTTAGACAGGTTTGGTGCTAATAGTTTGGTGTTCAAGGACCCGCCAGCTTTTCATAAAGGCAACTGGTCTAAGCAACGGGTATATTTGAAGGAGCAAAATGTGAAAATTAATGTAGTTAGATTTAGAAAGTATTTGACAAAAGCATATGAGAAGGCCAAAATATTTATTAGCAAAGTTAATTCGATAGATAGCTACATGTAGTCCTAAATTAAAAAGAGACACATACCTTTCTTCCTTTTTTTTCCTGCTACTTCTGTCTATTTACAGAAATAACAAATCAGTCGTATTTATGTTCTCTTAGTGGTATAAAAATTGCATTTTAATTTATTTTAATCTCAATTCAAGCTTTTTTGTTTTAATTTTTAAATTAATGCATTTAATTAATCTCTTCAATAATAATTATTATTATTATTATTATAATCTATAACAACAATTTATTATGCATGGAAATGTAATATCGACTTTAATATTTAATTAATCAATAACTATATTTACTTATATTACTTTTAAAATAAGTTGGCTCAATTTAAAGAAAACGAATTCTATGACTCGCAGTTAATTTACTATGTCTATGAGTGTTCTCAACAACTTTCAATCCGAATAAATATAGGTACATTATTATTGAAATTCCCAAATAATTGAATAAAAGAAAGTGTAGAAAAAAAAATTTAAGTTTGCCAAAAAGAACACAAGAGTTCATTATATAAAATACAGAGAGTACATTGACGTTGTTCCAACTCCTAAGGTTATTTTGTTTACACTTTCTTTCTCAAGAGTACAAAAATGCTCAATGTAACTAGATATAAGATGGCATGATGAAAAAACACTAACTTTTCTAATTCAGCCAAAGAATTAGCTCAAATAAAGTTGAGTCTTGAACTTTTAAAACTTCCTTTTGTTTTGGTAGGTTTTGGGAATAAAATAAGAGAAATTAAACTGCAATGTATATGTATTTAATTCAAAAGAATAGAAAAGAAAATAATATATATATATATATATATATATATATATATATATATATATATATTAAGGAGGAACACTTATGAAGCTATTCAGAAGCCTGATGTTGAGATCTTAGAAATGTTAGTTACTGATTATTTGACTAATATTTTTAATGATGATACTGGCTATACTTTTACTGTGTTAGAGGTGCTTTTCCAAAGATTGATGAGCACAAGATGGAAGTTTTTAGAGGAGATTAAAAGTGACAAATGAGGAGGTAAAAATACATTGTTCTCTATGGAAACTTATAAAGCATGTAAAAATGCATTGTTCTCTATGGAAAATTATAAAGCTCCAGGAATAGATGAATTTCAGTTGTCTTTTACAAAAGTCAATGGGATTAATGATTCAAGTGTGGAAATCATTTTGTAATCTTATAAGGAGCATTTTTTATGATCCTTCTAAGATTGTACACATTAATGATACCCTCATTGCTCTAATTCCAAAGGTTAAGGTGGTGGTGAATATGAAGCAATTACGACCTATTGGCTTGTGTAATGTTTATTATAAAACAATTATCAAAATACTCTCTGCTAGGCTTCAAAGGGTGGTGGAGGAGCTTATTGATCCATGTTAGTGTAGTTTCATCCCTAACACATAGGATGGGGATAACATCATAATTGCACAAGAAGTAATCCACTCCATGGAAAATAAAAAAGGAGGGAGGTTGGATGACAATAAAAGTGGATTTGAAAAAGTATTTGATCCATACCTCTTTGTATTATGAACTAAAAGATTTTTCCATCCGATTAATGTTACGGTGGAACAAAAAATATGAAAGCCTATTCAATTATCAAGAGGTGACTCTAAATTATCCCACCTAGCCTTTGCAGATGATCTTCTTTTATTTGCAGAAGATACTGTGGATCAAGTTGATGTGATCAATAAGGTCTTTGATGTGTTCTGTAGCAGCTCAAGCCAAAGGGTTAGTGTTGAAAAGACCAGAATTTTATTTTTTAATAATGTTCATTGGAATATTAGAGAAGAAATATAGGCAAAAATTGACTGTCAGAGGACAACGAATCTTGGATAATACTTGGGAGTTCCTCTTCACCATGATAGACTTTCAAAGCAAAGCTACCGATTTG
This sequence comes from Glycine latifolia, assembly GCA_013407115.1. Lineage (NCBI taxonomy): Eukaryota > Viridiplantae > Streptophyta > Magnoliopsida > Fabales > Fabaceae > Glycine > Glycine latifolia. Next base: position 29,453,860 of record CM023948.1, on the reverse strand, counting down.
TTCTTGAGAAAGTTACCCAAAGATTGAGTAATTGGAAGGCTTCCCAATTATCTATGGCGGGGAGAGTTACTTTGACTGAGGTAGTTATCCAAACTCCTATTAACTATGTTATGCAAACAACGACGTTCCCTTCGTTGGTGTGTGAAGAGATTGATAGAAGATGTAGAAACTTTTTTGGGGCCATACTACAAACTCTAACAAAGTTCGTTGGCGTAAATGAGATTCTTTATGTACTCCAAAGAGGAACAGTGGACTTGGGCTTAGACAAGCTAGTATTATGAACCAGGTGAGTATAATGAAAGTATGATGGAAATTTTATACGTGACCAAATGACCTTTGGGTTTAAGTCATGCGTGCAAAGCATAAATGTGACAATGATATGATTCCTATTATTGATCAACGAAGACCATAAACAAATCTCTGGAGAGGAATTGTTAAAGGGTGGGAAAATTTACACTTGAACTTGATTTGGAAGTTGGGTAATGGTCGTAAAATCCAATTCTGGGAGGATAATTGGACCCTAGGATATGGAAAACTTAGCCAACATCACTATGTTCAAACCAATGAGGGGGCGAATATCCTGATATGTTTCTTTGTGAATGCTAATGGTAATTGGGACAATGAGCGCATATCTACTGAACTTTCTAAGGAGATTGTTCACTATATCAATCAAATGAAACCTCCATGTAGCTCTAGTCGACCAAATTATGTGGATTGGATTCATTCAGACGACGAAAAATTTACTACCCATGATGCTTATAATAAATTGTCATGTACACACAATTTGGAAGATAACTAGCTTTGTAAAAGTATTTGGCGTTGGTATGGAGTGAAACACATTAAATATCTTTTCTAGAAAATAGGCAAACAAATTCTCCCCACAAATATGTTAAGGAAATAGTGCCTTATGACTGATGAAGGCATTTGCCCATTATGCCATGATAAATTGAATCTCTAGAACATGCTTTTAGAGACTGTACTTGGGTGAAGCAGATTTGGAGCCATTCAAGTTTATTGCATATTTTGTTATACAAACAGGATATGAGTAGTTGGATGAAAACTAATATTCAAAGCAATAAAATGTTAGAAAACACCAAATGGAGTACTACATTTGGAGTTATTCTTGATTGCATTTGGTGGAGACGAAATGAGATCATCTTCTGAGATACATGACACAAAAGTAATGAAATTTTGTTCCAAGCCTTGGCGCTATTGAGAGATATTGGTAGTAGCCAAAATATGCAAAATGTACTGAATCCGATTCGCCAAATCTGAAGACAAATGAATATGGAATTTGGAATAATCCTATAGGGGCTGTATGAAACTTAACCATGATGGAGCTTGTCATCCAACAATAGGAATAGCTTTATGTGGTGCTGTCATAACAGGTAATAATGACAACTTTGTTCAGGCTTACTCTAGAAGGTTGAGGCACTGTTTGAATTTAGAAGCAAAGTTATGGGCTATTTTATATGGCTTGAATATGACTTGTGACGAAGGGATGACATCGATAACGGTGGCAACAAATTCATTTGATGCTAATAAAACTATTGGATGACAAAAGTGGTGAGGAAGAGTGCTTTAAAGAGCTTGTAGCTGATATTTGGAAAGTGCAAGGAAAATTTCAGCTCTGCATGTTGAAACATATTCATAGGAAAGCGAATAAATTAGTGGATTCATTTACAAAACATGGGTTATCTCTACAATCTGATGTATGTTTTTATAGTAGTGTGTCTGGTTTTGTAGCCCACTCGTTCAAGGGGGATGTTGATGTACTAAACTCAAATTTGAGTAATATCTAGTTTTGGCTTGGGTGTATTGCCCAAACAAATCAACAAAAAGAAAAGTCTAAAATAAAGAAACAAACAAATCAATAAATAAATGGCAATGGAGACGGTAAAAGAAAAGTTTAGCATCCAATACAAATATGAACAACTTCACACCTACTAAAAAACCAAAATAAATTCAAAAGGCCAAACTAAATTATTGATTACTTTTTTAAAATTAAGGTATAAAATTAAAGCCCGTAGAGGCGTAGAGGCATGTGGAAATCTCATTTAACCCACAGGTTAAAGGGTTAAATGGGCAAGACTAAAAAACCCACAATTTATATGGTCTCAAAAATCAAAATTCATACATCATGAGAGTTGCAAGTTATGGAGGTTGTTCGCGAGCCCAAACCTAAATGGACTCTTATTGTAATAACCAAACTAAACAAGAGTTTGCTATTAGAGCTCATTTATGTGTAGATGACATATAAGAAAAATGCAAAGACCGTTCCTTCTATAAACAATAATTCCTTGTTGTAGTATTAAATAATTTTTTACTACCAAGATTTGGAGGGAAACAAGAAATCCAAGAAAATAAAACTCAACATGTAACTGAAAATAGAAAAAATAATAAAGAGTAAACTTGAACAATGAATGAAAAAAATGACAAACAAATCATTATATTTGTCTTACATCGATCTATTGATCCACCTATCATAAAGTTGTTTAACTCGTTTTCACTTATACATTGTGTGTTTCCAATGAAAAAGAGTGAAACGATTCTAGATGGAAAGAAAATAGGAAATAAAGTCTTTCTTCCAATGTTTAGAGAATTATCTAGTGCAAAGTGAAAGAATAATATCATATGTGTCGGACGTAACAAATAATTTTTTTCACTTTTGAAATGAAAAGTGACAAATAAAGGAATGAGTGATTAAAAGACCAAATTATCCTCATTTATGTTACATGTATTTTTTTGTTTGGGGTATTTATGTTATTATATATATATGGGAATGCTAATGCACTCATACCTTTTTTTAATTTGAGTGCATTAACAACCAACACTAAAATTTAGTGAGAAAAAAATTCAAACTCATTTGCTTTAATCAAACACTAATTTAAGGTATTATAGTAAATTATAATTGAATTCACAAAAGTTTTCTCTTTCCAATTTCCACAGCATTAAATTTTCAAAGATACTCTCCTCTCTCCTTTTTTGTCAACATTAAAATTTTAATTTATTTATCTCTCCTCTCTCCTCTCTCCTCTCTCCTCATAATATAAATATGAATGCATTACAAAAACTATAATTATAAAAATAAATGTTTTTTCTTTCCAGTTTATAGTTTTTTTTTTATAATTTCATTTACTTATTAAAGGAAGTAAATCGAATTAATTAAAAAATGTTGAATATGAAAATAAACATATAACTCTTTTTTAGTGATTAAACATAAGATGCTAATGCAGTCTTACCTTTTTTTCTTCTTCAATATGAGTGCTTTAACAATCAACACTCTAAAATTTGAAAAAAAATTCAACCACGACCTCATTTGCTTTAATTAAACTAATTTAAGAATATTATACTAATTATAATTCAAAAAAGTTTTCTGTCTCCTATTTGAGTACCATTAAGTTTTAAAACTTTATCTCTTATCTCTTCTTTATCATCATTAAAATTTTAATTTATTTATCTCTCCTCTCTTTATAATATAAGTATGAATGCATTATGAAAATTAGGCTTAATTATTATTTTAGTTCCTGAAGTGTGCTTGTTTTTTTAGTCCCTAAAATTTAAAATTATTTTTTATCTAAATTTTGAAAATAGCTCTTTTAATTTTTGATATGATAAATTAAAATTTTATGACGATTTTTAGCTATCATAAATTAATTTTTATTATTTAATTGCTTAAATTTGTATTTTAAAACTGTTAAAAAATACGTTAAAGTCATCGTAAAGTGGTATAAATAGTCATAAAATGTCAATTTATTATATTAGAGACTTAAAAAAATATTGTTGAAATTCAAGGATGAAAAAAATCAAATTTAAATTTTAGAGAGTAAAAAAAACATCCTCCTAAATTTAGGGATTAAAACAATAATTAAGTCTTAAAATTATATGTTACAAAAATAAACTTTTTTATTTCCAATTTATAGTTTTTTTTATAATTTCATTTACTTATTAAAGGAAGTAAATTAAATTAATTAAAAAATGTTGAATATGAAAATAAACGTAAATTTTTTCACAGCAAATTAAACGTAACTTGTTTTGACCGATTAAACGTAACTTTAAACAGGTCCTTTTTATAACTTTAATTAAATAAGTTTTTTTATTATATTATTTTTTGCACTCAAATAATTATTGTGATTTTTTAATTAATAATTTATTTATTTCTATTATATTTTTTGATTGAGATATATATTTCTATTATAATTTTCCTGAACTTGGATATATTATGTATACCAAATAAAAAAGCGCTCCAATTCACCTGATTTTCCCTTATAAAAATTGTTGATTTTTCAAATTCATTTAAGTTACAAAATTATTTTTATTATTATTTAAATAAATATGAAACAATTTCTCAATAATTGTTTAATTTAGATTTCATGCTTTTTTTATTATTTAGATTTACTTTAGAGGAGAGAGGAGAGATAAATTAAAGATTTAATGATGATAAAAGAGGAGAGAGAAGTAAAAGTTTTAAAATTTAATGTTGGTAGGATAGGAGAGAGAAAACTTTTTTGAGTTTAATTATAATTACAACCTTGTTTTATCACAAAAGTTATTTGCACGAAATTAAATGCACAAACGTGTGATAATGTGTTTTGCCACATGCATCTTTTTTCTCTTAATTTAATTTTAAAAATAAAAAAAAAGTCATGAACCAATAAATTGCAGTGCTTTCAAGGATCTTCAGAGACTTGGACAATTACGCTACTTCTTTTCAACTGTTGCATTTGGATTCTAGGGAGGGGTGCTCTGGTGGTGATTGACATTGTCTGAAGATCCCAATCATTTTCCATGGTAGGATGATAAACCTGACACCTCAAGTAAGTATTGCAAGCTAGTAGTAGCAAATACCTAACAACCAAAGCCTTGACACACTCGAAACCTCCTTCTCCTAATGAATCATGTTTGCATTCTCGAACCTTGAAAGCCCCATCTCCCAATCCCTTGTTCTCAATCTTCTTTATCACTTATTTAATCGATGCCTTGGGCTCCATCCCCCCACCAATATTGGGTTCCTCTTCTTCGTCCTAACAATACACTAGAGCCATTGGGCTTGGCTCAAATCCAATTCTAGAATTAATGGTGGAGGACAGAAACACACAAATTCTTTCTTTTCATTTTCTCTTCTACCAAATAATTTTTTTTGAAAGATTAGTTAGACAGTCACTTATTCATGTTAACTTTTTTTGTTCATTGAAAAAATAACAAAAGAAACTCACCTTAAACTATTCTTAAGAAGAAGAGTACTTAGATGAGGAGAAGGAGCATCCTAAACATACATAGACTGGGATTGAATCACCCCAAAATTAGTAGGAAGCTAGACGATGAGTTGTCCTATTAGCTTCTCTACTAACATACGACAAAGACAGAAGACCAATTTCGGTTAATATGTTCATAATCATACCCACAAGAGATGTATATTTATAGAAAGGAGGGCAAGCCCTAGACTCCAAAATATCATAGATGCTAGAATTATCCATCTCGCAACAGAGATGACAAATCCACAATTCTAGGCAAACCGTAGACCGTTAAGAATAGCCATAAGTTTTGCCTTCTCTGCATCTCTAGTACCATCAAAGGATAAGAATCCCAAAAGCCATTGAGAATTGTGATTATGCAATACACCACCTTAACCAATAAGATTCAATGGATATAAACAACTTCCATCAACATTCAGCTTGAAGATCAACAAAGGAGATGATCAAGTAGGAATAAGAAAATTTGAGCGAGCAACCACACTAGTTTGGGTATGGAAGAATTTTCTATTCCTATTGCCAGATCTCATATAATCTTATGTACATTTCTGGAACTAGAGCATCTCCTTTTGTTTCAACACTTCTCTAAATTAAGTTTGTAGCTCTACCTCCATAGAAACAATATCAGAAGAGGGATTACATGAATTCAAAATTTTGGATGTATCCTTCACTTTATCCAATTTGTTACGAGTGCATCCCACATAGGGTATTGATCCGAGCGCACCCCACATAGGTTCTCTAGCATAGACATCAGGAAATATAATGTGCTCAAAAGTATCGACAATAACTCGATCAAGCTTTTTACCCATACTAATTCCACCCATTTCTTTATGAAACCAAGTGAAATTACATCCTCTCTTTCAATCTCCTACATATTACAAACATTAAGAACATCACAAAAGTAGTTGGCTTGTGATGCATAGAAGACACCTCCCCTAAACTCTGAAAGGTAAAGCACCTTATTAAATTCACCAAACATCAACCACAAAGAAGAGAAGGTTGAGCAAAGATTTTTAAGATGGATCTAAATAATTCAAAACTTCAAAGATAACTTGATACGTATTGGTTAGAACTATAGAGCAGTGGAGTATAATCATTTACGTTGATAATACCTTCTCTCCTACTCTCGAAATTACTTTTTATTAGACTCCCAAAAATTACTTATTCGCAACAAAAGAAAATTTATGGAGAAAGAAAATCAATCTAAATTCTAATGTCCAACCAAAAACACGTCATTGTGGAAAGAGTAAACAAAAAAACAAGTTGTTATGGATACAAAAATAAGTTACAACTAACAACAATGCTACCTATACTTAATTACGCACAGAGAGAAACATGGAGTGAGAAAGTAAAATAAGAAGGGCATAATAGGAAAGTACTTTCCAATTTAATAGGAAAATGGTGGAGTAATTGGTTTCTTGGCTAGAGTGAGAAAATCTTAAATTACTATTATAAAGGAACAGAGGGAGTACCTCTTAGGCTTTTTGATAACGTCATCACAATTATCCTTCAATTGTAGATGTTTGTCACCTGTTTTTTTCTTTCATTGTACAATCAACCAGTCACCATGCAAGTAATTTTTTTCATTATTACCATTAATAATTAGGCCATTATTTTCCAAAATATTCAGTAAGCTCCTTTCTTTATTAACTTCAACAATAATTGCTCCACCATCGCACTGGGATTTTCATGAGTAGGTTCCAATTGAAGGTTTTCTTCTTGTTTTAGGTGATACTCCCTACTCCAATGACCATAGTGACCACATAACAAGTGTAAACCCTAGTAATCCACATGATACCAATGTTCTCTTATGTTGACTCACTACTAGTAACCCTACTTTTCCCTCCATTGGCTTGTTTAGGTTAATCTCCACACAAATCCTTGCACACCTTCCTCTAGCTATCAACGTTCAAGGTATTGGTATCAACTTTGATTGGTTTGCCAATAACAGAAGCTAATCCAAAAATAAAGCTTTCATCACAAAACACCATATTAACTATTAAGACTATGAAACCTAATCTAGATAAACGTGATGTCGATAGTATCTGCCTCCACAATGAAATCTGGTAACCATGTTTTACCGCTTTCCAACCATTCTCTAGAGAAGCGAACTTGACCATAAAATATACATGACCAACATCTCTCAAATCAAATCCTTGTTGGATAATTTCCACAACGATTTCAATTTGGAAAACATAGTAGGGTACCGAATATTCGTAAACTCTAGTATTCCACATGATACCAATGTTCTTGAATGTTGACTCTTCAGTCCATTGACTTCTTTGGATTAATCTCCACCCAAACTTGCGAACCCTCCTTTAGATATCAACGTTCAAGGTATTAGTATCAACTTTGATTGGTTTGCCAGTAGCATAAGCTAATCCAAAAATAAAGCTTTTCGTCGTAAGACACCATATTAAGACTTGGAAATCTAACCTAGATAAACGTGATGTCGGTAGTATATATCTTCGCAATGAAATCTGGTGACCATATTTTGACTATTCACTCATGGCTCATGGCTTTCAAAGATTCTCTAGAGAATGGAACTTTACCATAAAATATCCATGACCAACATCTCTCAAATCAAATTCTTGTTGGATAGTTTCCACAACGATTTCAATTTGAAAAACATAGTAGGATACCCAATATTCTTACCAAACAAGTTTATGACCAAGACCTATGCCTATGGTTCACATAATTCATTGAATTAGTTATCATCGACAATGACCTTAGGTAGTAAACTATTTCCGTCTTCATACTCCACCCTTAGAAGATTGCTAGCAAAACAGGTCCCTCTTTTACCTTAGAGGTAAAGGAGATCTACCCCACCACTTTATCTCAAAATGATCCTTTATAATCAAAAGGATCTTTCGGAGGTCTCTCACCATGTGAAGAACTATGAGAGAACACGAAACCAACTAATTCTCCATTTTCCTAATGCAAGACATGAAAGGTATCATTTTCACTTAATTTGGTAAAAAATTCATATTTTAAATGATCTTGAATACTTAAAGAAAGTCTCAAAAACTAGTTCAAAAATTTATTTTCCAAATAATTAATTATTAATATTGTCTAATCTTATTATTGATTAAATTAGGAAAATATATAAAAGAAGCACAAAGTTTACAAAGTTGATTAATGATCGGGAAATAGTTAAATGCTTCTTCTACCACGTGTTGCTGCCATGCCATTTGGATAAGATTTTCATATATAATACATATAACTAGTAAGTAATAGTAATTAAGTATGATGTGTAATGTATAATAAATATTTAACTGTCAATATTAAAAAAAAGTACTATATATATGTGCGTGTAGGCTGTCCCACTCAGATTTTGTGTCGGCAAAAGATTTTTCAGCACCGCTTCAAGTGTTGTGTCAGTCATTGTCGCTGTCGGCTTTGCAAAAAACAATGGACGCAGTGTTGCGGTTGCATCAACCCCACCTTGGATTTGGATGCAGACCCATAACCTATTTTTCTTCGAAATCCACCATTTTTCACCGCCAAAACTCTCTTTCCATAAAAAGGTGCCCAATTCGAGTCAATGCTGCTTCTTCCTCTCCTCCTTCTCCTTCCTTTCCATTCGGGTACTTTTTTTCACCCACGCTTCATTTTCTTCGATGATTTCTTATGATGTTTCTGCAAAATCAATGATTATTGTCAATGATAAATTTTGGTTGGTGAATCGTGTGATAGAACTGTTTGGATTTTATGTCCTGTTTTTTTATTTGTTGCTAAATAAGGCAATTTCTTCATGAGCTTTATGGCTTTCGAAAGACATCTCTGATGGATTCAGATGTTATGGATTTCATTATGCATTTGGCTAAGATTGTTTCGATGCCACCGATCTCACGATTTGTGTTACTGCATGTTGCCTTCAGGCTTCAGTTCACTCAATTCATAACTGATTAAATGAAAATGCAACCACAAAACTTGTGCTTTAATTTGAAGAACAAATATACATACATATGGCCTCTCAATCTCTTTTTGTGTTTATAATGCATAAATGTATGGATGTCTGCATGTGTATATATATGTGCACCGTACACATAAACACACACACTTGATGGGAACTGATAAAAACATTTTCTTTGAACTTTGAAATCTGAGTAATATCCTTATATACTTGAATCTTGTGATAGGAAACAAATGTTCTAGAATTTTGAAATTTGATTAACGCATGGGATGATGCAAATCCAACGTACTAGGGTTAAACAAAGAAATGCTATGGTAAAAGCAAAGAGTTGCATTTTTCAACATTTCAGGTTGGATTAGGGAAAATATGCTGCACTCAATGCAGACTGCCAGTAATGCTTCCTTGTATATCTTCTATTTTGTGATTTTATAAATTTTTACTCATTTTATGATTTTGCATCGTTTGTCACCATCAGATGCCTCCTGCACTACAATAACATCGCACACAACCACACCCATTTGACCATTGACACTTAAAATAGATGATTGAAGTTTGAATCTTTGTTGTTGTTTTTTTTTTTTTTTGACAAAAAAGTAGTATAGAACAGGATTGAGGTTTTTTAAAAAAAAAAGACTATCAGCTGGAATATTCCCTTTATTTCCCACTCTTTTCTCCTTGCCCCGATGTGTTAACCCTCCCCTTCCTTATAGAATATACCAGCATTAAGAGTTTATCACAATAATAGTAATTGAAATCCTGTATTCTAAGTTTTAACACTTAAACCATAGAAATGGCTAGTACTTTGCTACCATGTGAATAAACTTTAAACAGTTTCTTTTTGTACAGAGATTCAGGTAAAAAGAGGGTGGATGAGAACAAGATCTTGATTTTAGACGGCATCAGGCACTCTTTGATTAGGGAAGAGGATAGCATAATAGTCAGTCTTTTGGAGAGAGCTAAGTATTCTTACAATGCAAATGCGTATGACAAAGATGCATTCTTCGTGGACGGTTTTAGCGGGTCTTTGGTCGAGTACATGGTCCTGGAAACTGAAAAGCTTCATGCACAGGTTAATTACTACTTATTACAATTCTGAGACCATAAAATTATGGAATAAAAATGAGTCATGATTTAACAGTTTCTGGTTGGCTTCTCTTTGGAATTAGTTGGGAATATACAAGAAGCCAGATGAGCATCCTTTCTTCCCTGAATACTTACCTGAGCCAATGATTCCACCTATGCAGCACCCTCAGGTTTTGGATTTCTATCTTGTTTCATGTTATTGTTACTTAAGATAAAAATTCATTTGGTGACTAACAGACAATTTTCCTTCTTCTAGCCTCATGAGAATATTTAATCTTTCCCTTATTTATATAACATATATACATGGGTAAAGAAAACAATATGTTTACAATTATATTTTCATATGTCCATTAAAATCGTAAAATAGGGAGAATAAAAACATACATAGAATTTTATTTTATTTGATTAACAAAGACTTATAGGCCTACTTTCATGGATCAAATTCAGAATATGAGATTTGAGAGAATGTGTACTAAACTTTGCATGGTTTGCACAATGAGCTTTTTTTGGATCAAGTCACATGTCATGCCAAGCCCATGGAGGACATACAAACCACTTTATAAAATTTAATTTCTTCCATTTGATTCTCAATGCTTATCCATAGTCCATACATTTTAGTTATTCCCTAATGGTAACTCCTCCTTACTTCAATTAACTGAATTGATTACCTGTCAATAAAAGAAAACCATGTTTCTTATTTAGCTTGTGTTTGTTGTGTTTCTGATTGGATTTTGACTAATCTACCTTCCATTTTCCCTTGTACTTTGTACTAGGTTCTGCATCACTGTGGCGATTCCATCAATATGAACAATACGATTTGGAATATGTATTTTAAGCATCTCCTCCCAAGACTGGTAAAAGCAGGAAATGATGATAACTGTGGATGTGTTGCTGCTTGTGACATTCTTTGCTTGCAGGTACTAATTAAGCTTCCTGTGTTATGGAAGATTTTTTTTTTTATCATTTTCAAAAACACTAAGAAGCTGAAGTGTGATTGTTACAATAAAATTCAATGATAAGGCTCTAGGTATTGTAGAGCAAAATGATGATGAGCTTAATTTCGTCATTTACACGCAACTTGAACCAGCAGGAGACAATCACACCTTTCACTTTGTAAGCCTACAAGTCTATGAGCACTCACTTAAACAATAATATTATCCTAATTACATTATAGTATTTAATGTTTCTCAAGACTCCCTTGAAGTTAATGCTGACAAACATCAATCCTATACCATAAAAACTTGTGTTGTTAGGTGAAGGTACATGAATTTTTCTTTCTTTTTGTTGTTGTTACATATCTAGCTCACTCCCTCATACAAGAGCCACATGTTTGATTTTATATTACATCTCAAACATGTCTCCGATCTCACATGGTATTAGAAAAACGGGGGCTTGAAGTATTGAACTCTAGACCACTTGGTCAGAAAGGCTCTAATATTATGTCACGAACTAGTTTTACTAAAAGCTTATTAGTTGTTAGGCAAAAGCTCATGAATGGTTTTATATCATATCCATTAGTCATTGAGGAACCAATCTTAGGAGTTCTTTTTCTAATTTAATGTTGTTCGTAATTTGTTTTCTTATTTAATCTGGGTTATTAGTCTTATTGTAGTTGTGCCCTTGGAATTTTTCTAGTAATACTATAATAGCACTTGACCGTACTATTAGTACGTATTCCTTTTATCTTAGATTATTTCCTTCACGTATACTTTACTGAGAAACTCAATTCATTTGTAAGGGTCTTTTTCTAGATATAATTTAGGGGGAGACAAGGTTGCCCTATTCTAAGGTTGTGCATGCAACAAGCCTAAAAAAGGACTTGCTAAGGATCCAAAGTTTTAATCGTTAGTATCATTTTTTTCTTACAAAAGAAGATCACTTATGTTGAAGGGTTTCAGTTTAGTCATGCCTCCTAAGTCCTGAATGTAGAGTATACCCTAAACAGTAACATAATGTTTAGCTCATTGACTCCTCAAACATGGTTCACTATGTATCCTGTGTGACAATATGAAATTACCAAGGTTTTTTATATTCTAGCTCTACTTTATAAAGTTGATTAAAAAACAGCAGCTAATACACTTAACAAGAAATTTAAAATAACAGGCCACTGTACTCAGTGTAAGAGCATCAAGTGAGTGGTCCTTTAGTTCTCATATATGTATGTAATAGTGTAAGAGCTTCACCACCATTATTACAGACTATCTCTAAAAGAATCCACCATGGAAAATTTGTTGCTGAGGCGAAGTTTCAAGATGCTCCTCATGAATATGAAGCCGCCATTAAAGCGAGAGTAAACTTCTGCATACCTAGATTCATCTTATTTTCCATTGTGATTCTAGATACATACATATGGCCATGTTACTTAATTTTCTGACGATACATTAATCCGTGCTTCACAGGACAGGAAACTGTTGCTGGAGTTGTTGACATATGAAACAGTGGATAAATTCGTCAAGAAGAGAGTAGAAATTATGGCACAGCAATATGCCGCGGTGGAGAAGATCGGTGAAACAGGCTATATACCCAATTCTGTGTATAGAATCAATCCAAGTTTGATTGCAGATCTTTATGGAGATTGGGTAATGCCTCTTGCAAAAGAAGTGCAGGTGGAATACTTGTTGAGAAGGCTTGACTAAACAAACAGAAGATGACCCTAACAGAATAAATGGTAGAGTTTAATGCTCCAAGTCAAACAGTGAATAAAAAGAAGGACAAGGGTCCCTGCATATAAATAAGTGTACTTAAAAAAATAAAAACATCAAATAATGTATGGATTGTATGCTTATGTAAAAGTTTAGGCATAATAAAGATTTATATATATATATTGTTCAATGCCTCCCAATTATGCAGTTGATAATAATATCAAGCCAATGTGGGTTGGCATTTATGAAGGATCCGGTACAAACTCTCACTTTTTCTTATGGGCGTGGATTCGAATCGCTTTTACGTCACTTTTCCGCTTAACAGGTAACCTTCTCCCATAATATTTTCTAGCCGCTAGAGACTAGTTGAGTGACTATGATTAGATGGAACTACTTGTTTAGACCTATACACTTATCCTCTAGATGAAATTCTTTTGGGAAGCTTAACATGTCATTGACGCTTGGCTTCGTACACTAATTAGTATGAATCGTTTGTGTTCTCTTGACTCTCAGATATAAAAACCGCATTTTAATTTATTTTAGTCTCAATTTCAAAATTTCCTTTTTAAGGATTCTCAACAATAGTACTATTGATTTAAGCATCACCTTCAAGGGCAATGCATGACTGAATGAAAATTTGGGAAGGGAGGTTGAATGAGCTTAATAAGTTGTTCCAAGTCCAACTCCAAAGGTTTTTTACGCGACATATCTTTCTAGAGAGTAAAAAATGCTCAATGTAACTAGATAAGATAAGATGCCATGGTGAAAAAGCGCTAGCTTTTCTCATTCACCCAAATATTTATAGCTCAAAGTCTCAAACAAAGTTATGAGTCTTAAGCCTTTTAACACTTTATTTGTTTTTGGTAGATTTACGAGTAAGAGAAACAGAGAAGAGAAGAAAAGATTAAAAACAAATATCAAAATTTCAGTACTTTTTTGGAAAAAATTAAGAGGAAGAAAATTCTTTTTGGTGGATATACATAAAATAACTTATCTTCTCAGTAAATAGGTGAGATTTAATGGGGTAGCGTAGGGATGTGAATTTTCATTTTATTTTTTATTTAGTTCGTTTAAAAATTAAATAACTTTTTTTGTAACAAAATATAAATAATAATAAATAATTTTATTTTAAAGAAAATAATATATAATATATAAAAATTTAGACTTTCTTCAGTTTCTTGGATTAAAATTATTATTTCTAATTAGCACAAATTTTTTATATTTGTTTTAAAATTCTTTTTCATTCATCTAAGGACAACTTTAACAAGAGTTGCATATCACTAAACTAGAGTTCACCATTGGTTTTATCATTATTAATTTAAATATATTTTAATAACCATATAAAATTGTAGATTTTGAAATTATTTTCAATTTGTTTTATTTTTCAATGTATATTACTTTAAGTGATTATATTAGTAATAATAATAATAACAATAATAAAAATTACAAAAATGAAATACATGTAATAGTGAGTTTACAACAACACTAATGCATCATGCTCAACCAAATTACAAAAATAAGAAAAAAGAAGAAATAGTATAAAAAAAGTTAGAAATAAGCATTTATTTTAAAAGATAAGTTTAAAAAGCATATACAGATGCACTCATGATATAAGAAACAAATTTTTCATAGAAGTATAAGAAATATAGGGGTGAAGCATTTAAAGCTGATCTTTATTCAAACTATACTCTAGATGAATTATTTTCATTTAAAACTAATCTTTATTCAAATATATATTAGAAAATCAGTGTTAACACATTTAATTTTTTAAAATTTGAATTCAACAATTTAAGATTTAATGAAAAAATGAAGAAAAAAATTAAAAATGAAAGAAATCAATTATTAAATTTGCATTTATTATTTATTTATTTTATTCTATTTAATTAATTAATTAAAATTGATTTAATATTTAATTCAAGAATGAGTCAAAAGGTGCCACATGCCAATTTCCAAGTATATAAAATCTTCTTTAATATAATACATAGATAGATATATATTTTTTGAATGTAAGATATAGATAAATTAGAATTTATTGCATTTAATTATCAAAGAGTGTCACATGACAGTTTACAGTTATATAAAATCTTTCTTTATGTAATATATAGATATAAATTTAAGCATTTCTTATTAATGAAGTTTTAGTTTATTCATTTTATTAATTATAATAATGGCCAATTTGTTTAAACTTTAAAAAAGAGCAATTGAAAGAAGAAATTTTGTTTATACACACACACATATATATTCACATTTCACGGGGTGGGTGTGTTTAAGATGGTCCTGTACAGTGGCAATGTGGTACCCAAAAATGAAGGCTAAGTAGGTTAGAACATGGAAATATGCTAAGCAATATTTTTTGCTTCTTTTTTTTTTTTTTCCAAAGCAATGCAGAATAATGCTCTAATTCACCATATGAAAAAGAAAAAAAAAATTGAGATGCTTTAAATGAGTTATCCACAGTACTAAGACAAAAGCCAAATAAGTCAGCAAACAGCTGGAGAAAACTATAGAATCATGCTTGATTACTTGGATTTGTGGTCTATCACCATTTTCTTCTCAATAATTAGAACATTCATTCAGAATGAAGATGCAATCGTTTTATGATAGTGCTATGGTCGGTGTTATTAGCCTTTTGAGCTGGAAAATACAAATTTCTGACCCCACCATGTTTATTGGCAAATATTTTTATTCTCACTTCAACATTAACTTACTTTTTTTAGAATTAATATATTATCATAACATTCTCAATGGTCCCCCATGTAAACAAACTTAAGGGTGAAAAGCCATAATGGAAAACAAGATCTGTCGCCAAAATTTTAGGGTAAGAGTAGTACACCATAAAGGTTCGAAGAGAAATTTAATTTCTAATTTATCCTAATTAATTAACTAATGATGCATAAAAAATTCCTTTTCCCTCGTGAGGTATTACACAAAACATATTCCTTTAATCTTCTTCCAAAATAATGCAGCAAATTAATAAAATTATATAATTTGCTCAAACATACTTGATAGTACTACGAGTTGTGTTATAATAATTGAATCTTTATTCACTCAAGTTAACTAAAAAAGTACTTAGCGTCTTTTAGACGTATGTATCTAAAATTAAGATAACTTGAAACTTACACTAGGTTGAAAGGAATTGTGTTCAAGCTTACTAAACCGAAAAAAAAAACTGCAGTTATCTTCCATTATCGTGTCAATGACATCTATTGTAAGTCTATCAGTTAAGCTCTAAGAAAAAAAAAATGCAATTTTTTTGAAAAATCCTTTTATCTTGTAATTAAAAAGACTAGCCTCAAGTATGTGAAGTTACTTTTTTAATAATGATTTTTTCACATATATAATTTTACTATTGAATTTAAGATTATATTTGCAGAGAATTTTATTCATTTTATTTGAAAAATGCACTTTAAAAACACGATATCTGTATCCTATGTATCGATGTATAGATTAAATGACACTACATATACTCTCCTGAAAATTTTAACTATTTAAAAACTAAATATTCATTTTTTTAATTTTTAATATAATAAGTTTTTTTTTACCAATGCACTTGATATATATAAAATTAAAAATTAAAAATAATATATTTAAGCTAAGCAAACAAACGATATTTAAAAAAAAAAGGTATTTAATATGTATTGTTGAAAAAATATTTTTATTCGTTGTGACAACTGACAATCAACTGCTTTCATTAATTACTTTTTAAAAATTTAAAATTTAATGCTCACTTGTACAACTAATTTATCACCCGTATACACCACTTTTTTTTTAGGGGACCCCTCCCCTATACACCACTTCTTCGCATGGAAAGCTTGTTTAAGAAAAGAGAAATGATATTTGGATAGTAAATTATACAATTAAATAAAAAAAGGTGACAAGTTTGAATAATAATAATAATAATAATAATAATAATAATAATAATATTATTATTATTATTATTATTATTATTATTATTAAAAAAGATAAATAAGGAAAACGATGCTATACAAATTATGGCAAGAATTTTTTTTGTCATAATTATTATATGTATATCATATATCTTTAAAAAAAACTATGTGATAAATTAGTTAAAATTCAAAAAATTTAAACTGATAGGTAAATTAATTAAATTAAATATATATAAAAAAACTGTTAAATCAATTGAAAATATAAAATAACGTACAAAAATCTATTCAATTACTTAATTACAATTTAATTTTTTTGAAAGAAATACACTCAGATTATTTCCAAAGCAATTTGTTCAGTAACACACAAGTGAATTAAAATTAAAATGAAACTGAAGAGTAGCATACGAATTCGCTACTTTAGCCAAGTGGTGTGCAGCGAAAATTACAATTTAAATTTGATAATTATATATATTTTGAAATAGCTATCGCTTTATATTTTATTTATTTTGAAATGACTTTTTATATGATTATCGCTTCAAATTTACTTTAAATAACTTGTTGTCTTAAAAATTAGAAGAACCAATTTTTAGTTCTATTCTTATTTTTAAAAAATTATATTAAATAAAATGGGATCATGTAATTTTTATGATTTTACATTATAAAGAAATCATATTTGATGAGAACATAAAAGTATTAATTTTATTTAATATGAGAATAAGATAAAAGATCAATTATGATGGAATAACAAGGAAAAATGACATTAAAAATTTATATAAAAAAATATTTTCAATATATTTTGTGATAATTATCAACACCATTATTTACTAATTTTTAACTAATACAAATAAATTATTTAACATGTTTGTTTTATTCATAACTATTTAAAAAAAAAAAACATAATGTACTTGAAAGAGAAAGGTAGGGTCGCAAAGCCGCTTTGAGCAGTGTGTGCTTCAGCGTACTTTGTCCTTTTACCCTTTGCCAGCTCAGCTTGACTTCTGATGCAAAGGTGAAGCCTTTATCATCACTTCACATACGCACATTCACATTCACATAAACAAACACTCCTTTTCCCTTTCCCTTCCTTTGGGTTGTGTTCTGTGTTGTTGGGTTGGATCGTGTTGTGTGTTCCATCCAACTCCAATTAGTCAGAGATTCTTGTCTCCTTGGCTACATTGCACTTTGCACCCCAAAAAGTGAAAGGAAGAGAGGCATAAACACCCCAAAAAATGGAGAGAGCTCTCACTAAAGTTAGCAGCTTGAAGGTGGGGTTGGGGAGCTCATGGATCTCCAAGAAGGCCAAGGAGGAGTTCTCTAACATCTCTGAAGACATCTCGGTGAGTATATGCTTTTTGGGTTCGTCTTGCATTAATGTGGCTTGATTCTTACCACTGTTACCTTTGGAGTTTGAGAGATCTGAAATAGAAGCTTTGCATATTGATGTTTCTACATTTTAGGGTGATAGATTCATTTCCATGATGTAAAGAGCAGATCAGTGCTTGATTCTGGATTAAAAATTGTACCTTTGGTTGTGTGTGTAAAATGGGGTGTGCTTTTCCTTTTGAATTCATCTTGAGAAATTTTCTGGGGTTTGGGTTTGTGCTTTGGTGGAAGGAGAGGGAAGGGGAAATGTTTGAAAGGGTATAGGTTGAACATGGGGAATAAAGGAGAATGAATGGTTGCTAGTTGCCTCTTTCTTAAAGTGTTGTAGCTTTTTTTGTCCTGATTCTCTTCTAGTTCCTTCCAGATAGTGAATGAAATGGTTTGCTTTTGCTTAATCAGAGGAACAGAAAAGTTTAGATAGTGATCATATAGAACATTCTGGAGCCGTTTGGACCATGTGGTTTACCATACTGGCTTAGTCGTTTTTTGTTTTCTGTTTGGTCTGGAAGAGTAGTGACTAGTGAGTGCCTTCATTCATTTGAAATAGCACAATTTTTTTTAAAATTGGCACTTAATTCTTAAATTGATAATTGATGTAGCATTGTCATTAATTCAGTTGTGCATGTATTTTTGTGTGACTTGTAAGGCCATAAGGGTAATCCATGAATTTTACATCAATCAAGAACTTGCATTAATGAAATAGATAAACTTGAACAATATTGTAGAGATATATGTACTTTGAATGATAAGATGCGATTAGTTTCAGATCACTAAGATTTTACAAATTGTTTGTATTGACGCATAAAGCTGGATAAAATTTTATGTATAAGTATAAAAAGAAAAACTATTCCAGCAGGCAAATCCTGTTTGGGGTTTAGACTTTTAGATTTACTGGGAGTTTGATGCCACTGCCTTGTTTTTGCTGAAGAAGAAATGTTGATATTTTGCAGACTTTCTCAAATACCGTTGAAGAAAAGGCAAAATGGATCTTCAACAAATTAAAAGGTGTGAATGTGTTTTGACCCTTACAAAGATTTACTTCATCCGATAAGTCAATTTAAATGTATATCAGGAGTGATGGTGTATGTATGCTTGTCATTTTTAAATCTCATGCTTTCCAACATATAGATCCCCTTTCATTATTTTAATAAACAGTTACATAGCACCATGGTAAACTAGGAGAAACATGCACTACATTGAATCAATCAATTAACAGAATAGCAATCTAGTCATTGTGTTCATCACATTTTCATCAATGCTAACTGACTATAATAAGTTTTGCATGTGGTGCCGCCTTCACATTTGGCTCTTTTCTGACACACTCTCTTGTATAATGTGATCATAATACTTGTTAGGAAATCTCACCCTTAGTTGAAATTTCCTTTTTGCCATGCTGCACCTTCAATTTCCTCTTTTGTCTTCTCCAACCCAGCTCTTTTCTTCATATTTTATAGTATTTCATAGTATAACATTCATTACATGTTTTTTAGCCTATTTTATTCTACAACACAATAAGTTACACAAATGTGGCAAGCTGTCACCACTGTCTACACATGAAAATAACGTGTCAAGACAATTATTATTTCAAAGGCATAGATTCCACCAACAACTTTGGTATCCATACAGTTTATGACATTGTAGGCTCATCCATATTTTAATTTTCATTATTAGGGGCAGTCATCCCTGCCCCCAACAAAATAAAAACTGTTGTAGTAGCTGCTATCTGTTATGTAATCAATCTCATCTATTTAGGTATGCTGACCAATTTAGAAACCACCGCATCAACAAATAATCACTTTCTTTCAATACTTTCTCTCAGGTAAGCCACAGAAAAGCCTACCGGATCTCCTCCAAGATTACAATTTGCCACCAGGCCTATTTCCACAGAACATAATCTGTTACGAGTTTGATGAAACCAAGGGCAAGCTGATTGTCTACTTACCATCGGCATGTGAGGTCAGCTTCAAGGACTCTTCTGTGCTGCGATACGCAACCCGAGTCAAAGGGGTTCTCACAAGGGGAAAGCTTTCGGCAATAGATGGAATGAAAACAAAGGTTCTTGTGTGGGTTAAGGTGACAAATGTGGCAGTTGAAGGTTACAAGTCTGATAAGTTGTGGTTTACTGCTGGTGTAAAGAAGTCAAGGACAAAGGATGCATACGATACACCTCGTGATGCTGTCAGAGTATCAGAATTCTGAGTTCACAAAATGTTGGTTATTTATGTCATCACTATTATTGACATGGAATAGATAGTCTACGTTGTTAGAAATGTTACACACAATAGCTATACAAGTTAGGATCCTCTTCTCTATATTTATCTATTAATATTGGATGTATTCCTGTTCTGGTCATTCTTGTCTCCTTGAACATGATTAATTTGGCAAGCTCAAATGGAACTCTAATGATGCCATACAAGTTGAAACAATGTATTCTTTTGTCCCATGGTTACATGTAGAGGATTAATGACATGGAGGTTCTGTTTGGTGAACAGAGGTTTAAGAAGTAAGGTTTAATTTCAAGCTAAATGATCATTTTGGTTCTGTATCTTGTTTTTTTTTTTCTTTTTGTTCAAATTTGCTCCTAAAATCTTTTTAAATACGTGTAAAAGTTAGAAACATGCAAGGAACAATACTTTATTTGATTGTTGCTGCTGCATGCGTCAAATTAAGAATGAACTTTCTATGTAGTACTTCATAAATTAAAATATCAAATCGATTAAGAATGTCTTAAATCTCAGGGATAGCTGCACGTAGCGGTTGACTCCAAAAACGTATAGCGTATGGCGGGATAACTGCTATTTTGACATGTTTCATAGTTTATATTAAGTATACTTTGAAATGGTTGGAAGAGTAAGCAGTGTTAACTTTCAAATTAACTACGGCTAACGATAAAACTGTTTGAGCCGTGTAATACATGGAAATAACTCGAATGCAGGATTGATAGGGTATGGAATACCAGAATTTGAAAACAATGCAAAATTTTAACGTCCCTTGGGTTTTATGATAACAAATTCAGATTAATTTGCCATCCTCCTATGGATAAAACTTTACAATATGAACAATAGTTCGGTTCCAACAATGATGGAACTAGATGCTCCTATATCCATTTTTGTTTTTTAATTATATCACAATTTCAAATAAATTTCATACAGTTCAATGGGCCGGGATATATGTGGATATTATTTACCATACTAAATACAAAGGGGAAATTTTTTTATTAACTCAAAATTTGCTTGATTTGTTACTACAACAAATTAATCTAGCTTCAACTTCTTACTGTCTACTAAGAAACTGTATTTGTAGCTCCAAGTATCTCATATAAGGATAGAACATTTTCAATAGTCAATAGACCAATAATGCACCATTCCAAGTAATCTGATTTCCTGTTCTGGAGAACTTCTTGTAGGAAATGAATATTGTGCTGCAAACAATCAAATCGGTGAAATAAGCCTTAATTGGACAACATCATTTGAAGATAATGAACAACCTCAACCTCAACTACTAAGTTAAATATGTAGGGGGAAATGGTGTGCATCTAGCAGAAGAATTGTTCATAATATTATGCACGCACTATTGAGTTCAGATGGGCTCAGATTCAAAAAATATTTCAAATGCATTGTTTAGATGAAATGACTAATACTTATGGAGGGGCTCAACTCAAATACCTCAACAAATTTCAATTTGAAATCCAGGTTTCCAAAGCGTTGTGCAACTTCATACTCATCCCGAAGATACTCATATATTTGAGCATACTTTGCATCCCTCCAAGCAATTTCTGATCTGATTAATCCACAATAAAAAAAACATTAACCAAATTTTCTCACTAGTCTAGGATGAAATGAATCTATAAATCAAATATTTGAAATCTTTAGGGATTACTATAATATTAAATTTTCAATATATTCTTACATTGCCGTATGCGTAATTTTCTAAAACGGGGATAAAATACCTCTCAAAGAGACCAACTTTAAGAATCACATCGGCCAAATTTGAGTTAGCCTTCCCAACTAGCTGAAGTAGCTTCTTCTTATCCATAATGATGGTTCCAGTTTTCTCCATTCCACGGCCAGCAAACTCTTCAACTAAACCATCAACCTGATAATGAGGGAGCAAATGCCAAAAAGTCAATGGCTTCTTTTAAAATTAAAATAATGGTTTTAGTTTCAAGGGTTGTCTTTTTCCTTTAGGGTAACAAATGGCTAACAAAGTACTGGAAAGATTACATTTGACACATATTAACCTGTGAGACAAAATAATCCAGAGCTATGCTTTGTCCCAATACACTTCCAATTATAAGGATACCATCAGTATTCAACGATTTCAGAACTATGTTGTCTGGACCTCCTTGCATGTCCTCAACTTGCAGTGGCTTCTCCTTTATCACATAATCTAATCACACAGAACATGTTACTTATTACATATACGCAACAGGATTCAGAAGAACTATATGATTGATTAGTTTCTTTGAAGAAATATACCATCTTTCCTCATATCTTGAAGTAAACCAGATGTGTGCCTCTTAACTAATTCCAGGTAACTTTCCACTTCATGATCTTCAATATTAAACAAAACAGCTGACCCATACTGATATACAACCATGTAATGACTGTTGCTTGCTTTCATGTGAAACCCATGTCCCTGAATCAAATGACTAAAGTTGTTCAGACTCGGTTGAATCAATCACATTGTTATATTGTACAATTAATCTTAATCTATTTAAACAGATTTTCTCGTTATGAACACTTAAATCTGCTTCCTTTTTTATAGAGTGCATTAATTTAATTATCAATTATCATCAACAATGAAAACAATGCTATTTATGATGCAGCTCAGGCTGCTCAGCAGACACCCTGAAGGAGAAATTAGCAGAATATGGAGCCAGAACTTCCTGTAATGTTACCCTTAACCTTCAGATGCACACATAAGTTTCACAATACCATCTATTAAAAATCAGTACTCATGGCTCATAATCCCAATCCACACATTGCCCCAAGAGGAACATCAAGGTTATATTTGATTATAAACTTATAATAAACCATGCATTGATTCAATACAGATATCCAAGAAGTATTTAGTGACTTCCTATAGAAACACAAAAGGTTCTTGAGAAATAATAATAAATCTTACATTGGAGTCCAAATTGAAGTCACATAAGCGGATAGCAACATAGTTTGAAGATGAGCGAGAAGATGGAGGAACAACTTTTCTGTGATTATATGCCCTTCAAATTTATACTGCCCAAAATTATGAATCTGAGACAGCCAAATCACATAGAACAAAAACAGGATAACAAAAAGGCAAGTAAGAGGAAACGGGTTCAATTCAATTCAATTCCAACCCAAAAAACAAGGGAAAACACAATGCATCGCTATAACAAAAGATTAAAAAAAAAAAAAAAGCCCAGAAAAGTGAAAGAGATTTTTAAGAATTTTATTTTAATCATTTGTGTCTATGTAACTGTATATTACTTTTTTTTTTCTGTTGTATACTTTCTTCCAACTAATAACAATGCTGAAAGAGATTTTTAAGTTTTTTCTTAATTTTGTTTTATCTATGTGCCTTTAGGAAAATGAAACCATGAGAATATATAATTTTCTAATATTTCAGGATTGTAAAAAATGTGTAGTGTTGTGTTGATAAAAGATTCTTTAATCTAAAGAGAAAAATTAAAAGGCATAAGGTAAATTAAAAATCTCTTATATTTTATAGACTTTTTTAACTGTCTTATTCTTCTAGTGCTTTATTTTTTGTTTACTTACTTTATTGTTTCTTCTTAATTATTTTTATAGGTAAAAAAGAAAAAATCTAATTATTTTCCCCTTATCTCATTCACATGTTATAAGTTTTTTTTATTATATTTGTGTCTTTAGGGAATAAAAGTCATGAGAGTATATAATTTTATATTTCAGGAGGTAAAAATATATATGGTGTTGTGTTAACAAAGAGAAAAATGAGAATAAATGAGATAGAGAAAGTAAAAAATATCTTATATTTTATAGGCTTTTAACTATTTTATTATTTTGTATTATTTTTGTTTGCTTTATTGTTTATTCTTAAGTGTTTTTACAGGCAAAAAATCTAATAATTTTTCCTTATCTTATTTATATGATAAGTTTTTTAATTATTTATTATTATCATTGTGCCTTTAGGAACATAAGTTATGAGAATATATAATTTTATAATATTCAAGGATGATGAAAATGCTTATGGTGATGTGCTGACAAAGTTTATGATATGAATAAAAAATAAAGAATTAATGGAATAAGAAAAGTAAGAAAATCTCTTACATTTTATAGACTTTTTATTTGTCTTTTTATGTGTTAACTTTATTTATATTTTCAATTAATTTTTCCTTTTATTAATTTCTTTTATTTTTTATTGTTCTTATTTTCTTTCTCTCATTTTTGTGTGTAGTTGTGGGATGTGAAGTTTACATATCATGAACCTATATGAAAGGAAAAAGAAGAAATGAACATAATTGTGAAGAACATGATGATGATGATGATGATGATGATATATATATATATATATATATATATATATATATATATATATATATATCTCTTTTTGTCTTTAATCATATCATGTTTATAGTAGTTAGTCGTACAAATTTGTATTAAATTGATTTTTGAATTTGTATGTAGATAAATTTTTTTGATGAATTTTATATTTGATCATTAACATCAGAGTATGAAGAAATGACTTAATTGATAGTTGATAATGTTAGAAAATAGTTTTATTGAATTTTTGTAAGGTGTTTAAGATGATTTTTCCTTTTAAGGGGAGTTTATAAAATGATTTTATGTAAGTTAGTGAAATATGAAAGTTTCGTTACAAAAAAATTATGAATTTTAATATTTTCAAGCTAATGTGTTCCTGTAATGATTTCAACATAATATTATCCTTGTATTTTTTTCTCTTAAAAAAGTAAATAAAAAGATTAATTAATTATTTTCATTATCCTATAAATTTCTTATTTATCAAATGTTAGCAGAAAAATAATCATCATTGTATATTTCTATAATTTGTTAATTTTGGATATAAATATTTTAAAAATAAAAAAAGCTCAAAAACATTGAAAAAAATTTAATGATTTTATTGTTTTGCAATTATAATTAGAAAATGTTCAAATAATCTTTACTTTTTACACATATTTTTTATATTTACTTTATATATTTAACTATTTCTCTTATTTTTATCTTTTTCATGGATCTTACTTTGAAATATATATAAAAAATTCTTAGAATTAGGGTATATACTCTAAGAGCAAAAATAATTAAAGATCAAAATAAAAAGAAAAAAATTTAACAAGTGACATAATAATGTTATTATTTCAATATTTCATAAATGCATTTATTAAATAAAATGATATCAAAGTATATATCATAAATGATTTGATTAATTATGTATAAATGAACATATATTTACAAACATAATATATTAATATCATTTTATCATAACAAACAAATAAACATAAGTAAAATTATGTATATATTATAAAACATATTAAATTTAAATTAATATGCATATCAATTTACATATAATAAGAGATATTATTTCAATATATAAATTTTAGAACAATAGAAATGCAAACACAAAGGCGTGACAATGTTGTATTTTCGTTAATAATATTAAATAAGTAAAATTAGTTGAAATTTTTTTATATTTAAGATTAAGAAAAATCTATTTTTTTCTTATATTTTAGAGAGGGAGTAGTTTCGGATCCTTTCTTACTGTGCACTGTATTTTTGTGACACTTAATTTTTATTTAATTAGTTTGATTTATATTTTTTATTAGTTTTAGTCGATTTTAATTAATATTACTAACCAGTTGATGACAAAACAGTGAAAAAAAATCTTTCAGATTATCTGGCCAATACATGGCGACCATGGGACAGTTTTTATAATAGTATTTTTTTATATTATAAGCGATATATCCTTACTCCTTAAATAGACATAAAAAAAAGGAAAGTATTTTAAAGATTTATTTGATAAGTTGGACAGAAATAAATGAGAAGTAAAAAAAAAATTATTTACCCCATTGATTAGAAGGTTGTTCGCTATATGAATATAAGATGAAGAAGAAGAAATATTATAGAGAATCTTATCTTTACATATATAAAGTAGTTATTTTTGAATTCAAATTCATAATCAACAAGTCACCAAGATACATATAAGAAAAATGAAAATAGTATAATTCATTTAAAAGAAAAATAGATGAAAATATAATAAAAATAAATTTTTTTTTTCTGTTATCAAATAATATTTTGACGAAAAGTTCAAGACTAATTTTCTAAAATACTAATATTTATTTAAAAATTGACTTTTTAAACAAATATTTTTTCATATACGTCGTCAAATAAATTATCACATACTTAAGAAAATAAGGTTATCTATAATATATTATACTTTGATAAAAAATGTTTGGTTCAATAAAAATAAAAAAATATAAAAAAATAAATAGGTGAGAAAAATAAATAAAAAATAAAGTATAAGTAAGCAACTTCACACATCTTAAATTCTCTAATTTTTCTCAATCAAATATATTAATTTTTTTTCTTTCACCAATCAATTTTCTCTCTACCATAATTCTCCTTTACCAAACAAATGGCAAGGGAACAAAGAAGAGAACAAAGGCTGACGAAAGGACGACGTACGAGGAGGCGTGATAATAGCGGGCAACAAGTAGAAAGAAGATTGCGACCGAGAACATCGAAGTTCCACTATCTCGAAGCTGTCAACAATGGCGATTTCCGGCGATCTCAGAGTCTCAGCAACACTTCCTCTCTATCGCTCCCACTCGCCTCCACTCCGAACCTCTTCTCACCCTTCCCCAAAGGTTTCGTTTTCTCTCATCTCACTTTTCCCATCTCTCTCTTTCTTCGCACGAATGCTTCTCACACTCTCTATCACAATATGCATATATTCTCATTGCAATTCCGCTCATGCTGATTTCAATGCCTAATTACACGCAAACCGTACCATTTGAGTGTTCTGCAAATTCGATTAGGTTTTTTATTTTTTATTTTTTTTTTACAATTGCGGTGTTTCCTTGATTCTTCAGCCGTGTTTTATAATGTATTGCTCAGTGTAGTGGAGACTATGGTGCATTCAGAATGGAAACAAGTAAAAAAATGTAGTTACTATAGTAAGATGCAATAACAGCCAGATGTGGCCCTTTTATTTGAGTACAGAAATTGTTTTTTTATGTATACATTTAGTGTCATTTGGCTATTGGCATGATATGATGGATGGTCTAGTAGCCTGTCTAGTAGAAACTGGAAACCTTCCTCTATAGTGGTTGGTTTAGAGTTACAAACAAGGGATGTATAAGTGTACAATGGCATCCATCTGTCTATTGACTGTAGGTGGTACCTGTGTTAGGCCTCCATTGTGGTATGATATATATATATATATATACACTATAGGTGCTATTTCAACTAATTGGTGGTTGGTTTAGGTGGTGTATGCCTGATTTTCCTTAAATAAGGTCTTTGGTCTGACTTTTGAGCCTTGTCTCGATTAAGATCCTGTGATTTATCTGCCTTTTCCGTGCTCGTTCATGCCAGGATTGCTAGTATGCGAGATTGGAGCAGGATTGCGGGGATTGCTTGTGAAGTTGTGATATTAGTGAACAGTTATGTTAGGATCCAATTGCATGGTATGGGACTTGAATCCCACATCAGTGGTATGGGTTCTGGTGCGGGATTAATAAGGCCTTGGGCTCTCCAACTATAACAGTTAGCTTCTGTGATGTGGTTCTCCCAAGATTTTTATCAATATATGATAAGCTTACAAGTTTCTTCAGGTTGTGTGACACTTGGCCAACCACTTCGTCTCCACTCCAGTGTCAGCTGCCTGTCCGGTGGCTTGACCTTTTTGAACCACACAATCTCTGCTTTCTCTGAAATCTCTAAATCCGCCTTCTGTCAACCTCTTTGAATTACTTTATCTCTCTCTTCTCACTCTGACCTGACCCGTGTCTCTTAAATGTCCTTGAGGGGTTGTGCTCTTTGCTCTCAACCTATTGACTCAAATAGGACTTCTCCTATGGAATATACTTGTGGTTCTAAACAAAATAATACTATAGGTGTTTTTCAGATGATGGGAGTCCATGGAAATTGTTGAATTATAGCTCTTTCATCTCTCTTCGTGGTTGATTGAATGCTATAAGAGATCTTATTAGGCTAAATTGATATTATAGCCTGCATTCATAAGTTGTGTCTCCATTTCATGGCCCTCCAGACCAAAGATTAGAGGAGGGAATAACTATTTTTGCATCTTTTTTCATTTGATTGAAAATATGCATAATATATTCTTGATAAGTTACATGCCTTAGAAATTCTAGAATAGAATATATATTTAGGTTTGTGCCATTTAGTTGGGGTGTTAAGTATGCTTAAAGAGAATGTGATACTGCATTTATGTTTTCTGATTTTTCATTAGAGTGGGGAAAGGTTCAATAAAATGTTCTTAATTTTCTATTTAGATGAGATCTTTTTATTCAGATTTCAGATACTTGTGGCGTAGATTCTAGGGTGTTGCATTGTTGATAAATGCTCACACTTACCTATATATTATACAGACTATCAAAATTTCAAAATCAATGAAAAATGCCTTGTCGTTAATTTCTCAAACTTTCTGTCTAAATAGGTAGACTTTCATCGTTTCTTGAACGGAGCTTGTAGCATCTCTGAATTCACCCCAAAATGCCCTTGCCTGACAATTGTACGATGCAATATGCATGGGTATTGCAAGCCAGTTGCTGCGGTCCTTGGAGGTCCTAAATTTACATCAAATTCCGTTAGCCAAGAAGCCGAGAACTTTCTCCTTGACGCTGTTAAAATGAACTTCTTTGAGCGTTTAAATTTGGCTTGGAAGATAATTTTCCCATCGGCAACATCTAGAAAAAACTCCAATGCTAGGATTGCTAAGCAACGCTTAAAGATGATTCTGTTCTCTGATCGGTGTGAAGTAAGTGATGAGGCAAAGCGAAAAATTGTTAGCAATGTTGTGCGTGCTCTATCAGATTTTGTGGAAATAGAATCACAGGATAAAGTTCAGCTGAGTGTCTCTGCTGATACAGATCTTGGAACTATTTACTCTGTCACAGTGCCTGTACGGCGGGTTAAACCAGAATATCAAGAAATGGATGAATTTGGGACAATAACAAATGTTGAGTATAAGGACACTGGAGAGACTTCTGGTTCTGTTGATGTTACATTTGATTTCTATGTTCCAGACGAAAGGTCCTGATTTTGAGTTGAAAGTTCTTGAATTTTGATTTCTTTGTCAAAAGTTAGTGCTTGAAAGGCTTACCAGTGAAAGCCAATCTGGATTGCTGTATATATTTTAACATTAAAGCTTATATTAGGGTGACACTAGATTTTGATGAGAAGTTTTGTTTTTGTACTACCTATATCTGTTAGTCTGGTTTGTTGCATCATTGAACTAAATATGGTATGTTGTCTTTTCTTACTTAGCATTTATGATTAGCTTATGATTGTATGAATCATATTATTCATGGAATTGGTAGTCATTTGTCATTGGACTACGAAAGAGAGTTTGCTGATAGTTTAGCTTCATCAGATAGTTAAGCCAGAATCATCCATTCTCCTTACC
This sequence comes from Glycine latifolia, assembly GCA_013407115.1. Taxonomy (NCBI): domain Eukaryota; kingdom Viridiplantae; phylum Streptophyta; class Magnoliopsida; order Fabales; family Fabaceae; genus Glycine; species Glycine latifolia. Next base: position 29,424,075 of record CM023948.1, on the reverse strand, counting down.
TGGTTGCATGTAAAATTACAACTGACTCTCACCCATGGTTCAGTCATGGTACATGTGGTTTGTTGTCAGTGGACATGTCGCATGAAGCATGCATTTTCTTTAGAATAGGGCTTTTGTGCTAAGATCTGTGCTTGTGTGTTATGTTACTTATTTTCTATCCAATGTAATTACTTCCTTGGGGGTTCTATGAATATGGCAATTTAATCATACTAAGTGTATTTTTGGTTTGTAATTGAAATTGTTGCTGTATGTGTTCAACGCAAATCTAAGGGATAAAAATAAAGGTCTTGATCCTTTGACAAAAGTACTTTTACTTTAAAAGTAATGTTTTACTTTTTTCAAACATGCTCTAATTTTGTTTGAATTGGTTCGGTTAATTAGTTTTTTTAATTTTGAACTAAGTAAATTATAATTAGTTTTATACCAAAGATATTTAATTCAATTGGTTGAGAATGATTCGTAAATTTTTGTAACTTTTAATACTTGTCTTTTCCTATAATAGAAAAAAGTTATAATTAGTTTGATTTTATTCTTTGTTTTTAATATAAATCAATGTCATGTTCAATTATTTTTAATTAATATTTTAGCGAGTATAATGCATAGAATAAATATTTATTTTATATAATGAAATTTTTTATAATAAATAAATAATTTTGACTATATAGATTAAAAAGTATAAAATATATTTTAGATTTATGATAAATAATTTACAGTGTGATGTAAATTATTTTAAAACAATGTTCAATTTAGAAATGAAAAATAAAATTCTCATTCAAGAAAAATATTTAAAAACATTTTACTTAAAGAATAACACATAAAAATACTTCTTATTTAGTATAATTATTCTAATTTATATATGGAGAGAATGTTTAGATTAACGTATTTTAGATTTAGACTTAATTTTTTACTTTAAATTGTAAAATTAAGTAAAGTTAAAAATTAGACCATTCTTCACCTTCAAAGAAAAAGAGTGAGTAAAAAACAATTCTTCTACTTTGAAACAAAAGAAAAAATCTTTAGTTTCATATTTTTTTCTTTTACTAATGATATTCATGTATTTATTTGTTTTTTTCTTTCATTTTTAAAACAATCAAATACAAAGAAAGGATTTTTGAATTCAATTCAATTTAATTTATTAAATAAATTAAAAAATCATATCATTTTTATTTTATTTTATTTCAAATTTTCACTTTTTTTTCCTAAACTAAAAAAATTTTAAACCACAAAAATACTTCTTGTTTTTAAAAGAATAACATTGGACCGCAAATAAATTATTGGTCAAAGTAATAGTCATTCACAAACCTAATAGATACTTCTTATCAATGAAAAGGTTAAAAAAGAAAACGACAACATAAATTTAAATATTAGGCTCACGAACACGCAACCTTAAATCCGAAATTAATGCACATTTATTATCCCACCACAACAACAGAAGCATTTGTGAGCGGGAGAATTCAAATTTCAGCAAAGAGTTGTTTGTTTCAGTTTCGAGTGCAAACAAAAAATGAAGGGAGATTGGTTGGAATTGGAGTTGGAGAAGGAATTCGGAGACGCCATTTCCCGAACCCGTTTTGCGCCCCACTCCAACAACCTTCTCATCTCTTCTTGGGACTCCGTAAGTGCTTCCCTTTCTACTCTTTTCCCTCGCTCTCGCTTTGGTTTCGCAATTCATTGAATTTGACTCTGGATCAGAATCTTCGCCTCTACGACGTCGACGCCTCCCTCCTCAGACTCCAAGCTCCCTCGCAAGCTCCACTTCTCGATTGCTGCTTCCAGAACGACGCCGTCGCTTTCGCCGCCGCCTCTGATGGACTAATCCGAAGGTCTTCTTCGAATCTTCACTTGTTCCGTTTCAATTTTGTTCTATTTTACTCACTGTTAGGTTAGATATTTAAATTAAAACATAGAGGAACTGAAACTTTTTGCCGCTTTTCGAAGAAGAAGAAACCGAGCTCGTTCACATTGAGTTGTTTGTAATGCGGTTAATAATTACTAATTGATTAAATGTTGTATTATATATGTCAAGAAAAATATACTTGTGATGTTTAATTTGTTTGTTTTGTGCCGTCGTAGTCTTTTTTTAACTTTTTATAAACAAGGAATTTGGTAAAAGACTAAAAGTTACCGGAATGTGTTTTTGATACATTAAAACATAGGGAGAGGGCTGTTACTGTCTAACGCAGGAAAATTCTCTGGGATAAAAAACTAATATAGAAACTTATTTACCTCATTTCAATGAGCGAGGCTCAAACTTGGGACTCATTAGAAACAAGATTTTGTTTCGTTCCATTTTTTTTTTACACAGATCACATGTATCTAAGCGATTCTGTTCGAGTTAGTTACGATCTTTATGGGTCAGGGTGACAAAACTCTGCCCCGAGTATTTAACATAACTGCGTACTAGGACTCGAACTTGAAACCTTTACACTTTGGTTAAGCTAGAATAACTCCATGCCAGTTGTTTTGCTCCATTTGACCAACTAGTTACAAGGGGATGTAGTTCTTATTACTGCTTAATGAATTTTGAAAATAAAAAGTAAAATAAGCTGACTTTTTTTAATCATTAATTATTCATAAAAGCATATTTATTGAAAGCAAATTCCAAACAAAATAAACTGTGGCTTTTGTACCAAGGGGATCTAGCTCAATTGATTGAACAAGGTGTGTGAGTGTTGTAAATCTCCTGGTACTATGTTCAATTCCTATGGATAAAAAAAAAACTATGGCTTTTGTTAGTTTCCCATATGATATGATATATATTGTGTGCCTCACAATTTTTTCAAGTGTATTTTTGACCCCTCTAAAGCTAAACTTTATAGGTATGACTTGCATTCAGGACTTGTTGATACAGTGGGTAGTCACGATGACATGGCAACGTGTATTGGATACTCCAATGAAACATGTAAGCTACTGATACAACTATTTATTTCTGTTAATAATTATTGGTATGATACAACGTGAAGTATCCAGGCCTTCAATAAAAGTTATCCAGGCCTTCAATAAAAGTTATGAAATGTTAATACAGTTACATGAGACATAAAAACATCTATAATATAGAAACATGGAAGCATTGTTGTGCCTTGATGAACAAAAATGAAATTTGTCCTCTTTATAGATGATTTCAACAAAGGAGTGAGATTTATAGTATAATTCCTATTCCTATTTGTAGACAATAAGAAGTAACTTATGTTGACAATGATTTATAATTTTTGTTTTTGTTTTTAGTAATGTCCCAGAAGTATTTCTTAATTTGAATTTGCAAAAATGCAATCATATATTTATTATATTTTATGAATTTGTATACATATAATATATATAAGACCTATATACTATATAGGTATGTATCTTAAATGTATATTATCCTATATATTTTTAGAATAATTGTATCATCATATTGAATATGTGGCGTATCAGATACACACCATATTTATGATAACACAGGTTTTCATGTATGTTGAGGTATGCAAGGATAGGTAACTTAATGCATCTTAGGTTCTTACACAATCCTTTGTGTATTATGCTCATAAAGCTGCAAAAACCTAGTGATCACCTCTCTTGATCTGCACAATTTGTAAGTATATAGATCAATAAATTCTTGACGGGGAATCCAAGACGGTGTTATGATGGTGAGAGATCAAATAAAAAAGCATTGGATTTTTTGTAAAAAAAAAAAATGTTTCAACTTGCCAGCCATCTATGAATTGTAATCTAATTTTACTAATGCTTTTTTCAGTTGTAACTATAAATCACATATCCTTAATCCTCATAATGTTTCATTCCAAGTTTCATCACATTCTTAAAAGTTTATAAAAATAAAAATGTTGAGATGCCGGATTTAGGTAAATAAAAAGGTTTATCATGGCCATGCTTTATTGTCTTAAAAAAATGTTCATATTATTCTTGGTCTTGGTTAGTGCAGGTCAGTTGGTCACATCCGGATTTGACAAGAATTTACTGTTATGGGACATGCATATGAAGAAGACTCCTTCATGTTTGAGAAGTCTAGATGCAGAGGTAGACTCCATGTCTGTCTCTGGGTTTAATGTTACCATAGCCATCGGAGCATCAATGCATGTTTATGATTTACGTTACTTTGACCAACCAGTTGAGTCAAAAGAGGCATTCAATGGAACACACTTAAGATGTGTCAGTTCAATTCCAGATGCAGAAGGTATGAACTATGTTGTCATATTTTATCTTAGGAAAATTGCTTCTCTTATTTCTGAGCCACTAAGAACTTTTTCATGTCTCATCATATTTTGTTATTAGTTTTCCAGATATCATTGATATTTGAGATTTAAAACTGCTAAACCACATGTTCATAGGCAATCAGAAATCAGAGTTTAGGCAGATATTAAGTCTGATGCTCTTGCAGGATTTGCAGTTGGGTCTGTAGATGGACGAGTATCACTGCAGATTTCCTATCCATCCGGTTCAAATGAAATTAGGTCAGTTTTAGATAACCATTTTGCAATTTAATATGCATTTTTTAAAACTCTGATACATTATTTGGCTTTCCTTTTTCCCTTTTCTCTGTCGTGCTGACAAAAGGACTTGCTCACACGCTGAAAGACTAATAAGGATGCAGTTCACTCCAGTTGTTTTAATTTTATAACCTAACTTCCATAGTTATTACCCACCTAAATTTTCCTTTTCTAACCTTTTAGGCATTCCATTCACAATAAGGAAAAATTTAAGAATGAATGAGTCTAAAGTTGTTTAAATATTATAATTTTGTTTAACCGGCACATGATGTCTTTGCTAATTGTTGGTTTGGTCTGCTTGTGGGTTGGAGTTGATGGTTTTCATGTCATGAAAAATTTACATTTCAAAATATTAACCATGTCATTGTACTTGCATAGGCACTTCACATGCTTGTAACTATATTTTACAATTTTTTCACTTTTTCTTTTTTAAAACTTTTATACCTATCTAATTATGGGAGAAGGTAATTATAGACACTTCAAATATTCGTAGCTATATTTTACATTTCTTTCTGCTATTATTTTAAACTTTTATACCTATCCAATTATGGAAAAGTAATTGACAAGAAACTCACATTATTGAAAATGAATTTGGATTTATGCTTGAGGTCAACCATGGAAACAATATACTTGTTGTGGCACATAATGGAGAGATATTGGAGGAATTGAAAATATTTTTATTTGGTCTATATTGACTTGAAAAAAGCATATGGTTGGGTGTGAAGTGATGCTTTTTAGATGGCCTTATAAAAGAAAGGAAATTGTATTACATACATTTGAGCAATCAAGGACATATTATGAGGGGATAACCACTAAGGTGAGAATACAATATGGTTTCCCAGTAGTTTTTCCTATAACCATAAGAATGCCCAAGGGCTAGTTTTGAACCCGTGTCTGTACTTTATATTCTTGGACGTTCTTACCAAGCATCGGAGAGCTAGTGCCACTATGCATGTTTTATAGAATATAGTTCTGGACTTCTGGTTGGAGGATCAACTGCGGAGATGAGAAGTTAGAGATGTGGTGATAAACTTCGAAAAATAATGGCTTTGCTTAGGTAAAAGTAAGACAGATTATATAGAATGTAAGTTTATCTAGAGGTGAAACAAGCCAAGTGTAGAGCTATAACTTGGCGAGCATACTCTACAAAAAGACATACAATTTAAATATCTAGGGTCCTTCATATAGGATAAAGAGAAATAGAGAGAGATGTAAATCATAAGATTCAACTAAAATGAATAAAATAGAGGAGTTTATAAGACTCATGCTTAAAGGAAAATTTTACCGCACAACTATAGAACCTACGATGTTGTTTGGAACAGAATGTTGGGCAATTACAAAGCCAACAAGAAAATAAACTCAATGTTGCGATGGGTGAATGGACTACTAGACAAGATAGAATTAGAAATGAATGCATTAAAGAAAAAGTTGGGGTAATTCCTATTATTTTTATTTTTTTTGAAAGGCGGGTAATTCCTATTATAGAAAAGATAGAATTGCACCCTATATGGTTTGGGTATGTGTGGAGAAGATCTGTAGATGTCCCAATAAGGAGAGCAGATTAGATTGCTAGAGGTAGATGTAGACCGAGAAAAACTATTAGCCAAATGTAGAAAGACGTCAAGGTCAATGATTTGTTTATAGATATGATATGATTTATTACAGAACATTATGGTGTCGTTTAATCCTTACATTCAATCTCACCTAGTGAGAAAAAGATTGGTTGTTGTTGTTGTATGCTTATACAAATGGGAGCACTACAATTAGATAAATTATAGCATTTTATAATGTCTACAATAACAATTTTTCACTATTAAAACATCGATTGTCTCTTTTTATTTAAGATTTGTGTTTTATGTTAATCTTATACTAATTTACATAGTATTATTATTATAGCTTTGTTGTGTCTCATAAACGTTAAAATTTCTCATATATCCCTGTGTTTGTGTTAAATCATATGTTCTATATCGTATTCATGACCATTAAACACATTGGGACAGAAAATCGTTGGTGCTTGATTCCCATTTTGAGGTCATGGGGGGAGCGTGAGATGTTCACTGTCTAATTGTCAGCGCAACACTGATAAAATTGACATTTGCAATTTGTTTCTATCTTCTCGAGTTCAGCTACCATTGACCGTGAATTATCTGTTTGCAAAATTTCTTTGGAATTAGATACCTTGCCTAACAGTTATCCTAAACTTTGTATCTATTTATTGTTTGATTTGGATTTGAGTTTGCAGATTGTTGTTAATGACAACCTCAATTTCTAACAATTTGCTTTATCAAATCCTCACAGATATATATTCCGGTGTCATCCAAAATCAAAGGATGGACGGCATTATTTGGTATCAGTGAATGACATTGCATTCAGTCCACTGTATGTTCCTTCCCATATAGGCTGCCATTATAAATTATAAAACTTGAAATTTGATTAATATAATTTCTGTGTAGTGTATCTGGTGCTTTTGCCACTGGTGACAATGAAGGTTATGTTACCATATGGGATGCTGGAAGTAGGAGAAGACTAGTTGAGGTATTTGTCTACTAAGTTTCATAATTGTTTCTAATATTTATGGTGTTTGTAAATTGTAGTCAGTTCATTAGTTTCCGAGCTTTACTTTTATCAATTTCAGTTGCCTAGATACCCAAATAGTGTTGCATCCTTATCATACAACCACACGGGACAGCTTCTGGCAGTTGCATCAAGCCATACTTACCAAGAAGCAAATGAAATGTGAGTAATTCTTATCTTGTCCTTGGCTCATTTCTTCTATATCAAATGTGAATGAAACCTGATGTTCTGTTCCAATATTACCATTGGCATTTTTATTTAGTATTTCTTGCCCCACAATCATAAAGGAATGAGACAATGAGTTTCATATTATGTTACTCATTTAAGTGTGCATAAACATCCCTTGACCATATTAGCCAATGTTAATTAAGGACTTGAAAGTTGGAGCTGCTTAATTTAATATTTTATTTAAAGAAAATGCCTAAGATGCATTAGAGTGAGATATGGTATTTCCAACACCTGAATCTTTGCCTTTTTTTTCATGCTTTGAATTGTTGGTATTTCTATATATATGCAGGATATTCTAAAAATATGAAAATGGGTTATAATTTATTTATTTTGTTTATGAATCATGAAGTTTTTCTTCCTCTCTTTTACTCTCATGAGTCATGAGATATAGCTTGTCTTGGCTATGGTTTTTATTTTTTTGAAGGCTTGGTTATTGTTATTTAGTATGTGCATTTATTTTATTGATTTTCAAATATAAACTATTGTATTTGTAATTTTGTATATTTAAATTTCCATTTAAATTATCAGAAACCTTCATCTCACTACACTTACCAAGAAAGACCTTGATAGCTGCAGTGTCACGTTGCATATTAAATGATTTAATCACTTCATAAACAGCTAGGCAAGAAACAAAACTAGGTCTTGCTAGTTGAAGCTAAACATGAAAATGTTCATTTTGAGTTAAGCCTTTATTCTATTAATCTGATTATAGCATCTTTGCTACTGATAGAGAAAAACCACCTCGTATATTCATCCATAGAGTGGACAGCATTGATATTGGATCAATTTCTGCTAGTAAGAGAAGTTAAAGTACTTATGCTATGCTTGCCAACGAAGGTAAATGGTTAATCCTTGGCTATTTATTATTGAAATGGGGATTTTTTTTCCCTCTCGGTTATTTGCCTGGCTTTCATAATTTTTTTTCTAACAAACATGAGAAACCTCCTTTCATGGAATGACCATAAAATGATATTACCATTATTAGTTTAGGTGTAATATTGTATTTTTCTTAGTTTTACTTAGGATATTTAACTCAATGGTTTTTGCCATAATGACTCAAATATGACAAATTAGCAGATTTGTGTACATCGTCAGAGACACAAGTGGAGGCACCGGTGAAGAAAATCGATGCAATAATTTTAATTCTTTAAGAAAGGAAACAGGGAGATCAAGAAAAATATTGGAGGTAAATATTAAAAGAGATTGATCGATAAATAGTATTAAGAGTTTTGATTTTTAGTGGTGTTTAATAGCATTGTAATTTTGTAACCTAATTCGTCTAGTGAGGTAAGCCTGTTCTTTTTTGATTCTCGACATGCTGTTCTTGATGCAAAATGTATCACGACTTTAAAAAAATTAATTTATGTCTTGTTTGAAAGGAATCGGCATCTAAACTGGAAAATGACAAACTTACATTACAATAGAAGTTAAAGGAATATACTCCTTGAGCTCCATATTTTGTGCTCGTTCACACTCATCAATGTAAAAATCTAACATGAAATGAATTATTTTCTTTGATCTTATTATAATGTCTAAATTAAAATGTGATTTGATTTTTTCATAAAATTCAACCTAAAATATCTTATACATCAGTTATTTTTTTCACTAAAATACTTTTAATTAAAGTTTGTTCTTAAATAACATGATATTAAGATAAATATAATTCATGTTTTCATAAGAGTAATTTTGAAAAGATATTAATTTAAAATAAATTTAATTTTTTAACTAAATTAACTAATTTTCTTAATCATCACATAATAAGGACCCAAGGAATGAAGTATCTTTTAGGTGTTAAATATTCATCACAACATAAAACAATTGATTTTTTTTATTTTTTAACATTCTAATCACGTGTTTTTATTGTGATATGAATGTTTATATTAAATTAAATTAATATTTTATATAATATATTTTTTTTAATTTTCTTAATTTTTCTCTAGTCAATATTTTACATAACAATTATTTATAAAACATTATTTATTTTTTTAACAATTCAACTAATTTTGAATGATTTTTAAAATTTTGAACATTTATTTTTTGACTTATCATTTTTTTACCAAAAAAATATATTTTAATTTATACTTTATATTTTATATAGTTATAAATTCTTGCAATGTATAAGATACTTATACTTATTATTAGTAACAATATAAAGTATTTTTACCAGGTCAAAATGGATTGTTATAAAATCCAATGTTAATTAGTACAAGTATTTATTGAAAAACCTGTCATTGAAATCAAATTATGTGAGCTTCTGTTCTTGCTGTTTAGTTTGTGTTTTTCTTTTCCTATGTACCAAAAATTATGTGCTGTATTTATTTAATATGTTGTATAAATAATTAGTTTTATTTTGTTGTGTCATTATACAGATTCTAACAGTAATTATAATCATGTATTGTCTTATAAATTCATTGACATTCTCTTTCATTATTACAAATAAAAAATATACTGTATTTATTTTTATATATAAAAAATTAAGTTATCATTCTTGAAAGTTTATGCGCTTATTCTCCTTATAATGCAGTAATCAGATCAGTATTTCTTTTCCCTTTCTAGATACTATATAGATATCATACATTTTTTAATCATTGCTTCGAAAATGTGCATATTTATTTAGATGCAAATTTAGCGGTTGAGAACTAATTCTTCCTTTATCTGATAAAAATATTCTGAAATGCGGAGAAAAGAAGAAAGAACCTTGATGAAGTGTGGGTCCCAGGAAGCCATACGTCGCGGCGTTCGAAGAATGCAAATTGAACACTGCACTGAATGACGACTTTTAAGGGAAAAAAAGAAGGAAAAAATCACAAAAAACAGAAACGGATAATTTTCAAATGCAAGATGGAGGAGACGTGCATGATAAAATATACTCCATTTTCTATAAAAAAAAATATGATATACTCCATATAATGATTAGATTATAGCTTTCCGGGGAAAGAAAAAACTAAAATGCTTCAAAGTCAAAATAAACATGTTAGCTTTTGGTTTAAAAAATTTGAATAGAAAGTTATCTTTTGGCAAATCTAACTTGTCATCTTGTTAAAAGCTAAAGATTTAGTTAAAAATAGAAAAAATTAGTTGAAAGTTTGAAATAAAAAAATTATGTTATTATATCACGTGTTTGATAAAATTTATGTTAAAAAATATAAAACTATATAAATGAACACATTTATGT
>CM023948.1:29377610-29413514 GCA_013407115.1 Glycine latifolia | reverse complement strand
TAAAAGACAATAAAACTTTAGTTTTATTGTCTTTTAAAAATATATATTTTATAGTATTTATAATTTACTATTAAATTAATTTTAAACACTTATAGTTTTTTTTATTATAAAATATAAAAAATTACATAAACTTATTATATCACTATCAATATCATATATAATAAAAATGTAAAAATAAGAAAATCCTATAATATGTAAAAAAAGATAAATAAAAAATATTAAAAAGAAAATCTAATAATTATTCAATTAAAAAAATACACAAAATTAGTATTTTAAATTTTTTTATTTTAAATAGCATATAAAAAATGTTGAAATACTAAAAAACTCATTTATTAAACAGTTAAATAAGTTTTAAATTAATAAAAATAAAAAATTAACTAGAATGTTTTATTGAAACAGATAGTTGTTTTAAATTGTTGGAATTCTTATCATATGCTTAATGATATAACCCTATGTACCACAAAATTATACGTATCACTTTTATAATTTTAATCTATGCTTCATATAGTTTATTTAAATTAATTATGCCTACATTCTTTATAACTTTTTCATTTTTCCATTTCTATAGTTTCGGTAGGATTAAATAGGAGAAAAAGTGGAAAAATATAATTATTGAGACTGTAGATTTATAAAACATCTAGTTTTAAAAAAAAATTAAAATAGACTATAGTCCTACTGAAATTAAATTGATAAACTCGAAGGTTGGTGGTGGGATCAATATTACCTAAAAAAGGTTGAGTAGTTATCATCAAATTATTCTCTAAAAAAAAGTTATCACCAATTCAAAAAAACGTGGAAAAAATGTTACAATGTTCTTCTATATAGTGTGTATATAAAAGGAAAACCAGAAGCATCACATATTATGTTGCGTGTGATGAACCATAACCATAACCATGTCAGACGAGGAGCACCACTTCGAGTCAAAGGCTGATGCTGGAGCATCAAAGACATTTCCCCAGCAAGCTGGAACCATCCGCAAAAACGGTTACATTGTCATCAAGAACAGGCCATGCAAGGTTCCTTCTTCTTTTTTCTCTTTTTATTTTTCAAAAATTATGATATCCCTTTAAATTTTGGACATTTGATCGTGTTTGCACTGAATTTTGTTTAAAGGTTTCTTTTTGGTAAGTGGATTGTAACAATTGATGTGATTAATCAGACCCCATTTGGTGAATTTTTTATGAAATTTAGTTTCATGTGAAAATTGTGTCTCTGTGGTTTTTCCACCTGTGGGAGAGGGGGGGGGGGGGGGGGGGGGGGGGGTTGTTTGTGCAAAACTAGGTTAAAGTTTTGATTTTTGAATTTTTGGGATTGTGTTGGTTGGACAGGTTGTGGAGGTTTCAACTTCCAAAACTGGCAAGCATGGACACGCAAAGTGTCACTTTGTTGCAATTGACATCTTTACTGGGAAATAGCTTAAGGATATTGTCCCATCTTCCCATAACTGCGATGTATGTATGAGACTGCTTTTTGGATTTGGTTTTGTTCTTTTTATTAGGCCACGTATGCTTATTATGTGGTTACAACAGGTTCCTCATGTTTATCGCATTGACTAACAGTTCATTGACATCTCAAGAGGATGGATTTGTAAGATTTCAGTTACCCTTGTGTCCCTTATTCATTCCCCTTTTCTTTTAAGCTACATCTATGAGATATTAATACCCCTACGTGATTTGATGTGATATAACTAAGATTATTTAGGCTAGATAAATGGTTATTTGCACTATTTTCTTTGATTGCATCTTTGGATTATTATGTTTTATGTTTAATTGTTTTTTTTTTTTTTTTTTGGTTGGGGGAGGTTGATAGAATTTTATAAAAAAAATCTGTATCTAACAAGTTAATGAATCTGTAGTTCAAAAGTTATATATGATTTAAATTTAATCTTTAACATCCATGTATAGTTGCTTGGTCTCATTTTTCACTTTCTCTCCTGATATGATTTGGTTAAATATAGTTTGGCAATTGGTCAATAATGTATGTTACCCTGTACTTAATTAGGATAGTACGACTCTTTCTTTAAGGTGAACTAAGGATATTTTTCAATGAATATATTAGGTGAGTCTGCTGACTGAGACTGGTGGTACTAAGGATGACCTTAGGCTTCCAACCGATGAAAATCTGTCTTTGCAGGTTAGTTTGTTTGATACCTTCTCTACATAAACTGGATTGGTTCTGCTTGTTATGTTGAAGGAAATTGTTGTAAACTATGATTTATGAACATTTGATGATAACAATGTTTGTCTTGTGATTTTGTTAACTTATGTCCAATTACAAAGTAATGAAACTGGCATGATCTTCGATCATCTGTTAAACTTTTATAATTTGCTCAATCTTCTACTGATTTGAATGTCTGTTATGCAGATCAAGGATGGATTTGCTGAGGGCAAAGATCTGGTCGTGTCTGTATGTCTTCCATGGGCGAGCAGCAGATTTGTGCCCTTAAGGAAATTGGCCCTGAGTAATAGAGTTGTGTCAGTTGAAAATCTGGAAAGCAGAAGTTGTAACTGAGATGATAAATAGTATTTGTTATTATTTTTCACTTTTATGTGGGTTTGTATACTGAATCAGCCAAAGTTTGTACCATTTTTACAAGATGTGTTCAAACTTGAATGGCTTTATTTGGGAGTCCTTCACCTATACTTTTAAAATTGTTGGATCAATGCTAGAACCATATTCTGTTAAATGGTGTCATGTTATATTGGTCACTGGCCATTAAATCTATTTATACGCTTAGCAGACCTTGTAACCTTTCTAATAAATTTTTCTTCATTATCATGTTTCTTAATTGCATTTGAATGCTTTGGTTCAGGGAAAAGTAAAATTTGATCCCTGAATTCTGTACTCGATGTTTTCTTTTTCTTGAATTCTGTAATCGCATGATTGGCAATAACACGTTCATGATAGAATTTGTTTACTTATTTTTTCAACTCTGGGAAATGAAGCAGAGAAGGCAAAACATTGCTTAATTTCATTAGCATGTTCAATTAAATAATTTCAAGGCAGACATGACTGATTTCTCATGTTGTAAATTCTACATATATAGAGCCATTCTTTACCTCTATTTTCATCAACAAGCACATCAAGCTGTCTTGGTGCTATTTACAATTTAATTATTTAAACTCAAAACTTCAACTTTGTTATCACAAGGAGACAGTAAATAATACGAATCCACTCTTTAATACATTGATAAAAGACTGTAGGTGGTGCAAACAATACGAAGTTTGTTTTGTAATAACAGTTTATGCTAATTAAGTTCCACCTCTACCACATTGGGGGGGTGTTTGAGAAATGTTTTATTCGTTATACATTTCATAAAGTGATTCATCACATTAGTACATCTTTTTAATGATGACTGGTAATGGGGTGAATATTAAACCTTGTAACTTTACTGCATGTCCTCAGCTTCACTTTTTAATACATTGACAAAAGACCGTACGAGGTCCAATTTACAGGAGCAAACACTACAAATTTCTGAACATTGTACAGCTACATGTTTGCAAAGCTTATATTATGTTGTGAACTTGAATGAAAGGAAGAAACACCGAAATCTTCAAATACACCTGCGGGAAGTTTGAAACTTTGGATCTCCAAGTGGCTAGAGTTCTACTTCTGATCACAAGCAAGAATATAATTTTCAGTTAATTTCTAAATAAAGCACATTGTGCAGTACAACAGAATGGGGTGAAAATCTGATTTTTTATTATAAAATGAAGCAATTATTTTAAAACAAAAAATGGAAGAAATTTAATTATAGGAAAAATTATTTTAAATTTTTAAATGTGATATATTAAATTTCTGTTACATGAACAATTTATACTAGAATAAATAGTCTATTTCCTCTCTAAAGTATTATGCTTTACTCTCTTAACTATATTCGTTGTAGAAAAGAATATTTATCTTTTCAAAATTTAGAGCACTGCTTACTTAGCATAGTAATCTTTTTTACTTTAAAGACTACCCAACAGACAGAGTCTAAGAGATTAATATTTCAAGAATAAAAAATTTAGGACTCCGGAGATAACAAGAAAAAAAGAAATATTTGGGTTACAAAAGTTTTTAATTTACCAACACGGCACTAACGTTTTTGGTGAAAGATTAACTACATTTAAATCTTCCTTAAAAAATAACTATATTTAAATCAATAGCTTTATGACTGAATATGGACGTTAACTTTTTGAACGTTAGCACTTAAATGGTTTCAAATATATTCGTGATTCTTTTGTTCCAGTACTGGGTTGTTTTTTAATGGCTTTCAAAGAAACCTTTTTGAAGCTATAAAAAGAAAAGGGAGATTAAGAACATGGGATGAGTAGTGGGAAAAAGATGTTTTCCTATTGTGAATTTTCCGAGCAATTTAGAGTTTTATGAGGGTGTTAGACTGTGGGATTCTCTTCTGTGCAAAGAGGGTTCTGACTCATGTTGGAAGACTATTTTGTCAACTGCTGAATACTTCAGGCAAAGCCGCGAAACGTCTTAAAGAAGCCTTATTTTTCTGTTTGTCTTTTATATTTACAGCAACTTTTTATTTTTTGTTTGTATTTGATATCTTCACTGGCATAATGTTATTTTCTTCGTGATCTTATGTACATGACCGGGTGCTGTATTTGCTTACACCAAAGCAAGAGAAGTTCACAAGTACTCCCACACGTTCATGATATGTTGGTGATATACTGATATGAATCAATCCAATGCACCTTGTTTATCTTAAGAGAACCTTTCTGATATTGTTAAAAGCACTCCTAGCTAACTCATAAAATCAAAGTTTCCAGACATACATAACTTAGATAGCCAAAATAAACTAATAATTTGTTTTTTTACAGAACAATTAAACATATCCTTGAAATTTTGGTTTTTAACTGTCACATTCATGAAGTGGCCAAAAGTTACTGCTTCATATTGATGATTGGTAGCTATGCAAAATATTTTGTAATGGTAGATTTATCTCAAGGACCGAACAACCGTCCCGAGTCAGTCGTCAGGGATGCTGCTTCTAAGATCTCCATTTTAATATCCTTAATGAGTGGCTTGTTGCAGCCTAAAATGTGAGAAATTATTAGATGATTTAGGACTATTATATTATATCTGACCAATAATTATATGACATGTAAATAATTTAATATTTTTAAGTAATTAAGATCCTTAAATTAAGGGATAACATCATTAATTATTGTTAGATTATATATTTAATTTAGTAAAAATATCTTTAATTGTTCATATGTCGTATAATTATTAGTCGAAACCTCGGATGATATAATAGTTCTGGATCATCTAATAATTTATCCTAAAATGCAGTATTTGGTTTCATCATTAGAGAATACCATCTAATAAATTCTTCATAAAATGCAGCATTTGATTTCATCATTAGATCATCTTTAGTGGAAGAATTAATTTTTGGTTATTGGATCACTTTTTGTGGGTCAAATAATGTCATATAGGATGTGAAAACTTTTGTCATTTTTTGCTTTAGTGCTAGAACCCATTTTTGGTTCTTTAATTTTACTTGCACACAGAAAATAATAATAAAGCCTTTAGTTTTTCTCACTTACATTAAAAAATAATTTTTGAAAAAAAAAAGTTTTGGGGAGTTTTTCCCCTAATCTGGAGCATTAAAAACTCTTAAAGAAAAATATTAGTAGATCCACTAGACATGAATTTTTGATCTCAAGAACCCCTGTTAAAGATTAAAGATGTTCTTAGGAGCTCTGAGATAAAAGACAACCATAATAAATGTAACATATTACCTTTACAATATAGACATCAATTCCAAGTTTTGCTATCATTGCAGCTTCTAATATATTTGCTTTCGTCCCATCAGTTGTATCATGAGCAGCAACGGTTAGTTCAGCTGTAGAAAACACATGCCAGAAAATGCAATCCATACATTTCGGGCTATTGTGAATGTCTAAAAAGTGCTCTTAGAACAGTTACTAGACTAATAATTTCAGAAAAATGTCCCACCGCAAAAAAAATGAGACCAAATAATAGAAGGGAAAGAAAAATGACTAATGATTTACTAAGTTTGCTCACTTGAGTTCTGCAACTTCGGTATTACAACTGACCAGCTTCCATCTTCAGCAACAGCTTTCACTGTTGAAAATGTTGCTATGTAATATCCAATCACGAAGAGAATCGACCATATGGAAGATCAAGTTTACAACAAATGCTCACCAATCAATCTCCTTTAAGAGTACTGCATGGTCAGGTTCTGTTGGAGGACGATCGTATATGGCATATACATGTGTCTTTCACCCATGACGATCGTGTATGCCGCATATACATTTGTCTTTCAGCCATGCTTAATGGAAAAACATTCGTATAATGTCTTCTAATTGTTGGGTATGAGGTTGAAGCACTTCAAGAATCTCCTCAACATTTTCTTGTAATTCTCACTCTTCATCATCTCTGTCCCATGACAAACACAAAACTTTCAGTTGCTTAGTTGACATATTGGCCTCTTTGGCATCCATTACACTTTTTACTTTCTCCAAATGCTTGATCTCAAGATATTCTTTAAGCTTCAATCTTCTCAAATCTTCCAAAAGGAACTCTCTCCCCTTGCCAACTTCCCTATTTGAGGAGGCAAGCTTGATAGTGTTGAGCACTCAATCAAATATAGCTCCTGAAGAGCTTTTAAGCACATCAAACTGTAAGGCAAATTTTTTAGACATCTACAAAAGCTTAAGTTCAATATTTGCAAATTCCACAGCGATTCTGGAAGAGTTTCAAAGCTACCCTCAGAAAGATCCAAGTACCTTAGATGTTTTAAGTGACCATTTAAGTGACCAATTGAAAATGGCAACTCTTATTTTTCTACAGTCAAGCACCCGCAAAGCATAACATTTCAACACACGAGGAGAACGATGGTCCCGTTTATAGCAAGCTCTATAGGTCCTCAAAGATTATAGTTTGTGCTACTGAATTGGATTAATGGCTTTCTCAGTAACATCAGAGAGATGATAGATTCTTTTAGGAAAAGTAGTTGCATCATTGTCATCTGAAATGCAACAAACCTCCTCTCCAACAAATTGTGCAAGATCATGCATCTTGAAACTTGTAACTCTTCCAAAATCATCTGTCTCAATGTCTTGAAAAAATGATCTCCAATATAATTCATTCCACACACCATCACCAACATCTTCAGCATCTAATATTTCAGTAGATGAAATGAATCCATTAGCCATCCAAAGATCAATTAATGTGTGCTTCTTTATTTTTTCATCTTTGGGAAATATTGCACAATAAGCAAAACATTGTCTGAGTTTTATTGGTAAGTTCAAGTAACTCAGTCTCAGCACATCATTATAGAGTTTGCATCGCCTGATAAACTCCATAGGTTGCTTTCCTTAACATAGAGCCACTCTTTTTCCTCTCTTTTAAATCGTAAAAGACCTCCCAGTGCTTTTGCTGCAAGTGGCACTCCCCCACACTTCTTCACTAACTCCTTCCTATGCTCACAAGCTTGACCTGTTCTGCCTCATTTGGTCCAAAGGCTCGGTGTTTAAACAATTCTCAACAATCATTCTTGGATAGCTCTGATAATTCATGAGAAGGCATTGTTCCCATGATTGCTGCAACCTTTGAAAGGCGAGTTGTAACCAAAATGGAAGCACCCTTTGCCCCATAAACCAGTGCAGATTTCAACTTCTGCCAATTATCTTGCTTGTCATCCACACGTCGTCAAAAACAAGCAAATATCTTTTACTTTGAAGCAAGTCTTGGAGTTTTTATTGTAGCAGCCCCAGATCCAAATCCTCACAAGTACGCTCAGATGCTGCTTCGATGATGGCTTTTGTCATTGCCTTCAAACGAAAATCTTCTGATATGCATATCCAAATTCTTAGCTTGAAGTGGTTAACTACCCTCTCATGATTGTAAATGAGTTGGGCCAGCGTTGTTTTTCCAATTCCTCCTAACCCTAGGAGGGGATAGACAGATAAGTCTGCAGAATGAGAGGCATCACCAAGCAAAAAGTCTACAATTTTTTCCGTATCTGCTTTTCTTCCATAGCCTTGTGGTTCGTTGATGAATGGGCTGGTTTGGTGTTGATCAATGAGAGCATTTATTCTCTCTGGAGTTGTCTCAGTCGTCAAATGAAACTTCTCCCTTTCTTCAGCAATTTTATTTAATCTCTCACTTATCCTTTTCATTTCCTTAGCAATTTTGTAACGGGAAAAAACATGTCTGGGATGAAAAGAGGATAAGAAAGAACTTCGTACCATTTCTGATAGACAACACTTGACTCCTCCGTATTCCATCCCCTATTCTTCATAGGCACACTCGTCCATGATGTCATCCAGCTCATGAGCTGCATCTTTTAGCTTTCGCAGCCAGTCCTTTATAGCCCTGACAGAGAATTGTTTCTCCTCTACATCTTCAATTGTAGCCATGATAGTAGTGAGTAAGCTGGCAAGATTTTCCAAGTCTTGATCAAAATTCACAAGCAGTGGCAGCTCTTTTTCAATGGGAGAGCTCAAATTTCCAAGTACACCTTTGAGTACAGCCTCAGCAATATTCTAAGTTGTAACTCAAAAAATGGAAATGCAGCAGAGGCTGTATATATGCTTCAGAAAATGGCAACCTAATTATATGATCAAGAGATAAGATGAACAAGAACAGGAAAACTTGGGAAGTCAACAACCAACCCAGGAAGAAATGTATTATTGGAATCTTGCTCAAGTTTCAAGTCTCTGACATAATTGGCTGACTCCTCATATTTTAATTTGTGATGCTTTTCATGGAAGCAACCACTAGTTGGAAGAAAAATAAACAAATAAAAACTGCACATACAACGTTAAAATTTATGGTATTTTAAGACAACCCGGGAAGAAATGTATTGTTGGAATCTTGTTCAAGTTGCAAGTGTGGAACATAATTGGCTGGCTCGTCATACTTTAATTCGTAATGAAACTAGTTACTACCCTGTGCGACATAATTGTCTGACATAGATTGTGTGTTCTACATTTGTTTTTACCCAATTTAGTCCTTTTTTATTTAAATAGAGTTTAATTGCTATGCATGTAAAATAATTTTATACAATTAGTCAATCACAAATTACCGTTTATATGACTTTTTAAGATAATTGCAACAAAAATCAACAAACATATCATAATGTGTTATGATTTAATAATATAAAATTATTTTACATAAATAAGAAAGTCCACGAGAAATCAATTGACAAATCAAATATATTAAAAGCTAAAGTTATCTAAGAATGGTTTGTTAATGTCCTCGAGAACCAAGGTGTGGAGTTGCATAGGTAATGAAATTTATGGGCTCTAGACCTACAATTTTTCTTCATATTTTTTCTATCATGACAATCTTGTTTTGAAATCCGACTCTCACAATGTCCATTCCCCTTAGAATGTTTCATGGGAATGCTTCTCCCTTAGAGCTCGGCTATATTGCATATCTTGCCACTATGGAACCTAAAGTGCGACTTACAAAAGAAAATTCAAACACTTGGTGACATTTTATAACTGATATAACTGGAGAAGGAACTAAATCCACATGTTTTTAAGATTTATAGTCGCCAGAAATTATATTTAAGACGGCCACAATATGTACTCTGATAACAGCACTAACACAAAAGTATTGTATTCCACAACTCCCGCACATTCATGATATGTTGGTGATATAAATCAATCCAATACAGCTTGTTTAACTTAAGAGTATCCTTTCTGATATTGTTAAAAGAACTTTTAGCTAACTTCAAAATCACAACCCAAAGTATAAGTTTCTCCAATAATCCAATGTAAAATTGCAAAACAGGCTTGCAACTTATAGAACTCTAAAAAGAACTTAAAAATATCAAAATTGCCATACATAACTTGGAAAACCAAAATAAACAAGTAAAAAAAATTGCAGAACAATTGTATATCCTTTGAAATTTTTGTTTTTACACAACTTCACTGACACCGTGTAACACATATAGTTTACCTTAATTGCAAATCAAGGTAAATTCTAGGATAAAATAGCAAATGTCAAATGATCATATGAGTAATTCATTTAGCATTTGACACGGGATTTGTGAGTTGATTCAGGAAGACACGTGTCTGTAATTGTTGTTAATACAACTAACTGTCACATTCTTGGAGTGGCCAAAAGTTACTACTTCATATTGATGGTTCTTAGCTATGTAACAGATTTTGAAACAGAAGGTTTATATCAAGGACCGAACAACCGTCCCGAGCCAGTCGTCAGGGATGCTGCTTCTCAGATCTCCATTTAAGGCCCTTAATGAGTGGCTTGTTGCTGCCTGAAATGCAGCAACAGATTTCATCATTAGGAGCTCTGAGATAAAAAGACAAGCAGATCAAATGTAACAAAAAAAATAATACCTTTACAATGTAGACATCAATTCCAAGTTTGGCTATCATTGCAGCTTCAGATATCTTTGTTTTCATCCCACCAGTTGTATCATGAGCAGCAACAGTTAGTTCAACTGTAGAAAACATATGCCAGAAAAATGCAATCCACACATTTCAGCTCAACTTAAGCCCCCAAATGAGACAAGCAGAAACGAAAACTAAGCCATTGTGAATGTCTAACAAGTCTTCTTAGAACATTACTGGACTAATAATTTCAGAAAAATCTCACTGCAAAAAATGAGACCAAATAATTGAAGAGAAATATAAGTGAATAATGATTTACTAAGTCTGCTTACCTGTGTTCTGCAACTTCGGTTTTACAACTGACCAGCTTCCATCTTCAGCAACAGCTGCATAGTTGAAATTTTTTTATGGAACATTCAACCAGGAAGAGAATAGAGCAATATGTCCATATGGAAGATCAAGTTTACAACAAATGCTCACCAATCTCCTTTAAGAGTATTGCATTAGGTTCTGTTGGAGGGCGATCATATACCCCATATACATCTGTCTTTCAGCTATGCTTAATGGAAAACGTTCATGTAATGTATTCTAAAATTTCAGATATATAATGTGATAGTCTGCTCCAAATACTTGGTTCCAAGATAATTTAAAATTTTGGCTTTGCAAATCTATCTTGCGTATAATACAAATGTCATTCTGCACATGTTTCAAGGAACTTTTATTTGCAGGAAAGAGGGTTTTTTTTCCCTCACAAATGGGGATTTGTATTGAGAGGAATTAAAACAAACAGACCTATTTTAGCTAAATGAGTTGAGGTTGTTATTATCAATATGTTCATGCTATTCATCACTTGAAGATAAGGGAGCAGTATATTCTATACTAAACAGAAGACCAAATAGTTTGGGATGTTCAGAAAGAGCTTTATTTTTGTAGAAATTCTAGAATAAAAATGTGTATATTTGATATATGAAGGATACCAGAAAAAACAACATATGTAGGCTTTGAGTATGCTGCCAAATAACTTATGATAACATCTCCACTCAAAATAGTGCATCCCTGAAAACAAAACTAACTTCAAAATGCCATTTCCATTGTTAATGAATAATGAACAATAAAACTGACTACACTGAGTCTCTACCTGAATCTGATCAAGCACTGCATCTCCATGCAGAACCTAGATAAATTACAATGAGCCCCATGTTATTCAAAGTAAAGAAGAAAAGGAAAAGAAAATAAAAAACCATATAATTTAGAACCTTCAAAGTAAAGGTCAAAGGAAAAAATTTAGTGTATAATCATACAACCTAACTTTTAATTAAGATTTTATATAGAAAGAAAGTTTATTTTCTTCTAAATTTAGTGATGCTTGATTTAGTTTATTTTCTTCTCCTATAAGCACTTGTTGAGGAGATTATCCAAACTGACTCTACGTCAATTCAGATGGAAATACCGTATACCCCAGTGACTATAGTATACAGTGAGGCAGATCCAACATTCTAGTCTACTTTTTCTCTACATGCATCACCCATGAAGAAATCTTGGTCAGTGATAAATCAGGCTTTCACTAATTTTTAGCTGCTTTAACATTTTAAGTACTACCAAATGACTTCTCTTAGAAATCTTTAGAAACAATAGAAGACCATTCACAGCTAACAATGATGAAAGGTTAAAAGAGAAGAAAAATGACTAAATGCTTCAAAATAGTGAAATAAATTAAAATTCACTCTTACAGGTGTAAAACCAGAATCAATTGCCTTAGCCACTGAAGATAAATCAGCTGAAGATATCTGTACATGTTGAAAATGAACTTAGATGAGTAACATTATCTGAAAAAGAAGACAAAACAAAACAAATCTACAATTTATCATGTTGATGAATATGATCTGATAAAAATTCAGTTGAGAGTTTACTAACATGTCTCTCACTAGTGAACCATCCACAAGAGAAAGGTGACATTCCAATTGAAGGAATGCCCTCTGCACAGAAAGAAATATCTTTTAGTATGAAATCCATTAATTTGCAAAAAACATAAAGGCAACAACAAGGGAGCAAAATAGATAGCAGCAAGTATTAAGTTTCAGCTGAAGTATAATTATTAAAAATGCAGCACTATAGCTTACACAGAACATTTCAACTACAAATAAAAACCTCATTTAATAGATGAAAAGGGATATGCCACAAACAACTCTAGTTTTGGTGGATCATTGGTGTTCTATTAATTGTATAAGCCAAAAAGTGTTCCGCAGACATACATAATTTCATATTAATTTTTTACTTGCACAAGTTTATTCTGTTCCCCTTAAAGATTTTGTAAAAACAAATATTAACATTTATTGGAGAGAGTGTTTGCGCTTCCACATTACATTAAGTTGCAAGGTCAGGAGACTAGGAGAGAATCATGTTAATAAATATGAGCCAGCCCAAAATAATGAAGCCAGGAAGATGTC
The DNA here is from genome assembly GCA_013407115.1 of Glycine latifolia. Classification (NCBI taxonomy): domain Eukaryota; kingdom Viridiplantae; phylum Streptophyta; class Magnoliopsida; order Fabales; family Fabaceae; genus Glycine; species Glycine latifolia. Next base: position 29,400,733 of record CM023948.1, on the reverse strand, counting down.
ACTTTTGTAAACTCAAAATAGTGACCAAACATGAACAGGAGACTGGTGGAGATAGATAGCAACCATATGAGTCAAATCTCATTATGACTGAAAAGGTTAAATTTATAACATGCTGTTACCATGATAGCATTCAGTAAATTACTGATGACCCACTAGATCATGTATATAAAAGCAGAAAGGCTTGACACAAAAGTTAAATGCCCAATGCTCTGATACAAGAAGAATATATATAGATAGCAATAATTGTAAAACTACCTCGGGCAAGTGCTCTAACAATTTCAAGATTAAGAGTGGTTACCTGAAATTAAAATAAACTGAATGATAAGCATGGAGAAGATCCTCATTCTGAAAGTAATTTGCATAGAAAAAATTATTATTATTTCAAAAAGATGTTCTGCATAGTATTTAAGGATTATAAAAATTTCAGCCATATATATAAAGTGAAAATAAAAATAATTAATGTTATCAGAACAGTCAAATGATGCCATTTGGCCAATTTCTTCTAATGGAGAAAAATATGGTGCTGATCGAGCCCCAATTTTTTTCTTAAATTGTGATCTGCAAGAATACACCAACCAATTATAATTTTTGATATGTTACACTCAAATTTCTGATTAATCTCCTCTATAGTTAGGAAATATATCTACTGCTTACAATCTAAACCTTGAGAATTAGGCAATGACAGATCCCAAAAAAATATATTCATCATAAACCAGATTCAAGATGACGCCACCAGTCAAATTCTCCTGATCTCCTCCCAAGTTAAAAGCTATGCCTTCTGTGCACAAATTAGACTCAGAAGGCTTCTTTCTAATGATTGGTAAATTTTGAGGAGCAGTGCTTCAACTTTTAACAAACGTTAGTTGATTTATACAACAATAGTACATACTAGAATTTTGACTCATGACATTAATGGCAAAGCATTTCATAGTTACAAATTAGACTAGAAAATCCCCCCCCCCCCCCCAACCACCACCACAAAAAAAGAATCTATAACATCAGCATATAAACTGAATTTGGAAACAAAAGCTTTTGGGTTTCATTGTGAATTTCAGGACTAAGTTTGCTAGTATCAACTTGGGTGTGGACAAGAAGTTATTTCCCAAGTGCCAGCTGTACTTGTATAACAGTCAAAATTTCACACTTGTCTTTACAACGTCAACAATTAAAATGAAGAGAGGTCTTGCCAACAATTACTTACAGATATTCGGGTAGCAACAAAGCCACCTTTGACAAGAGGTTTATTCAGTTGCCCCTTGTGGACACCAGATTTGCTAGCTTGGAAGTGCCCAAAAGAACCTGAGAGCACCACAGGTTTAAGGACACAAAATGTTAATTTTGTTAACTCCATCCATCCAAGGCAACAGAGAATATCATATCTACAACAGCTTTTTTTATAAATAATTTATAACAATTAATAGATTACAAACATCAAATTGGTCTTCCATTTATAAATACATCAAATTGATTCTCCAAAAATATATGTGCCATCAATTTGGTCCTTTGATGCCATACTTTTGCCATCAAATTGATCCTTAAAATAACATCAAATTGGTTCTTGAAGGACAAATCGAATGACATTAATTATCATTGGAGGATTAATTTGGCATCATTAATAATTGGAAGACCAATGTAATGTTGTATGCCCATTCCTTAGTATATACGACATTGAATTTTCACCAAAAAAAATATACGACATTGAAGTGTTAAAAAAAATTAATTTTCCAAACATTTTTAGAGTTTAACTTTCATGCACTATCACTACAAAAATTCTTACACCATCAACCAATCAGAAATCATGTCAGGTATGACTTTTTAAGTTGTAATGTAAAAATCAACAAACTTATCATATACGACAACCTATAATTAGATGGCAGTGCAAAACGCCTTTCTCCTGTCAGTGTATTCTTATTAATACTATTATTATTATTATTATTTCAAGAAAAAAAAAAAAAAAAGAACTGAAGGAACCTGCTCCATGAACAACAATGAAAGGTCTACAGTCAATAGCAGAATGATCCCCAAATTCTTCCGGGTTACAGCAAATCTCTGAAGCTCCAGGTCTCTTGCTCCAATCCAGCCCGGGAGGCTTCTCAGAAGATGCAACCATTGCTTCCCTCAGCTGCTCCGAAACCTTCTGAAGAATCTCCTCATTTATCATCTCTAATTCATTTTTGCAAGTGATCGCAGCTCCTCCTGAACACACCACCAAAAGCATTTTACTTTATCCACTGATGAAAAAACATCACAATCAAGCACTCCATGTACAACATTAATGATGGGTCTCATCCAAAGTTTAAAGAACAGAACACACTCTTCTGGGGTCTGATTGTTCAATAAGAGACACCCCAGATGCTTATATGCAAGAGAAAATGCTTACTTAGGCTACCAGCATTGTAAAGCAACAAACTTTGGAAAGAAAATATGGAAATAATGAAAAGGAGTTTAGATGCAAAAGCAGAGAGAGAGAGTGATACCGAGTTTGACTATACAACGGATTGGTTGAGTGAAAGGAGAAAGGGGTAAAGACGTTTGTGTGTGGCTCTCATTCTTGCGCTGCTCCATTCCCCTTCTCCGATTCTCAACACCCCAACTTCACCGATCAAAAATGGCTGCTCTTTCGGAAACTGACCATATAAGTTAACTATGTTTTTCATCGTTTAACTTCATTTTAGCTTTCGTTAAATTGTAAGTTTGTTCTTTTCTAGTTTCTCAAAGATTTTATTTCTACTTTTTAGTTTTATAAATTGAGGATTTTGTTTTTTTTTTTAGATTATTAATTAAAATCATGATTAATAGAATTATTAAAGTAATTATAAATTAATTAAAAACCACTCATTATTGAAAAGCTTGAATAAAAAATATTTATCTTAATCCTTCACAACTTTAATAATGTATAAGATTTAGGATAATCAATTAAAATGATTGTTAGATCATAATTAAGGTGTCTATTATAATGTATTAAAAACTTATTTTACAACCAAAAAAAAAAAAACTACACATATATATCACATTAGGCTTTATGGTGACACAAGTCACTAAGTTGTTAACATAATTATGTCATTAATTTATGATATTACTAAAGAAAAAGACAAAAATTGTTAACAAAAAGAAAAGTATAAGGACACAAAATGCTAGAATTTTTATTTAAGGACTAAAAGTGAAATTTGTAAAAGTTTAGAGAGAAAAACATAATTATCCCTTGTGTTTATTATTTTTCTTCTTATATCTATTTTTATATTTACTCCACACTTTATTTTCATTGTCTGTTAAAAAAATAAGTGTTATTATACTTTTAGTCTCTAAGGTATCATAATTATATATGATTTTAGTTCATAAATTTCAATTTCACAAATTAGATCTTAAGGTAATAGTACAATTTGGGTCCCTTTATTACTTTTTCATTAAATATTTAACAAAATTTATTGATCTGATATGAGATGATGAAGTGTTGATGATGTAACTACTATTGCGTTTTTTTATAAGCTAAAGTTTAATTTGTTGATGTTAAATAAAGCATAAGACATGCTCACCACCAAAATACAAATAGTTCTAAAGTGTTGGTCTATCGAATAAAACTTGTCCATGCATGTAGTACATTGCCCTTTTACACACAAACACCATGTAATTTAACCACCAAGATTGGCCTGGTTATTTAACTCTTCAAGCTTCGGGTTCATAATCATCATAACACCCCAATTTCATGATCCAAGTCCACTTCCATGTGTTAGGGTTTAGGTTCCAAAATTGTTCTTGTTTCAGCATCTTCCTTGTCTCCAAGTTGTGCCCCACGCCCTGACACTATGAAAGCCCCATGAAGTTGTTTCTTTCACACATTCTTGGATACATTGCCAATCTTAGTCAATTCTTATTCCATAAGGGTAAGCCATTTTATTTCTTTTACACTTGTCTTATCTGTGTTTGGCATATACTACAAATTCTTCCAATCTCTACTACCATCCTTTTCATTAAATTCCCCCCTTCTTTCTTGTCAATGTGTATATTATACCAGTCCTTCTTCGATCCCAAAAAGCTCTTGATTTTTCATTTAATCCCAAGGCATGATTTAGGATTCATACATACTAATAATGGATAACTCTTACTAGTTTATGCATTGTTCCATTGCCTAGAATTAATCTTGATAGACTCAATTAGTTGCTCCTCATAGTTAACATTTTTTTTGTGAAGATGTGAGAATTACAGGCTAACCATATTGATCATACCACTTGAAACCATACTAACATTTGTCCCTCCCATCACAGTCGACCAATCTCCTAAATTGCAAGAAATTTTTTTGGACATCGTTGTGTAACACTAGCTGATTCCTCACCAACTCAAACATGCCTTCCATACTTTAGCTGACACTTGACATTCAAAGAACAAATGTGTTGTGTTTTACACTTCCCTTGCACACCCATACATTGTATTCAATTAAGTTTCTTTGTATTAATTTTTGAAGAAATGGTATACTGTCCAACGCTAGCTTCCATGCAAAGATTTGCATCTTTGGGGTATACTTTTTACCTACCTCTTTTTGAAAAGAACAATGCTATGTAGTACGAAATATATACTGCACAAAAAGTACAAAAGCCTAATTCCATTATTTCATTGGTTAACTATTAAATAAAAAATGATAAAATAAAAGATAGATGGGTGGAAATCATGCAAAATAGTTTAATTGAAGTTTTCATGCATTTCATGTATGATAGCTTTTGTACCATCAAGCAATTTTCTTTCAAAAAAATCATCCTTTAAGACCTATATGCTTGGACATGATTGCTTGATTAGCATATTTCACTGAGTAAGTTTTAAGGTTGTGGCATTTTGATCCCTCAAAATGTTTATTTGACATTTGGTCTTTTACATTTTAAAACTTAGCAATTTTGGTCTACTATTAATATGTCATTTTTTTTATTAGAAAGTATTGATGTGGCTTCTAAATGATAATGTGACATCGACATACTAAAGTAATATATGAACTGGTAATCTAATATGGTATTGAGAGACCAAATTTTGATCTATATTATCACGTCAACACATTATCAATGTCAATCGACATATGTGTCATACTGACAAATCATCTGTCACGTCAACACGTTAGTATTGCATCATCACTTAAATGTCATGTTGGTAATTTATGTTAAAAGTTATAGGTAGATGATTAGTGGATCAAAATTGTTAATTTTTAAAAAACATGGGGAACAAATGTGCAATAAAAATTCTTTAGAGATTAAAATTGTACCGCTGCAAAACTATAACAACTTTTTCGTCGGTAAGAATATTGACATTTGTGTTGACAATACTTAGTTGCTTATAGTTGCCAAACATTCTAAGTTTGTTGTTGGAGTAGTCGTTGGTAATACCATCAACAATTTAATGGCCTTAAGTAATATTTACTCATGATGTCATTATCGATAGGATTATGATCATTGATAATTTCAATTTCAGACAATTTTTTTATTATTGATGATTTTTTTTACCATTGGTAAGAGAATATATTGTCCACACTTTTACTTTACAAATCTTCAAGGACCATGACATGAATAGAATTCAAATTTTGAATAATCCAATTAGGGTATTTTTTTTTATTCACTTCTCATATTGCTTTCAGAATGAGCATTCGAAAAGCAATATGGAAATTGCATGAAGCAATTGCCTTCAAAAGTTAATGTATACCAAGTAGAGTGATGAAAATTAGGCTAGGCTAACTTGGTTTGTGATGAAAAATAGGTACCGTTTTCTAGTATGCAATCCCATGTAATTTGTGGTTAAATATGCTAGATCGCAAACTAAAGATAATACATATAAATATATATATATATATATATATTAAAAACAATGTAAAATTTCCTAAATTAGCAAAATAATAATAATTAAAAACTACAAAAAAAAATCTTAATATGTGATTTTTTCAATTTCCTTTTTTAGGTTGTTATTTATCAATAATTGATTCGATTTCATAATATAAGAAAAATCTAATAAAGTACAAACCAAAAACTTAAATTAAAAAAAAAAAATTAAACATTTATTAAGTAATATAAGCTAATCAAAATTCAAATACAACAACAAATATTCAAAAGAAAACATCAAATAAAAAAAAGTTTTATTTAAGCACTAACCTATAATGTACACTCTAATGAAAAATAGAACTTCAAGAGTTATATAGCATTAACATGCCTAACCAATGGGTATGTGTTTATGCACTCCCTTATTTGTATCCAACACCTCCTTATATTTCAAAAAGTTCATTAAATGTAAATTTATATTCCATAATACAATAGCATGTGCATAATACAAAATAAGGGAGTACATGATTCAAATGTCCTAACAAATCAAAACTTCTTAAATTTTACGTGTTAGGTAGATCAAATTCAAAGGGATTGCTATTCTCATCTCATCTTTTCTATTTTCACCCCAACCTTTTTAAAAAAATTAAATAGACAATTTTACCTTCCAGCCTTTTTCTACACCTCCTTCCCCCCTCACCTTAGGCACTCTTGCATGACACCCCACCCTTCTCCCTTCCTCGTTTTGCATCACACCTCATTAAGCAACCAACTTTCACGCTTTGATAAGGATTTAGTGGCACAATCATCATTTTTTTTTGTGAAGTGAGGTACATGTTTTTTCAAATTTGGATCCAATGGAATTGTGATTTCATTTTGTTAAAGGACAAAACAAACACAATTCTATTATTTTTTATTTGGTTCATAAATACATCAGAATTATGATTTCATCATGCTGTCAGCGAAAATGTGTTTCCTCAATATAATGTGATGAAGATCGGCAATGCAATGAAAATATGTTTTTGTTGTATGTTTTATACAATGATATTATATTTTCATTGTAGTATAGAAGATGCAGAAAACTAACAATGGAATTCGTTTTTGTTGTATAAAATATACAACACAAATGTATTTGCGTTGCGAGTTTTTTGTGCATTCCCCGTGTTGCAACAAAAATATGATTTTGTTAAAAGGATATTTTGAGGATTTTATTTTAAAGAACGTGTAGGTGGAAATAGCACAATGGAACTGAGGCCTGCCTGCTTAAATGAATCACGTATTATAATACTCATAGCCTGCGTGAATTGTGCATGGTTAAATGGGTCGCCCCCAACCCATAACTCATATGCCTAGCTACCTCTAATGCATGGCTCTTCACCATTTGGTGGAAAAGTAATTTCATCAAAATGAAGTAGTATACATTAATGAATGAAAGTATGATGCTGCTGTTATTAGTGTAGTATCCAATATTCCAATGTAAAAGCTTTTAGAAGCTAGTGAGGTTGTTGATCTTTGAGGGTATGGTTTTGGTGAATAACGAACTTAATGTTGGAGAGTGAGGCTCGAGATGGAGCCAATGCCACAATTAAGAAGGAACAATCAAAGAAGAAGAGGAATAATTGGTTAGAGAGGGAGAGCGAGAAGAGGGATTATGAGGAGCTGTAGCTAGTGCAAAATGCTTTGAAAAAGCAACATATACGACGTTGTTTTGTATGGGGTTCAACCATGTAGGTTTAATTATGTCACTTAGGGCTTGATTCTAAAGTAAACAACATATTTCCAAATGGTGAAATTGATCTCGATCATAGATATAGATTATAATGAGTGTTATGATGAGAGCAATTGATTCTGAATTTCTAATGATTTTGAAATAAAACATTTAGTGTGTTATGTGAAGAGAAACGAGCATCCATAATATTAAAGACTAACGTAAATAATGTCTTTTAAAGTTAGATATTAAAACAGAGGCAGTAATAAAAAGATATTAAAATAGAGATATAATAAAATTAAAAATTAAAATGACTATACGCAAATAACTTTTATTTTACTTCCCAATCGTAAAAGTCATTAGAGTACAATAAGTTAATAAGTAGAGACAGGGTTAAAACCAAGATTTTATATTTCATCCCATATTTGGAACGAGGAAAAGAGGGTGGAAAGGAAAAAAATTGAAATTGAAATTAGAAGGAAATAAAAATATTTTTTTTTGTTTTTATAAGTTAAAACATTTTCATTTTCTTTTAATCTAAAGAAAAGAAAATGTACCATTATTTTTAATTTATTTATTTATTTTCTTTCCTTCCTAATAAATATACCATGAGAGTTACATAAAATTAAGTGTAGTTATATATTTGTCCATTTTTTGTCTTAATAAACAGTACTTTTATCTTTAGTGGTTAAAAAATTAAAATGAAAAAATATTTAATGTAAAAATTATAGGAAAATGTAAAAAATTCATTGGTAATATAATTTTATACATAAAAATATTTATACTTTTAATTTCTAACTAATGTCTACATTAGTTAGCATTTACTTTTTTTCTTAATTCATTTTTTATACCAAAATAAGTAATTTCACAAAACTGTTAACAAGTATGGATGTTTTAGAAAACTATTTATATAATTTTTGTCAACTAAGATTTTGGAGGCGTCATTTTAAGTGATACTTTGTGTTTTTCGTTTGACTTTGACTGACTCATTCTTTTAAAGTATTTTGTCATTATAGGAGTCTTTACTTTTGTATATAATCAACAACAATATATTTAACATCGATCAAACTAACTTTAAAAAAGAAAAATCAACTCTAAGATAAATGTTCAAAACACATTATGACTTTTTTTCATAGAATCGATTTTTTTTTTTTTAAAATCGACTTGACTAGTGTTAAATTCTCTAATTCATAAAAAGGGATAAAACATACTAGGACGACGTCCCCACAACTGACAAAACATAAGTCGTCACTAAAGATAACGTCTCTTACGTTCTACATAATAAAAAATTATCCTCAACACAAAGTTATAAAACATTCAGTTTCATAATTAATTTTAGGAAATAACTCATTTTTAATATAAAAAAATCTCTTAATTCAGGTTGAAGAAGATGTGTGGACTGAGGACCACACCATTATATTACGCATATTGCGGGAGACAGACACGTATCGTCCCTTCTGTGCTGTAGGCAGAGTTATGCTGCTTCTCTTCCTTTTTTTCGGGACAGGAGGCAGAATTAATTGTTAGAAATAGAACATTGAAAATCTGAAATATGGTGGTTGGTGTATTTATGTGTGAAAACTGAAAAGTAACCATTTATGTGTGTAAAGTAAGCATGTGGATTTTGCGGTAATGCTGTCAAAAAAACAGAAAAAAGCAATCATGTGGACGAGATTTGGTTACTTTACACACATAAATGGTTACTTTTCAGTTTTCACACATAAATACACCAACCACTATATTTCAGATTTTCAGTGTTCTATTTCTAACAATCCGAAAAAAAAAAAAAAAGAAGCAGCATAACTCTGCCTACAGCACAGAAGGGACGATACGTGTCTGTCTCCCGCAATATGCGTAATATAATGGTGTGGTCCACAGTCCACACATCTGCTTCAACCTGAATTAAGAGATTTTTTTATACTAAAAATGAGTTATTTTAATGGGAACAAATTTTAAATTAATACCTAAATGGGATAAAATTATAGGATTCTCAATAACTTCTGATGAAAAAGTTTTTTTTAACAAAAATCGTAAAATAGTAAATTGATTTTTTTTAATTTTAATGTAAATTCGTAAATTAGTTTATATCTTCAATATCTTTTATTTTTAAACAAATATTTACTTGAAGTCATAAATTGATTTATGATTTTAAAGTTATTGAATTTTTTAAAATTATTTTTTAATGAATTTAAATTAATTTTAATTTTAATTTTTATTTAGCATTTTGTATATTGTTTTATTTAATATTTATATATCTAATTTTATTTAATATATTTTTTATATTATTTTATTTAATATATCTTTTATAATAATGTCAAGTCGTTCAATACTTATTTCAAATTTCTTTTATCTCAAATATTTTTAAATGACACTCACATAGTTTTGTTATCATTTTCAATTCTCTGTCATTTGTATATAATCTATCATCATCGAGTTTTCATTATCGTTCATCATTATTTGTTCAGATGCATGACATGAATCATGAGAATGAGGAGGAAGTGATAATAATAACAATAATAACGATAATGATGATGATCATGGTGGTGAGGATGTTTCTCAACAACAATAAATAATTACACGTGATTATCCTAAAACAAAAGGAGGGAGACGTCTTAGAACAAGAGGACTATGATCACCAACAAATTAAGTATAATAAAAAAGACTTCGACACATATTTAAAAAAAGTCATTGTAGGATGTTCCATTATTAATGTTTTTTTAAACAAAAATGTGTAATGTATTTTTTAGTTAAATTTAAATCTTTTGTTTACATTATTTTGTTAATATATAAAACAAGTAATAATCTTTCACATTAGTAACAAAAATATAAAAAATATTAAATAAAAAAATTAAAAAACTATAAATTAAAACTATTTTAAATTTGTTAAAAATTAATTTTAAAAAAATTGGACAACTTTAAAGTCATAAATTAGTTTATGACTTCAAATAAATATTTTAAAAAAATAAAATATTTTGAAATCATAAATCAATTTACAACTTTACATTAAAATTAAAAAAATTAAAAATTATTTACTTTTTTAAGACTTCAGTAACAAAAAAAATCATACAATTTTTTATAATTTTGTCATTAAAAATCATAAAAAATCCTACTACTTATCTTTATTTAAATATTAATTTAAAATGTATCATATTTAATAAATAAAAAAAATTACCCTCTCTTAATAACTTTCTTCTACAGTTAGATAAAGGGTTTAATCAAACCCTATCCAGTACTTCATATACATCCTTAATTAATTCATACTATTTCTATGCATGTTTCTTGTCGTGTCCGTATCTTGTAAGACTGACACAGCTCAACTATTACGCCTATCGATGAAAGTCACGAAACTTGTTCATAAAAAAATGAAAAATCACAATAACATAAATAAATTTCAAGGTGGCTGATTGCAGAAGTAGGTGAAACAACTAATACGTACAGTTATTGAATTTCACATGCCAATTCTGTTTACTGATTTCTTCCTCTGAATTGCTGAAGACGAATTAAATATATGACTGGATGGATTCGTCATGCAATTCAATGTTTGTGGACAAAAGGAAATGAAAATCAACTATCGTATTTAATTGTATTTTGGATTGTTTTAATTGTGTGTTTGATAACCCACCAAAGAGTGACTTGACACTTATGTTGTAAAATTTTGTTGTGTATATGCGAGTAAAAATAATTTATTTAGTAAAAAAATTGTATTTAATTTTTATTATATATTTTTTTTTAATTAACAACAATTATATATTACCAGTAAGATTAGTATTTAGGGTGGAGAACATCTATAAAATTTATGATCTTGGGAAAAAATTGTATAGGAAAAAGAAATAGGAGAGGAAATATGTAAGTAAGAAAAGAAATGAAATAGAATCTAAATAAAATTAATTTTATTAAAGAGAAATAAAATAAAAATAGAAATGAAATATTTAAATTAAAGTAATTTGATAGGTAATAAAAAAACAAATTAATATTAAACTAAAATACATTACTACTACTACTATTATTATTATTATTATTTATTTTATATATTTTTATCATTTTCTTCTCATTATGAACAGGGGTGAGGTAATCAATTAGCAACTGTTCATTTCCGCGGCACAAACTTTGTCAGAAAAATAATTGATTTGAAAGTTTAGAGTAGCACATACATCATTCTCTTTATTTTCCTTTTAAAATAATATTTTATTTTATTATTTTTGTACACTTATCAAGAATGAAAAGTAGACATGCAATAGTGTAGGAAATGTTAGAGCAATAAACAAAAAGAAATGAATGATATTTTGAAAAGTATAATTGCCTATCATGGGTTCATAATACATTGTATAATAGTTATATGATGTAATATAATTGACTATCGTTGTGGTTCTCCTTCATCATATCTCACCATGTAACAGCATCGTCGCTGACCTTGTTCATCCAGTCACATGCATTCTCTTCGCCCATTTTTGAGGCCTAGCATCACAAGAGGATCGTGGAGACTACACGTTCCTCATCTCACCTTGTGGCTTTGACTGTGTGTCTTTGCTTCCTTTTTCTTTTTCTTGAATTAATTACCAGTATAATTATATTATTTTTTAGGTTCTAAAACAATGTTGTTCATTTCTATTTCTGTCAAAATAGTTGATAATGCTTCTTTCAATTCACTGCAAAAAAAAAAAAAGCTTAAGGGGCTTAACAAAGAAGATGAGATAAGGGCATTAGGAAAAAAATACACGTCACATGATTAATTAAACACAGCTAATGCGGTTGGAGTGTAGGGGTGCCAGTGTAATACCAAGGCAAAAGTTAGAAATTTTATGTAAGGTTAAAAAAAAGGAAGGAGTGCATATACAATTTGAGAAAACTTCATGAGAGATTGTTGTAATTTAATTTACTTAATTATTTTTAATTTCTTATTGCATGCTTATGAATATATCATAAAAATTCCTAGAAAATTTAATTATATTTCTTTCTTCTAAGATATTAATGCAAAAAAAAATAAAACATACAAATTATTATGTTGTCAACATGTTAAATATATTTTTTAATCAAATATTAAATAAAAATATTACAAAGAATGTAACATTTCTCTAATTCAAGATAACAACTCCTTAAAGACATCAGCAAATCCAATTGAAATCTTATTTATTAGATTATATATAATGGTTATCAAAGATTTATGAAGATTTTAATTAACCAGTACAATGTAAGCAATTGATAGTTCTATACATTCTTATCGTGAAATTGTCGGTAACGTGAAAGATTACTCACGAAGGAACATTGAGATTGAGAGGGAATGAAATTTGCAGTGACGTGAATGAAATTGTGGGAATGAAATTGACACAATATGAAGAAATAATGAAATTTGTGGGAAATTATTGTCAGAAAAAATAATGTCAAATACTAATTTACTTGAAAATATGAAAACATAAACATATGTTTGACGCTACCACATGAAATTACACAATAATTATATTCATACATTTAACTTCTCTCTTACAACTCACTTTTACTCCAATATTTTTTCCTATCTTTTTCTTCACTGCTCACAAAAATTATATATGCATACTTTTTAAGCTCCTCGATCTATTAATTTTGATCAACACAGGCAACTTAACAGAAAGCTACGCAACTTTTTCTCATACACATCTAAATATGCATGCATCAGCACCCTGGGTATCTAATGATTAGTTGAGCTTGCCGGGTGGAAAAGCTTTCCTCCGGTACCTAGCTAATAATGTAGGGCAATTCACCGACACTCAAAGCTCACTCATACACAGGTGATGATAATGTCATAGAAACTAATAGTTAAACTTAAAAGATAATGAAAAATTATGTATCAAACTTGCAAGATGATAACATTAAGATGTTGAATACTCTCACATTGATCTTGCTATTCTAAATGCTTCCACAACTATCATAATAATGTCATCTTCCTGCAAGTTTAATACATATATAACCTTCTATTATCTTTTGAGTTTAATCTCTAATTTCTATGACATTTACATCACCCTTACACGAGCGTGAGCTTTTGGTGCCGGTGAATTGCCATACATTGGTAGCCACGAGCTTCTTATCTTCTTCCGGTATCCATGATACTTTCTTCAACCCTAGTCCCTCACACAACATGGCTTCCCACCCATTTTTAAATGACAAACTGATATAAATAAAGAAATCTGAATCAGACCTTGTGCTTGTTCTTACTTAGCAGCAATCCCAGGTACCCTATATATAGAGGACATGTATGAGCTGGTGCAGTGATCAGTCACTGATACCGTAATAAAAAAGTATAAATAATTGCACTCGATATTAAATTCTTATTAGCTTAATATATTTATCTGTCTGTCATCATTAAGAAGATGGGATCAGTAGGGGTGTTCGCGGATCGGTTCGGATCGGTTTTGGCCAAATTTAGGATTCAACCCAATCAAATTTGATCAGTTCAGTTCGGTTCTGTTTTCAGAAAAAAAAATTTGAAACCCAACCCTTTCATGAACAGTTCGGATCACCGGGTTACCCATTTAATTTTTTTTTAGAACTACTATTTTATCACGATTCTTTCAAATATTTCATACAATTAACACAGTATTATCAAATGTATGAAAGTAGTAAAATTGATTCATTTAATACCATCAACATAATATTATAAAATAGATTTATAATATAAATTAAAACAAAAGATTTGTGAAAAATATTTACTATAATAGTCTACCCTTACATAAAAATTATCCCAGTTGGTATCCTTGTTTCCCAGCAAAAAGCTCTAGTCTAAATTCACCAAGAATAGAGATAGACTGATATCCTTGTTTCCCAATCAGACTGGTATCCTAGTTTCCCAGCCAGAAGTTGCATGTCTCAATTTATCAAGAACAGAGACAAAATTGGTATCCTAGTTCCCAACTGCGACCTTTTTCAAAGTCAAGAAGAAGAATACAATAAAATAGTTACATTTACGCTTATATTCCTTAAGCAAATAGGTATTTTTAAATCAATTGAAGAATCAAACTTGTCAAACGCTTCTATATGATCTCACAATAATTCTCTCAATGATGCAAACATAAACTCTCTAATACTCTATTATTATTTGGAATGGAATGCATACATGAACATCAAAATATGTTTCTATTTATACTAATTTAAATATATGATTTTAATCAATTTTTGAATGCAATCCTAAATATATTCTATCATATTATCCAATGTAATCTTAAATATATTCTATTATATTATGCAATGCAATTTTAAAAATATTCTATCCTATTTTTTAATGCAATATAAAAAATATCCTATCTTATTTTTGAATGCAATCTTAACCATTTATAATATCTTACCTTTTTTTTATTGTCAAATTATTTTTTTTAATTTTTAATATATATATATATATAATAAAATTGATATTATTATTACGGGTTCACGGAACGAGTCATCGGATCAACGGATCTGTAAATCTAAACCCGTGACCCAACCCATACATGAACGGTTTTGATCGATTCGGTTCGATTTTAACCCAAATATATAAATGACTCAACCCAAACTGTTCAGATTGATTCGAATCGGTTCGGATTCATGAGTGACCCATATCCGTGAGCACCCCTAGGGGTCAGGATCAAAGTGGTAGGTCCCTATACCCACTCGGGCAGCTTTTGGTTTAAATGAAATTTGTTGGCATATAGCAGTTTCTACGGTTATCATTACTATTAATAACAGAGAAAATACTTGAATTAAGCACGGTGAGTTACATTGGGAAAAAATAAAAGCAGTGGCCAAGACAAGTCCTCCAAAGAGTTTGCGACTGAGTGTACCAAAAATATTACTACACCTGTGCTTCCCAATTAATTATATGAATGTTTAATTGTATTTTTTGTTTTTAACCTTTACTTTTTTTTAACAAATTTTACTCTAAAAAATTAATTTGATATATTATATCTCAAATTTTTTTAAAAATTTGTAAATTTTACTTTATGCCATTGAGTTAACATGACATGTTAAAATAAGCATAAAAGTTAGAGTAAAATTTGTTAAAAGCTAAAAAAATTGGAGATATAATTCATCAAAAAGTGATAAAGTTAGGAATATAAATTGCCAAAAAAGTATTAGAAAAATGGAATAAAAAGTATAACTACATTAACACCCATGTCCACTCAACGACATAAGGTAAAAGTTACAAGCTTTTTTAAATATTTAAAGCAAAATTTAATAAATTATTTTGTTGGAGGTAAAATTCGTTAAAAAGAAAAAAAATTGAGAATAAAAAGTGTAATTAGATCTTATATGAATTATGATTCAATTCAAATTTTAGAGTCCTAATTTAGAAGCAAATGTGTTGTAATTAGGGCCCATTAATTAATTTCGAGGTTACAAATTAGGGGAAAATAAAATGATTAATTCATTATTTAATAATATAAGGCTATATATGTATTTTTTTTGGCAAATAAACATATATTACCGGAGGTTACAGCTGGTTATCTGAAGGTTCTAACTCAATTGATTAAATAAAATATATGAATTATTATAAATCTTTTAATATTATTTTTAATTCCTACAAATTAAAAAAAAGGGTTATCCAAACCCATGTTATATAGTGTTGTTACCTTTTTTTTTTCTTCACAGTGTTGTTACCTATTACACTTACAAGGCTTTTATACACAATATAGGCCTAGGATTTATAGACCACTAAAAACAGAAAAGTAAAGGAAAACCTTTCACCTTGGCTGTTAACACAGCCAAGATCTAAATTTTATAGGATCCAGTACATATTCAGCATTTGTAGTGCCTCCTTTGAAGATGATTTCATTTCTATGCATCCAAATAGTCCAAACTGAGGCAAACGTACAACCCACCAAATATTTTTAATATTTTCCCTGTGAAGATGTAGGTATGTTGTATAAAATGATTTTTACCATCATTAGACATTACCAATTAACCATTAGAATTCCAAGCCTTATGAAGGATACTTTGCAATATAGAGAATTAAAGAAAGTCACATAGTAGTAAATACAATAAAGGTTCAAGCTATGACTATATTTCGGGCAAATCGAGTGCCCAGAGCTCGACGATGGCTGTAAAAAATAAAAATTAAAAAATCATATAAAATATTTTTATACTAATTAAAAAATTAAACCTTTAGTTTTATTGTTTGCTTAATAACATAAATTTATTTATTATGTAATAAAATTTTATTTATTTAGAAAAATGAAAAGAATGAGTCCTCATTTTCATTCCAATTTTGGGGACGGGGAGTAAGTTTTTCAGAGGGTTGAAAGAAAAAGCTTAATATAGGGTGCATGGTGAAATGAAAATATTTAATAAATATTATAATTTTTTATTTTAATTTAATGGTTATAGAGTTAAAACTTAAAAGTGAGTGGCTTGTCAGAAACTTAAATTAAAAGAAAATAAAAGATGAAAATGGAGAGTAATACTAATATCTTTCGAAGTAACTTAATCTCATTATCACGAGGTTAAAATCCATTATTCCTTCCCTGCATTACCTCAAGAGTGCTTCTTCATACACCAGCAAAAAATTCTCCTACACCATTTTATTTTTGAAAATCCGAAAATGCCCCTAGTGCTTTAGACAGAAATATGCAAGCTGGGATACTGAACTTCATTCGCAAAGCTTCATTTGAAAAGCAAAAGACATCCGTACAGCTTTGGGAACCTCCGTATAGCTTCATTGCAACAGCATTGGTGTTTTTGGGTGGCATTTGTTTCCTTCCTGGTGGTTGTTGGTGGTCGCCGGAGTTGCAGAGCCGTCGACGAAGTGTGCAAAGGTGAGTTGGTGTTGGGGGTTGTCGTACGGATTCGGTAATCCGTATAGATCATACGGATTGACTGATCTGTATGAGCTATACGGATTACCTAATCCATATAGATGATACGGATTACCTAATCCGTATAGCTCATACGGATCAGTCAATCCGTATGATATATACGGATTAGTCAATCCGTATGGGTTAGAAATTGCAGAAAAAATGCCTTTTTAAAATGTGAAAATTGTTTTCATAAATTAATTGATTAAAATGAAGTTAATAAATTTAATTGTTGTATAAAAATAAGAAAAGATAAAATGGAACAATATAAATAAGGACAATTTAATTATAAGCGTGTGTATATTTATATGATGTTCCACATTGAGTTTTATTATGTTTAATTGGATTGTTATTTGTTAGGATGGACAACGATGAATGGATTTATGACAGCATAATGTCAGAAGAAGTGAATATGGAGGAAGACCTTGGAGTAGACGATGATGCGTTTGAATTCAATGAAGACAATGGTGTAGACCCGGATGCGAATGAGGATAATGCTTGTTTAAATGATTGTTCTGCAGCGTTTCAAACAAACGAAGTAATTAGTTGTATATGAATGTATTTAAAGTTGTTATATGACATGGTTTAGCATATGAAATATTAATTATCCATTTGTGTAGGTGTTCGAATCGCGTGATGCGATATTGAAATGGGCTCGTACCGTTGCATTTGAAAATGGTTTTGTAGCAGTCATAATGAGGAGTGATACAAAAACTGGAAAAATGGGAAGATCGTCATTTGTGTTAATTGGTTGTGAAAGGAGTGGAAAATATAGGCCATGGAAAAAAGGTTTCACACCTTCAACCACTAGCACCAGAAAATGTGAGCGTCCGTTTAAGCTGAGGGGTAAACCAATCCCGGGAGAACAAGGGTGGATGGTGAAGGTAATATGTGGGAATCATAACCATGTTTTGGCTAAGTCATTCTGTGGACACCCATATGCTGGTCGAATAACAGAGGAGGAGAAGATCATTGTTGGTGATATGACAAGGTCCATGGTGAAACCAAGAAATATTCTGTTAACTTTAAAGGAGCACAATGCGGATAATGTAACAAGTTTGAAGCAAATTTACAATGCAAGATATGCATACCGAACGCGTACAAGAGGCAATAATACTGAAATGCAACAGCTAATGAAACTTCTTGAACGTGACATGTATATTCATTGGCATCGAGTGAAGGATGAAAATGTTGTACGTGACTTGTTTTGGGCACATCCAAATGCAGTACAGCTGAGTAATGCATATCATATGGTGTTCCTCATTGACAGTACCTACAAAACAAACAGGTACAGACTTCCTTTGCTTGACATTGTTGGTGTCACACCAACTGGGATGACATTTTCAGCTGCATTTGCCTATTTAGAGGCTGAACGCATCAACAATGTTGTCTGGGCCCTTGAATGCTTTAGAGGGATTTTTTTGAAAAGTGATTTCTTCCCACAGGTTATTGTTACTGATAGAGATTCAGCTTTGATGACTGCTGTGAAAATTGTTTTCCCCAATTCAACTAATTTATTGTGTCGGTTTCACATTAACAAAAATGTGAAGGCAAAATGTAAAACTTATGTTAGGCAGAGTCATGCATGGGATCATGTCATGCAAGCATGGGGATGTCTTATTGACTGTGCTACTGAAAAGCAATATGATGAATATCTTATGAAGTTCGATGTTGCATGTGCACCGTGGCCTACGTTTGTTGATTACGTTAAGGACACTTGGTTGAATCCCCACAAAGAAAAGTTTGTGACAGCATGGGCAAACAAAGTTATGCATTTTGGGAATACATCAACAAACAGGTAAGTTTCGGCTTCTTATTGCTTACATTGACATTTGCATAAGTTAATTGTTTTCATTCGTTATTTGATGACATGATACACTGTAGGGTGGAGTCTGCACATTCGACCCTAAAGCGCCTACTGCAGAATAATGTTGGAGACTTGTGCACTGTTTGGGATGCCATGAACAACATGATCACCTTGCAACATACTGAAATCAAGGCATCTTTGGAGCAAAGCACACATGTTGTAGGGCATGCATTTAAAGTTACTTTGTACAACAGACTTGTTGGCATGGTGTCCAGGGTAGCCTTAAACCATATTGCTTCTGAGTATGAGCGGATTCATTATGCAGGAAAAAACCCAAACCGTTGTGGATGTGTTCTCAGAACAGCTTACGGTTTGCCTTGTGCATGTGAGCTAGCTAAGTTTGTGCTTCAGAGTATTCCAGTGAACACCGTTCATTTTTTTTGGCGGAGATTAAGCTTTGAAAGTCAAGATATGCATGCATTCCAAGTTACCATAACTGAAGAGATTGAAGCCATATCCAACCGTTTTGATAAACTTGGTTTGTGTGGCAAAATGACTCTTAAGAGTAAGCTTAAACAAATTGCGTATCCTGATTTAAATTCCATGTGCCCTCCCCCTGATAAGGTTAAAACTAAAGGTGCTCCAAAGAAGAAGATCACAAAGCACGAAAGGTCAACGAGAAGAGATCCCTCTTACTTTGAGTATGTAGACGAGTTTCATTCAATGCAAAGTAGTTGTTCAACTCCAAAACAGTCCAATGACTCATGTGATGTTCAGATGCAACAGGGCTTGGTTCCGATGCTAGATCAATTTCATCCATTTATGCAAAAGTTCATCTTGAATGTCACCGATGTCAAAGCAGATGGTAATTGTGGATACCGTGTCATTGCTGCCTTATTAGATTATGGTGAAGACTCTTGGGCTTTGGTTCGCAATCATTTGCTCAGAGAACTTGGAGAGTGGACGGATGGATATATTGCCTTGTTTGGTGGCATACAGAGATTTGAAACCTTAAAGCGGTCCCTACTGGTTGATAGGTTGTCGAAGGTAAACCTTTGATTTGTTTATTCAATGTATGCCTTTAATTCAAGTGAACATATATTTGAATGGATTGAAGTGTATTTACAGGTTACTATGGACAAGTGGATGGATATTACAGACATGGGTCATGTAATTGCATCGAGATATAATGTGATTGTGGTTTCCCTTTCACTTAAGCAAAGCATGACGTTTTTCCCTCTGAGAAGTCAACCGCCTAGGGATCCACACGTTCATCGTATTTTGTGCATTGGCCATGTTTTTGGAAACCACTCTGTGCAGGTAATCCATTTATTTGTTTATTTTATGAAAAAGGATATAATTAAGGACATGAATAAACAAAACTGATGTTGTCTAATTTTGTTATGTGTAACAGGTTTTTTTAAAAGACAATTGTCCGTTACCGTTGAATACATTTTTGTGGGATAGGCATTGTACCAGTGAAGCAAAACATTGGCCCAGTTATTACATTAGTAGAATGCAAATGTATGCTAACTGTATGAAGTTACGTACTAAACATGTAGACTTACATGATGTGTAGAAACATTTCAAAAGTGATGAATGAAGTCGTTTTCTGCATAACTGTATCTATATATACTTATAAATATCCAAATTTGTCCAACATGAGAAACATCATAAAAAAAACAAAAAAATAAGTGTATACAAAAGTCATAAAAAAATCAAAGCCGCCTCCGCTGTGCATCTCGTGGACGTCTTCCTCGGGTATAAACAATCCCGTAGTCCCTGACACTACGGGCAAGAAGCAACATCTGTAGCGTCCTATCATATGCCTCAGTGCCCTCTGTAACAATCCCATCATCGATGAAGGCCTGCAAGCCCTCAGCAAGTCGCTCACAGACAACCTGCAATTACAGTGTCACACATACAAACATTAGCGAATGGATTCAAGTATTATCACACAATCCACAAGTGAAACGAATTTTTCTCACCACTGCATGCCCTGGAGACTGGTCCTCCTGAACCACGTCTGACGCATCAGGAGGAGCTAGATCTGAAGAAGGCGGCTGCACAGATGCTGGTGGCTGAGGAGCTGGATCAGCCTGCGCCCCATGTGGAATATGTGAGCGGGCCTGGGCATACTGCGTCGGGGTCAGATATGGATGTGATATCCGAAAGAACCACTCCAAATATCCAGGCACACAGTGACTTGGATAATGAACCAAGTCACCGGTCGGTATAAGGAACTCCGCGAAATGCACCCATCGATCGTCCACATCGTCTGCGAAGGGGACTTCCGACATAGACAGCTCAGGAATGGGCTGAATCTGCCCAAACTGACGAACTACCCTGTCAGGTAAGTACCTAACAATGTGGGGACCCCATCTGATGAACCCGGAAAATAAGGAAATCGGCTCGAACTCCCGAAGCGGACGATGGGCATCGTATGCTGTCCAGCATATGTCATCTGGCCTCAACCGGTCTATGCGAGCACGATAAGTCGACAAAGGTAATGCCTTCGCACTCTTCCAGCGAAAGGCACGTGGCTGGGTCTCGTCGTAAGTATCCTCCGCCGTCCCGTTCCCTACAGTGGAAAAATGCTCGTATATCCAGCACTACAAGTATAAATAGTCAAAGTCAGAAGTAGTAAAAAATATAACAATATTTTGATTAACACACATTAAACAAGATTACCTGTAGTAGAGTAATGTATCCCGCTAGATGCTTGCCGTGGTGTTTTGATGCATAATGGAGATTCTCATACATATGCACCAAAGCACCAGCCCCCCAAGCAAATCTCCCAGCATCGTCCAGGTCACGGAAAGGCTGTAAGAACTGAACACCTATATGTGTCGCACTCTTGTTGGCAAACAAAGTGCAACCAACAAGATGCAACAGATATGCCCTCGCTGCAACTATCCACTGGCCAGAGTCACACATACTAAAATACAACTCTCGAAGCCAGGACAATCGCACATAAGCGTCGTGGCACTGTGTCGTCTCCGCTTCAGCCTCATCAACACTGACCTCTAGCAGCTCGACCAACAATGTGATCGCCTCTCCGATATCAATCTGGTCGTAGCCGTGGAAGACTCCCATGACAGGGATATGCAGAAGAGAGGCAACATCGTCCAGCGTAATGGTCAACTCACCGACTGGCAGATGAAAACTGGATGTCTCAGCATGCCATCTCTCTACAAAGGCTGACAGCAATCCTCGATCTCCAGTCTCGACTGAGCAGCGAATCAACGGACTAAGGCCAGTAGCAGCCACTAAGCCCTCAATCTCCGGAGCTGGCTTCCCAAATTTAGTGACCTTACGTCCATGGGAAGCCAACTTCAGCTCTGGACGTTCCTGTAACAAAGACATTGAGAGATGTTTACAATTAACCACACTGTTGTACATTTTATCCTAAACCAGGTGTTAGTGTTTAATAAATACCTCTCCTGACCAGACTTTAATAGTCACATGGTCAGCGTAAGCAGTCAATACTGAACAGTCTTCCGGTCCTCCTGGAAAACCTCCAGTCCCTACATCGTCCGCCGTAGGTATATCAGTATCAATAAGTGGTTCCTCAACTGGAGCATCATCAGGTGGAGGATCGTCACGTGGAGGATCCTGAGGAACACTAACACCCGCCCGTTGTCGACGAACGGATGCTGTTGGTCTACGCCGCTCAGCCGCTCCACCAACAGGCCTATGCATTCCTCCTCTGGTCCTAGCCATGATCTATACAACATCACATAAATAGTTAAATTACAATTGTTAGCCAAGTTCAAACCAAACAGTCTAATACAGGGTCACACAGGCCAAATTCACAAGCATTGTAACCAATCAAGTCAAATTCAGTCCACACAGTCCAAAACTGGGTCACACAGGCAAAATTCACAAGCATTGTAACCAATCAAGTCAAATTCAGTCCACACAGTCTAATACAGGGTCACACAGGCCAAATTCACAAGCATTGTAACCAATCAAGTCAAATTCAGTCCACACAGTCCAAAACTGGGTCACACAGGTCCAATACACAA
>CM023948.1:29331373-29366591 GCA_013407115.1 Glycine latifolia | reverse complement strand
TAAAAACAGGTACATTTATATTTCGTTTAGTTTTCAGGTTGGTTTGAAAACGACAAACTAATAAGAAAATTCAAATATCAGTTTCTTGGTTTTCTTACAAGTTAGTGTAACAAGTCTATTAGAATTTTGTCAATGCTTTGTTTTTTGTTGGATTTTAAGTTGATTATAATGGAATGAAGAATAGAGACTTATGTACATTCATGTGCCCATTATTAGAGATATAACAAAGAAAAATATAACTATACTAGGTAGTGTAATGCAACAGAAAGAGAGATAAAAAATTTTAAAAAATGAATTGTATCCATTAAGGGTATGCATTGTACAATTGTTCGGATTATTTTAGAGTATTTATTAGGAAAAATAAACTTCTTAAAGTGATTTATATATCTCAATATATTAATTTCTAACTACCTAAAGATACTTTAGGTATCAAAATAAATTATTCCAAAATGAATTTTACCCATTATCTTATTGTTATTATTTTGAAAAAATTATATGCTTATTCTATAATAATTATTCTCAATCTTGCACAAGTTATTATGTTAGGACAATCAGATTTGGTGTTAAATCTTATTTTGAGTAATACTAAACACGTAGATTAATTAATATAAAATTTTTATGGATTAACAAGTGCTCTCAAAAGAAGAAAAATATTATTTTATTATTTATAATAATTGTATTTAATTCGAACTAAATTATTTGGAAAAAAAATATAACAGTAATTTATATTATCATTTAATCACAAATAATTATTTTATGATGAATTTTTAAATTTTATAAAATTACTTTAAAAGTAAGTAATGTAATTTGCAAGTAAATAATATTTTAGTCTATCATCCAATGAAATTATTTCCCATAAATATTACCAGAAGTTTCTTCAAATAATTCTATTTCGAGAAAGTTTTTTTTTATAAAAAGATATTTGTAAACCAAACATTTAATTATTCTAAAGAAAAAGTGCATATTAGTTATAAAAAATGCAGGGTTATTATTAATACACAGGGGAGCCAATGCACAAAAAGAAAATATCTTTTTCTTGTGTGTGTGAAAGGAAAAAAAAATGATAACATAGCATTTGGTTGGGCAACTTAAGACGTGGACTTTTTGCAAGTTTTTTCTTCAGTCAGATCCACGAAACCGATCACACAAAGTCACGTAAGATTGTCCTCCCAACTCAAAAGCTTCAAACTTTTTCCAGTTTCCAAATTAAGACACAGAGAGAAAAACCACAAAAAAGTTGCAAATTTTTCTTCTTGTGTCACTTTTTTTTCTTCTGTTTTTTCGTCTCAAAAGTTTAAACCTTTTCTTTCCTTCCATTGAATTTGGATGGCTGGCGGCGGAGGTGGAGACCGGCCGCCGTGGAAGGAGGCGCCGCCGCCGCGACCCACCATCACTCTGCCGCCGCGGTCTGGTTCCATGGAGTCCCTTTTCAATGGAGGGTTCAGCCCTGGTCCCATGACTCTGTTTTCTAGCTTTTGGGGTGATGGGGATGATGGAAAGTCCTTCTCTCAGCTCCTCGCTGGAGCTATGGCTTCTCCGGTGGCAGGAGCTGTCGCCGCCGGCGTGATGGACTCACCTGGCCTCTTTTCACCTTCTCAGGTATTATTGTGTAGTTCCCTCTCTGAGTCATCATGTAAAGTTTTTCTTGTGTTGCTTGCATTTTTTATTAACAACAAACAAACGTAATCACTCGGTTCTGAATCCGAGGCTTAGTCACACTTAAGCTTCTTCACCCCTCGCCAAGAGTTAGATCCTTCCCTACAATCTCAGCGTGTATTGCCAAGTGAGCTATATTCATTCGGTGTGTTCCTTGCATTTTCAGTTACGAAACATGTTTGAAAACATGTTTTTTTTTTTGGTTCTGGTTTGGACAAAGTTTTGATGCGAAGAGTAAATTTTTTTAGCTGCTTTTAGTTGTACTGCTCTTTGATTAAAATTGATGTTTGACATCTAAGTAGTTGACTTTTTAATGTTGACTTTTTTTTAGACGATGATTAGTGAAGTAAAAGTTCGATTTTGATTCGGGTGTAGCTTACAAAACACCTTGAGGCGTTGTACGTAAGTTTGTTAGGCTCTATATAGATGAGTTTATTCGTGAGCACTTTTAGAATGTAAGAACTTCTTTAACTTTGCTCATAAAGGAGCTAGTTTTAGCTTATGGAATAAACTTACTTTATTTTTCCTTCTTATTTTCTTTTAAGTACTTATTGCGAAGAGTATTTATCTATAGAGTGCCTTAATAGGCTTTTGAGAATAGGCAGGGAAGAATGTTTGTGGTGTTTTGATGGGATTCTCCGGTGTTTGATATGTTTGTACGAACACATTTAAGCTTTTACTCAATTGAGCAAGTGTGACCAATTTGTGTCATGTTTGAGTTCTACTCTATAGGTTGTAATGGTAGCTATAAGCCTTTGATTAGATTCATTGAATCTATTCCAATGCATGCGGAGTTATTGAATGTGAATATTTAATTTCTTTCCTTCCATTTAAGGGTGGGATTTTTTTTTTTTGTTGGGAGAGAGAGAGAGGGGGGGGGGGGGGGGGGGTTGCGGTCTTTATAATGGTGGAGTACTAAAATAAAACAAGATCAAAATATAATAGTGGATATGTCTGAAATATTTTCTGAACATGTCAAACACATCTGAAGGCATTCTGCTACTCATTTGTTAAAAGATTATATTAGTATACCACCCTATGGTGTCCTCATTTTCATAGCATATTGACTCCCTCAACATGCTTAACTTTCATATATCTATGGCTGGCCAACTTATATGTTCAATTGGCAGGCTTCTTAAATGGGGGGAGGGGGGGGAAGGTCAAATTGTAGAATAATGGGATCTGTCTTTAATATTAAATTTTGAAAACATTGTGGAGGTGGTGTCACTTTACGTTGAATTGAAAACTTGTCCAGCAGATATACCATATGTAGGGGTGAGTCATTCTTATATTTCTATCATCTTATGAACACCCGGATCTAAAAGGAAGACAACAGTGAGAATTTGGGCGTTTGTTGGTGCAAACTATCTTTTCTGGTTAAGGAACCATGCTGTTTTAAAATCCTAAATTACTCAAAGTGAGTATTAGTCTAAAGACAATATTCTACCCTTTTAACGTGGAAACAATGGTATGCACAAAGTTTTTCATTAATAATGTCATAACTCTTAAGAGCAAGCTTTTCTGTACCTCATTCCCCCCCCCCCGGGCGCACGGTTTTCATGAATAGTAAAGGACTGGCATATGTACTATGTATGAACAGTTTTATACTGTAAGTTTTCTAAGCTATCCTTGAGTAATATATCTGTTTTCCAATATTCAAGATGGAAACAGTACGACCTTGGGTGATTATGCTATGTTAAGTGCATGCTTGGATTCACATTGAATCTTCCAAAATCACATTGAAATATCAACTAATGTGATTTTAAATAAATATTTACATGTTTGGTCTCACGTAGAAAAATTGATTATGAGTTGAAGTCATTTTAGATAGATTTTGTTTTAAATAAAAAAAATTATACCAAGTTTTATTTTATTTTTTTTATAATAAAAACATCCAAACACAAATCACTTTATTTCAAAATCAATTTAATAAACGCTCACCCAAACATACTCTATTCCATGTTGAATCACTCAATAAGAGCTCCAAACTGATCTCTTAACCGGAAGCTTAGGCTTAGGTCCAATATAAATTCTATAACACTATTTCCTATTACCATAAAGTTGAATTCAGGCCATAGCAAAGATAATACTTAATAAGGATAATAGCATACATAGATTGTGGCCCCAAAACAATGGTTATATAAATGTGAACATCTAGTATATATATTGTGGTGTGATAACAAAAATTTAAAGCTGCTTGTTGCATTATATAAGATATCTAAATCTACATGATAATGAAATTTTCATCCTTTGCATTATATTGAACATTGCAACAGGCAACAACATATGTCCACTCCTTGTTAGGATAACTTAATCATGATATTTTTAAGTTTTTATACTGCCTCCTTATTCTCCTGAGAACCGGATTTGTGATGCGTGTAGGTGTCTTTTGGAATGACACACCAGCAGGCCCTAGCACAGGTCTCAGCTCAGGCTTCACAAGCCAACTCCAATATGCATATCCAAGCCGAACATTCATTGACACAGGCTCCTGCAGATGCTTCCAATACAACACAACGGCTGATGCCACCTCTAACTTCAGACCCTAGGGCTCCAATGACTGACTCCACTGATCATTCACACTTAGAACAAAGATTGCAATCATCATCGTTGAATGTTGATAAGCCTGCAGATGATGGCTACAACTGGAGGAAGTATGGGCAGAAACAAGTGAAGGGTAGCGAGTTTCCTCGAAGTTATTACAAGTGCACACATCCAAACTGTCCTGTCAAGAAAAAGGTCGAGCGCTCGCTTGAGGGTCATGTAACTGCAATTATTTATAAAGGAGAACACAACCATCAACGTCCTCATCCTAACAAGCGCTCGAAAGACACCATGACTTCAAATGAAAATTCAAATATGCAAGGGAATGTAGATTCAACATATCAAGGGACGACTACGAACTCAATGTCTAAGATGGATCCAGAGTCAAGTCAGGCAACAGCCGATCGTCTATCAGGAACAAGTGACAGCGAGGAAGTAGCTGATCATGAAACTGAAGTAGATGAAAAAAATGTTGAGCCTGACCCCAAGAGAAGGTAAGCTTTTATTCTATATAAATCTGTTCTTGTTGGATAATTGTTTGTTTGGAGTTAAGATAGAAGGGAAGGGAAAACTAGTTACAGAGTTAGAGTAATTAATTAGTTGGTCATATGAATTAATTAGATCTAAATAAGGGGAATTAAGGGGAAATGATGCATTATCTATTTGGTTATCATTTGTAAATTGAGTTTTTGTTCTTTGTGAAAGGAGATCCTTGGTGAAGACAAAAGAGTAAACCCTTGGAGGAGATCTGCCTCTCCTATTTTCTGTTCTTTCCATTCGATTCAATAAAACATTTCTTTTTTTCTTTCCATTTTTATTCTCGGTTCCTAACATCATATGTCTTCTCTGATCTTAGAGTTATAATTCTGCAGAAAAGCAGAAGTCCCACAGTCAGATCCAGCTTCTTCACATAGGACTGTCACCGAGTCTCGAATCATTGTGCAAACAACAAGTGAAGTTGATCTCTTAGATGATGGGTATAGATGGCGAAAATATGGGCAGAAAGTTGTCAAAGGCAACCCTTATCCTAGGTGATTTTGCTTCTCCTCCACACTTTGATTGCATCTATTGAACTAGTCATGACTGATATGATTGCCCTGAACTTGTTAAAAGAAACGTTCAACCTGTTCAATTCATCACTCGGATTATCTATACTCCTTTATGTAACTTTAACCTTGTCTTGTCCTGAAAAAAATAATGCTGATGCTTGCTTATATCATGCACAGGAGCTATTACAAATGTACAACCCAAGGTTGCAATGTGCGGAAGCATGTGGAGAGGGCTTCAACGGACCCTAAAGCTGTCATAACAACATATGAAGGAAAACACAATCATGATGTGCCAGCAGCTAAGACTAACAGCCACACTATGGCCAGCAATACTGCATCACAGTTAAAATCGCATAACACCAATCCTGAGAAGCATAATTTTGGCAGCAGAGGTATGGGAGGAAATGAACAACAGCCGGTTGCACGGCTTCAGTTGAAGGAAGAGCAGATCACCTAGTTTTTCTGGAAGAAACATCTTAGTGAGGAAGAATTTTGTCTCACCTCACAAGTCATCTTTATTTTGATGCTCATATCGCATTCTTTTTTAGTCTTAGGCCTAAGTTTTGATCAGGGCCTATCAGTGCAAACCCTAATAAACAAATAGTTCAACACTGATGAAAGCAGTAAGGGCAAAAGGTTTAAACAAGTTTGAACAGTGAACACAGGTTTTGGATGGTGCTGTACTATTTGTACCTTTTGTGTACATTGAAAGTGGAAGTTATGTCGTCTAAAATATAGTTGTTCATCATGTTATTCCTTGCTATTTAATATTTTCCTCAAGAACGTGACAAAATTTTGGATCATGAAATAAATTTCATCATAAGTTACCTTCTCCATCCAATTTGTTCACTACACAAACACTTTTCCCGAAATATGATGGAAATTGCATTTACTTGTTTAAAAATTACATTGACCTGGCATGTTTTATACTTTTATTTACTTTTTGTTTTATGTGTAAATATTTACTTGCATTTACTTATGTTATTGCACGTGCCAACATGTAAAACTTCAAGTGAAAATGCACACAAGTGGCACTTAATAAAAATTGGGATAGCATATCAAGCCAAAAGTAACTCCATCAAATGGACTAGTATTTTTCTTCACATTTTAGGCCTTGTTCGAGGTGATTATCAGTTTTCGATTTTTTTGTTTTAAAATGTAATTTTTTAAAATGAAAATGTGTTCAGTAAAAATGGAGTTGAGCTTTTTTTTTTTTTTCTTTTCAAAACAGATTTTATCCTATTTCAAAAACAATAAAAATAAGTTTGTAATTTTTTGTTGTTGATTTTACTATAACCCTCTAGCACTTCTCCATCAAGCTACTCTTTCTCACTTTGTCGATCACAGTCTCTGATTGTCGATCACCAACTGGTAATAGTTACGGTCGTTGCTCACATCGCCAATCGTCGGTAACAGTTGCGGTCGCGGTCTCCATTTGCCGATCACTGGTAACAATCGCGTCGGTCATAGTTGTTAATTGCGGGTCGTCGTCATTCCATTAGATTGACCTTTTTTGGAATACATAATTTTGATGTTGAAAATATATGGAGAAATTTGAGAATGATTTTAAAATTGATTATAAAGTTCCTTTTCTATTTTGCAACAGTTTTCAAAATCAAAGTTGGAATTTAAAATTCAAAATGAAAACTGAGTTTGATTTTCAAATATTTTGAAACTGAAAATGGAAAATCATCCCGAATGGAATTTTAATAAATAGTTTTCAAAACTACCCTTGTTAGGACGAAAAGATCATTCGTGACAAAATCTAACTAAAGCTGAAAAGAGACTTCAAAAGTGAAAAGGAGGCCCTTAGAAGGAGAAGAAATTTAACGAAGGACCAGGACTCGAAAATTGCATCAAATGATTAAAGACTTCCCATGAGTTAAGAACAACTACATTGTACTAAGGTGTCACAAACTTTGATCTACAAATTGATGCATCAAAAGCAACGACAGTTGAGGATGTTGCACAAGATAAAACAATTAGTTATAGATGAAAATAAAGGAGCAAATGTGATATTTTTTAATACATGACTAACACATGTCATTTCATGTAAAGAAGACCTAATAGAGATATTTGATGAATAGATGGTTGACATTAAATGAAAATAAAGGAACAAATATTGCGGACTTATCTTCAAATTCCTTCAATTCGACATTGTTGAAAAGGACATGTTTGTCAGGAGTGGATTCAATACCACTGCAGATTCTTAAAAAGGACATAAAAATTAAGAACTAATTTAGTTATTCTTAAAAAGGACATAAGTGCAGCAATTTAGAATAACTTCTGAAAATTCAACAATCCATCAATAGGAACTAATTTAGTTGTTCACATTTTTTGTCATTTTTAAGAATATTGAACGGTGTTGAATTCACTCTTAAAAATAAAGATGTTCAAAATCGAGTCAAATCGAGCATAAAATCCAAAACTAACCCAAAAAATCAAAACTACAGAATAAATAATGGTCATTGGTTTAGTTTAGATTTTTATTTTCCAAATCACAGGTTCAGTTAGATTCGTGCTTTGACATACAAAAACCAAACCAAACCACAAGACAAATATCCCTAGAAACTATTATTGTAATTAATGTTTTGTTGTTCAATATACACTTTCTAAGTTTTCATGATTAAAAGCAAGTATTATGAATATTGTTTTACTAATTTTTTTAATTTGATTGTTGAAACTTGAAAACAACTATTATGTACTATTTTTATTTTTGAGTTGAATAACTATTATTCATATTTAAAAATATTTGTTTTACTTTAAGTTCAATTATTAAAACTTTTGTTGTTCGTTTATTCAGTCTATTGTTAAGCTACTTATTATTCAAGTTTTATCCAATTAATAACAAATTTTTGTTGTCCATTTTTTTAATAACTACTAGCATAATTTTCAAATCGCAAAAATAAAACGAAACCAAACTAAAAAAATTAGTTTAATTTGATTCAAATTTCATACATAATTTAAACCAAATCAAATTACACTACACTTAATTTTCGGTTCAAACTAATTTTAAACCAAAATCACAGCAAATCCATCCGCAAACATCCCTACTACATAAAGGACGTGTCCTTTTCAACAATGTGATATTGAGGAAATCTAAAGATAAGTTCACGCACCTATTCTTTTATTTTCATCTATAATGTCTACCACCGATTCATCAAACTTCTCTATTAGATCATGTTTACATGAAATGACACGTTTTAGTCATGAATTAAAAAATATCACATCTGCTCCTTTATTCATCTATAGCAATAGTTTTGCCATATGCAACCTCCTCAACTGTTGTTGCTCTAGATCCATTAATTTGTAGATTTAAGTTTGTAACACCTTGGGATGAATCCTTAACATAATCTAATAGAATACAATAAATATTGAAGTCAAATTAATCAAACATATATATTATTAAATATAATGTAATAAACTTTTTCTGCCTTACTGAAATAATTATAGATAAAATAAAAACTCATTGATTTCCAAATCTCTGAACTTTTTCATTAGAAATAAAATAAAGTTGTCATGTGTTGCACATTATTCGGACTATGCATTAATTGCTATATAAGACTATAAAATTTATCTTTCATAATCTTCGTATGTCATACCCTTCATTATCGAGCTCCACGATTAAAAGTTTGGTTTTCACCCTATCCTTCATGTATTCGCACTCGTTTGCTACACTGGTAAAGACTACATTTGAAAGAGACAAGATCATACAAGGATTGAGATCAAATTAATCAAATAAAGAAGAAAAATTGAATAGTAGAAAAAGATATAAAACGTATTCTGATGGGAAAAAAATTAATAAAATATAATGATGTATAATGTTTTTTAAAATTAATTTAGATATATATTTTAAATTAAAATAATTCATGGTGGATAAAAATAATGATATTGATTGGCCCAAAAAATACATACCAACCAAGTGCACACCTTGGTCATAAAATGTAAAATAAAATTAAAAAATTAAACTGAGGTCCTTGATTCTTTCTCGAAAAAAATAAAAC
The DNA here is from genome assembly GCA_013407115.1 of Glycine latifolia. NCBI lineage: Eukaryota > Viridiplantae > Streptophyta > Magnoliopsida > Fabales > Fabaceae > Glycine > Glycine latifolia. The sequence goes on along the minus strand of CM023948.1, from coordinate 29,357,338 downwards.
ATAAAGGTGTTGATAATCCTTTGTGCCCTTTAGGTAGTGGGGCTAGTCTAGTGGAGTATGCTCACCCTGCAGATGCATTGGTATTTGGTAGCACATAAAAAGTACACACTTCATGAGTTGGAAACGGAATGAGATGACAATTGCAAAACAAGTATTATGCTTTCTATGAACTTAAAATCACAAGGGACTATAAGAATAGCCAATCAAAACTAGAAGGGTTAAAATCATATACTCACAGGACTATCTTGATCACTGGATCCTCTCCAGCACCTTTTCAACCATTATTCTCTGCTGAGCACCACTCAATGTCTCTGAATTCATAATCGCATTAGCTACAACAATAGTTGTTTGTGGAGATGCTGCACTGACCTAAATGACACAATTTGAAAAGGAAAGCTGAAATTAATAGAACGAAACTTCCCCCAACTCCAACTCATAAATGATGGTCAAGCATATGCTTCATACGAGACAAGTCCATTTAAAGAAGCCAAGAAAAAGAACATAATATGGCACGCTAGAAATAGAGTGTTTCTGCGTACCCAAACACGTCCATTTAAGCCAACTGCTATCTCAAAGGACAGTTTCTTCCCTAAAGCATCAAGAACTGGACATGTGGGAGAACTGAGAAGCCTACAAACAACACAATCTCTCATGTCAAGATCTGTTAATGTTATGCATGGACAACAAAATTAAATTTCACAGGCATACATCCTTGAGAGACCGGTTGTACACTCAAACATATAGCCATCTTTTAGGGCACCAAATTCTGCTGCTTTCCCACTGGCTAAACAAACACCGAAACAAAATAAAAGGCAGAGTTAAGTCTGCAAAAATAAAATAGAAATAAATTTAAACTTAACCAACAAAAAACCTATAATTGATAGGCACAGAAAACAAGAACCTAAAATGAGGTTGAGAATAAACAACTACCATCAGTACACGCCAACTCTGGATTGATTCCAGGGTTTGCTTTTACGACCCGCGCATAAATCAAAGTACCTATCTGCAGGTGAAGCATTAGGCAAAAGAAAATACAACCTCCAGAAACATGATAGATCAAACAGACAGAGCATTGTTTGACACCCAGAGGGTAATGACAAGTCAAGTGCTAGCTTTACAGCTAAATCAAAAGATGAAACAGAAAATGTATATAATTTTGACACTTCAAAGATAATAGTCATATACATCTAACGGAAAAGCACTCTCTGCTTCATAGTCTTGGTCACATCCAAAAAGATAAATCAAAAACAGAATTACTAAGTTGCTGATTTGTTCCATATTCAATAAATCCAAGGACAATGGCCAGACTAAAAGGAGCTGCAACATGTGTTATTACTTATTAGTTGTTACGTTGCATTTGTAAATCCCATTTGGAAATTTCCTATTTTCACATAAGGCATAATTCATCCCAAGAAAAACTTATAACCTGCTCCACATCAGAGCCACTAGTGATGGTTTGATTCTGGACACACCCTGAAATCACAATTTTGTTTAGCCCGCATATGACCTTCCGAGGATCCAGAGTGCACTCTTAATTTTTTTTTTCTTAAACTTAAATGATAATGTCTCAATCATCTTGGTAATCTTATCTAGAAGGGTGACAATTTTAGTTAAAAACTATAAATAGCATTGTTTTAAAACCCAGACCGACCTGGACGGTTGGACCGGTTCGGCCATAAACCAGTGGTCGGGTCGGGTTGCATATCGGATTGTATGCTATTAGCCCAGTGGGGTTGTGGGAGCAACCCAGCCAGGTTAGCAGTTAAACCATGCTACAGTCTCTTATTTTAGAAGAAAAAAATTTAAAATTTTGAGGGGCTGGGAATGGAACCCAAACCCCAGACGTTTACCAAGCTTCTATTAACCACTGGACCAATCGTTTGAGTTGCAATATATTCTGCAAATCATAATTATATATCAAATCTTACATGAAAATTAATTTTTATAACATACCGCAAATTTTTTTATATTTTAACTTAAATTGATAAGTTTATTGAACCAATGTGCTAGAGTTATGCACGTGATATAATATGATAAATATATATTATTGTTATAATAAAATTTTAAAAACTAATATATATATATATATATACACTTGTTTTATTTGTTATGAATATCATGGATGAATGTCAATAGATTTAAAATTGTAGAATAAACTTGTGAAATTAAATTAATTTGTGACTCATTAGCTCGAGCATTGACCCAGTGACCAAATACCTGAACCTGGTCGATAGCTGGTTCGGTTTTTAAAGTTATGATAAATATGAAGTATTTTAACCTGTGAAGGCTGATTGTGCTGCCAAATGGGAAAAAGTATTTTAAAGAGTAATTTGGACAAGAATGAGTGCATAGAGAAGAGAAATGCCAATGTTTTCAACTATACATTTTCTTTTTCAACATAGGATATCAAGGCTGGTGAAAGATAAAAGCTTTTAATTCAAGCTCCATAGCTAATAACAATCCTACCTGTGACAATTTGATGCTTGAAGCATTGATGTGGAAAGAAAATAACCCAAGATTTTATGTATAGAAAATGAAATTTTAATATTAAAAAGGAGGAAAGGTACAGCTATAGGGTGAATAAGATTTCCACAGAATCAGACAAAACAAATACATAGAAAGAACATGAAAATAAAAAATAAATATAAAATGCAACTTTTCCCCAAGATAAAGCCAAGTTATGATGGTTGGAGTCCAAATTTCTAACTAGACATGACACAACTTTTCAAGCAGACTAGTTAAGCAACTTAAAATGTAAAGACCAGCATTAAGATCATGGATTGTAACTGACTTCAAAGGGTTTATGCTTTCTCTCATACTAGTCAAAGTTACTAGTGCCTCCAATGGTTGACCTCAGTGGCTCAGTCATCTAGTCCACAGTACAATGCATAATACTGATCCCTTCAACTATATTTAATTATTTATATTAATAATTGACGACTACCAAATGAACCTTATATCCTTTTACTTAGGGTGTACTGCAACAAACTCCTAAATTCCTTAAGAACCATTGTGATTGAAAATACCATTAACTAGAAAGTTGCAGTGATTTGTGATTGTGGTAGGCACTAGGCAAGGCTACTACAAATAAATAAATCCTTATATACTCCGAAAAAACATGTTTCTACATTTCATCAAAAATAGCTTCTCAACCTACAGATAAAGAGATGAAATGATTTACCGAAACTACACACAACATATGGCATTCTTCTACTTCTGAGTCATTAGAAATCAAACAAAATTTTAAGCAATTCGCATGCAAACATAATTTATGCTCACCTCAAACCTAGGTATATTTCTTCTAGTTCCTCCTTCAAATGCAAGCACTGGTAAAAATGCTAAAGCTGGTCCTTTTATGTCAACAAGAAAGTTCTGCACAGCAATAAATTGAGATTACCATAGAAAGAAACCCAGTGCTAGGTAAGAAACAAATTTAATTATTTTCAACTAAGAAAAAGCACAACAGTTGACATCAGTGTAATCAATGGTGGATGTCGGAACATGTTGGAAGGCTGAAATTCCTCCATATAAACACGGAATTGTGCCTTTGTAGGCAAAAACTAAAGGTTTTGAGGAAGGGTAGTGACATGTAATGGCTAATTCTCTTTTTAAGTCCTTAATCTTCATTAACAACTTAAGACAAATAAATACTAGAGCTAGATCCTACATAAAACTTAAAGTCAACAAGAAAACTTTCCTTACATCTGATCTGGAGTCTACAACAATTCCAAGAACAGAATCCTCTGCATGTGGCACATACTGAACAAAACAAAAACAAAAAATCAGAATATGGAAGGAAAAAATAGAATTTTTGTTCCTACGGGAAGAAACATTAAAATTCTACACTGTTATATAACAAGAAGGAAAATTAAATAATATAATTCAATGCTGAAAATAATAAAATAAAATTTGTAGGCATTAGGAGATAGTTTTCTGGCAAATGCAAACTGCTATTCATCTTAACAGCAAGAACCTAATTCCATATTGATATAGTATATGTATGAAACTACGAATTAAAATGGAAGAAAATGCACACAAACTTATCCTAATTTTGTGACTGCAATTGCAAAATCAATTAATTCAAGAGAGCATAAAATAGACCCAAAGAAAACATAGCAAAAGGTCCTCCACAAATTTCCTGATAGATACTAACTTCCAATGTAATGAGTCTAATGACCATAAAACATTGACACTTGCAAATAACAACACTGAAAATTGAAAACAATTGATTTGAGGATATTGTTCCCACCATCTTTGGGATTAGTCATCTTGTTGTAGATCAAAAAAACATATTAGCCCCTTCTACTAAAAATGCTCCAGGAATACATGTAAGATAAAATAAAACATTATTGATTTAAAGGCATATATAGCAATATAGCTATATTGCTATAAATATATGCCTTTAAATCAGCATGGTCATGTCAGTCAAAGCCATGCCTTGACACATTAATACATATAGCATGAACACAGTATGATACTCACCCTCTTCTGAGAATTTTCAACCCAGTATTTATTAGGCTTTGAGAACCTTAGTCTGCCAGCCTTCATTACAGAAATCGCATCACAGTCCTAGAAAATTGACATGAGCATGAATCCATTATTATTAACAGGATTGAACAGAATGAAGCAAATATATGAACTATCATCACATGTTATTTCCATTTTGTTTATAAGATGCTAATGAGGAGATGAATAAACAAATACAAAATCAAAAGCAAGACACCTGAAATTTTAGGTTAATGAAATTTTGAGTTCTGTATCACTTCATCCCTAAACAGAAGAAAAGCCAGTTCATAACTTCTAAGAAAAATTTGTGTACTTATGCTAACCAAAGTGATTTAAAAACATGAGAGCTGAGCATATGTACTGTGTCTAACATGCAAATGCATATAAACTAAAAAGGAAATATGGAGGTAAAAACAAGGCATCCTAAAATTAGTTATTGTCTGATAAACACCCGAGCAATTGGGAAACTGTCCCTCAAGAAAAAGCTGTTAAGGGAGGAGAACCAAGCCACTTAAGTACTCCACCGAGCATCCCATAATACTCGATGTGCGACTTAGGCACCCATAATACCCAAGTTTCTATCATTGTCAAAAATGATACGGAGTGTAGAGCCAACAAAAAAAATAGTGAGACACAGGAATTCAAATGTCAAACTGTCAATGAATGTTCTAAATTTTCGAAAAACCAGAGACATACCTGTCGTAGACCGCCACCAAGTTTAATTGTCTGGTTTGTCATGTTAGACAGATCAAGAATCACATCTCCAGGACACTATACAACCATTGACACAAATTATAATTACGACTGACATAAAAAACAATGTTCGGCGTTGTATGTATCCATGCACAACAGAGATGGATAAGGGCAAGCACTCACCACTGACTGGTCTACCAAATTTGTAGAGGAACTGGATGATTTTGTCTCCATTTTATTGAAACAAAAACAGGATGCAGAATAAATGGTTCTTAACTCGTAAGAAGTTCCAACAACTTGTTACCAGTAATTGTGAAATCATTCAGCATCCAAATGTAAGTTTTCACTTTTAAAACTACCAACAGCACAAGAGTAAAATTATCATTCTTTTGCATGAAAGGCAGCATAGAAAACCAAACCAATGCCATGAGAAAAATTACAAACAGTTATAACAATTTCTGCAAAGAGCATTTGCCACTATACTGGCTCCATGCTTTTATCTATGAGACTCAACAACACGTTAAAAAGAAAAAGAAAAAGAAAAAAAAAAAAGTCCATTGATATATGATAGATACAAATAACTAACCCCAAAAGCTTTGCACAGACGAAACAAGTTCCTTTGTTCTGCTATAAATAAGCAGTGAAAAAAAACTGTAATATTCACAAAAGACGCAGAAGATACTTGACGGAGCTTCGAGCTTACGACATAGCCGTATGCAAACACACATTATAGAGAGAGAAGAGAAGCATACCTAGAAGTCGCAGAGAGATAACAAATTTTTGAGCTGGAACCGTCGACGAATAATCAGTGAAAGTGGCAGTGTGGCACCATGACGGCGTCACTGTGAGGGTTTTGGGAAGAGATGAACTTTTCAGGTAGAGCGTGACTGTGAGTGAGGGTTTAGGTTAGAAGGATTAAAAATAATATAATTTAATAGAAAATATTTCTTTAAAAAAATATTAATTAATCTTTTATTAAATTTCTTAATAATTAATGAATTTTAATCAATTTATAATTAAATTAATAATTCTTCTAATTACAATTATTGGTTAATAACATCTAACAAATGATTCAAAATTATAAGTTTGTAAAATTAGAGAGACTAAATATTATAATTAAAAATCTAGATGACCAAAATCAAGGATTTAAAAAATTATATTTTTTTACTTTTAATAATATTCCTTGATGTAAAAATTGAATAAGATGAAAGAAATAGAAAATAGATTATATCTTAATGGCTAAAATATATTTTAATTTCTTGATAAATTAGTAAATTTTATTTTGAATCTCTAATAACAAAAATTGCATGAGTTTCTAATAAAACAAAAATTAGTAAATTTTTGTCTTTCAAAATAATTTTTTTTTAATCTTAGATATTTTATTTTAATTCATGATAAATTAATAAATTTTATTTTAAGTTTCTAATAAAGTTTATTCATTTGTTATTAGTCTCTATCAAGTATTTTTCAAAGGGACTAATATAAAATAAACATCATTTATTAGCAATAAAAAAAATCACTAATTTATTAAGGACTAAAATCAATTATGAATGATTAAAAAAAAAATTTATTTTATTAGGGACTCAATGTAAAAATATATAATAAGAATACAATAAAATTCACTAATATATAAGGATTTAAAACATATTTTAGTATATTTTAATCTATTATTTCATTTCATAGTATTATATAAATATCTTAATCTGAATTTAAAAATAAAAATTTTTCTAAAATTTTGCATTTATTTTAAAACTTTATTTTAAAACATATATTCGTATCCTTTTTTAAATAAGTTTATGAAAAAGATGAATTTGTTATTTAATTACAATTATAAAAATACTTTTGACATTATTACAACTAGTCTTTCTACACATGAGATGCACGAGAGTTCTTAAGTTAGGTGTAAATTAATCTAATTTATATTTTTCCAAATACTTTAATTAAATATCTTTGATGAAAGTTAGATAAATGTTTTTTTTATAGTATTTTAAATTTGTGAAAACATTTAATTATTAAAATTACCTACCTTTAATCGAGTAAAATATTTATTTTTGTTTTTACTTAAAAAAAATGAACTGTATTTTTTATTTTATATATAATATTATTTTTACTTTAAAGGTGGTTGTGCAGAAAGGGAACGTTTTTAACCATGGGTCGCTCATTTCAAATGTGGGAGAATAACGCACAGAGGGAATCAAGGCTTAATTTCACTTCTAAATCTCCTTGCTTTCAATTATTTCTTATTTTCTGAGATTTTTGTTTCTAAATTTGATTTTTTTGAAATGTGTTTGTGGTTTAATTATTGTTATTATTGTTTTGAGGAAGTTGAGATTTGTTTTTTAGTTTTGTTTTTGAATTTGTGTTACTATTTTGATTCATATTTGATCCTGGGGGTGAGTTTTTTAAATTGAGTCCGACGACGATGAGTTTGTCGATGCTAGGGTGGGGGTTTGATGATTTTGATTTGCTGTATATCGATTTTTTATTTATATAGATTATTACCTTCTTCCCTGAGTTTCAATAGATGAAGATTTGTTTCAATTGTTTTTGAGTTCATGTGTTGGAAAATAAACAACAAGGAAGGGAATAGGGATATTTTGGGATAAAAATTTATTAGAATATCATGTTAATTACATGCACAATTTATTAACTGTGTTAGATAGACTTGTTGAAATGAGTTCAAATTCATGATAAACACGACTCCCCATGGATTTGAGCTAAGTTGAGCTCATTTTTTTTACAATTGATTATAAAATTTAATTTATTCTTTTACAATCCGATCAGATTATCCAGATTGAATTAATAGTGGATTAAATTGACCTACTCAATCCACGTAAAAAATAACATTTTAATATTTTTTAAAAGACTTTAAAATATTTTCTTCATTTAACTAGAAATATAATAAAATTCACGTAAAATATACTTAATTTTTTAATACTATTTAACATTATTTTATTTAGTGTTTTGTTCAAGATTATTTTTAATAATTTTGCTATTATAATCCTAGGTTTTTAACTTGTTTTGTTGTAAGGAAGAAGAAAATTATCATGCAAAGTAACATATAGGACTTTAATTACATCATCTCAAATAAATAAAATCAATTTTGCATATCAGAGAAGGCTCAAATTTCTTCAAATTTGCTTCTCTTTTTCCTTTTTTTTTCCTCGTTTAATTAAATAGATTTGGCACCCCATTCTTTCATAAATATCAATGAATCTCTTCTCTTCTCTTTTCTTTTCTTTTCTGCTCCCCCCATTGATTAACTAATGCACGCCCGAGTTATCGTCAAGAGTCATAAGTGTAGGAATTTGGCCATGGTTAACAAAATCAATTTTATTCAATCTTAAGCAGCACAACACTTCCTCTGGAAGTTCCTCTTGCTTTTGTGCCTGCAAAAGCATAACAAATGGGGTATTAAAATATAGAAGCATACTAATACACCAATTAGGCAAGAAGGAAGAAGAACAAGGACAATTTATTAGAAAAAATATTACCCGACTAAGTGTAATGTAGAGATTAGTTGGAACTATACTAATTTTGGATCATGTAATAATTTTTCCTTGACAAATGATAATATCTGTGAATTCATATACAAGTAAAAAAACAATCTTGTATGTTTACTTGAATATAACTAATTTTGTCATATTTAATATTATTATTCTTAAAATATCTTTATTTAATTATAATTCTGTTTTCAATGACTGTTTATTATTTATGATATCAAGTTTTAACGAAAGATATTTTAAAAATTATTTTATTTTTATTTAAGATTAATAAAATTAAATGATGTCAATCAAATTATTTATTGAGTATATAATTAGTTATTTTTGTTTATATATAAATGGAAAGGAAGTAGCTTCATCAACTTGATTAGTGGAATGTCCAAACTAACTGTTGCATGACCATGGTATACCTGGATAGTTAGGCCAACATCGAGTATTCCATGCTTTACACGGTCTCGAAGCGAATCAAGTCCTTTCCTTGATATATAGCTAAAGCGATGTATATCCAGATCTATCTCAAAGTAGTTAGGTCCCTGTAATTAAAATACATAAATAATGCGTAAAAATATGTGGAGTAGAAGAATCATTCATTCTACATTCTCAAGTGAGCTTCATGCTATGCTAAAAGAAATGTTAAGATAAAAAGAACTTCAGAAAGATCTTTGTTACTCTAAGGAACAAAAAAAATGTTAAACAACTTAACATAGCTTGTGTGTCCTCTAAGTTCCTTTCAAATATTAGACATGAAATATGGCACATCCCTTTCTGAATAGTGAATACAAAGATTCATGTTAATCACCCTCGAAACACTTATACAAGATCTGTAACCTAATGTATATAAGTGAAAGTATAATTTCAATTCAAAAGACATAAAGGAATGTGCATCATTTGAATGTGTGTTTTACTAGTTTTAGAGTTTTTCAATATCCTTACGAAAATGTATTGAGTGTATCAAACGAACAATTAATAGATGAAGCAATCTTGTAATAGAAAATAGGAGAATCTTAACTAGTGTTCCAAAAATATTGTTTAAAGAACTTGAAGTAAAAAGTTTTTTTTATTGAAAGATGGATGATTACCTTTATTCATAGTTTTTTTTTCTGGGCTCTTCTATGGTTTTTACATTAAATATTTTCTTTTTTTTAATTCTTTAACCAATGTCCTAAGAACATTGGTTAGTCAGACCCTAAAAAATAAAAATAGATGGAGCAATCCTAAGGCTCTATTATTAGACCAAAAACAATTTAAACTAATTAGCAAAGGTGTATATAAAAATGTCAACACCATGATGTGCTCAATTTTGAGGCTTAACTATGTTAAACATTGCAATTTCAAGGATTCCTTCAACCGAGAAGTAGATACAAATTTTGAGCCAAGCAAGACATAAGTTTGTATATATATACCTTATAGAACTCGTGCTGAGGACGTGACAACACTGGCTTGCCATTGTAGGCATTTATAAGCTTCTTCTCTGCAGAATACAGATTAAGGTCCTCTGGATTAACAACTCCAGCCAAAATTTTTAGTCTCTCCCTATAGGGAACCACGCTTTCCTTTGTATACCCTTTCACCTTTTCTGTCTCATCATCTATTAATCTCTGTCAAACAAATACTGTTATTTAACTTAACAAATAAATGCTCAACTTGAAGCTAGGAAACTGAAGCAAGATCAAATTGGATTTTCACTTTTCTTCCTTAATGTTGGAAGATTAGAAATTAAGAATATATTTCAATTTTGAGAAGCTAAGGAAACTACTAGAAAGCCTATAAGCATGTCATATTAAGGACCTACTTCAAAAGGGTACCTAACAAGTTTTAACATGTATCTAGATAATAAACGGGAGCAATCAATTATTGGAAATAAAATCGAATATCTATGCACATTTTAAGGATAAGTAAACCAAAAGACTGAAAGAGATTATTCGGTTTAATAGGATTAGCCCTTAAAAGTAAAAGAGGACACACATGCAAATAGATATGATGTTAACCAAGTCAAGCTTGTTCTAAGCATCCACTTTGTTTTATTTTATTTTAACTCAAAAAGGTATATATTACTCGGTTAAGTTTTAAAACATGCCCCCCGTGTGGGTAGACAATTGCACTTCTTGATGTTAATCATTAAAACAGATTAGGCCTTGAACAGAAAACATAGTAGAACTAGTGATGTCAAAAAGTACTTAATTGCCAAGGACATGAATAATTAATGTAAGGATAATTCAATCAAACATTGAGATTATACTTCCTTTAGGAAACATAAGAAGAAATCTGGCACTGGCAGTAATTGAAGGATTTCATTACTTCCTTTTTATATTGTAAACATGCAGATCTGAAAGTTTAATGAAGTAACTAACTGTTGATGAGAAGAAATACCTTGATCATCCCCATAAAATTTGGTGAGATCTCTTTCTCAAAATTCTCAGACAATTTAAAATATAGTACAAGACTCAAGCCTTCCCCATTGGCATCACCAAGGAACACGCTAGCAGCATATGTTGGCAACTAAGGCAAAAAAAAAAAAAAATTAATTATGTAAGCACTCTCTAATGTTGTTCAAGTAGAAAAATAACAGCTATAGACCTCATCAAAAGGGAAGAATATTTGCGACTTGTGAACATAAAAGGAGCAAATACATAGTTTAGGACCAAACCTGTATATTAACAATGAGGAGGGAAGGTAAACTTTCATTTTCTTTGACAAGTGGAAGTTCAAGATGCTTAGCTATGTGACTTATCTTCTTAGGACAGGCAAATAAATCAACACCTATTGGTATGTAAGGGCAGGATTCTGGAGCAGGGCACTTCTGCTTATCTCTGAATAAAATATTATCACATATAATATCAGTTTTTCAGAAGAAACAAAAGGACTAACTAATTGATGAATATGTGCATAAAATGACAGAAGATTGACAGATTCAATTTTCTCACGTGCCTGAAAAAATTTTCACCGCGAAGATTGAACACTGAAGGCGAAATCGCAGACCATGTCCTAGGTAATGGCTTGTCTTGAATAGAAACTGGAATTTGAAGCCCCGCCCCAGGACGGTAAAGAAATTTCTCAGATGAACCTGTCCATCCACTCATTAATATCATCATAATTCTGAAAAGTTTGAATGTATGTATTGATATGAAGTTCCTAATGTTTTACTGCTTAGGCATTTTCAAATGATATATATATATATATAGAAAAGTAGCAATATAGATGAAACAAATACGGCAACACACAAAAGATTGCATTCTTATTGTTGGACAAGGTAACCCTCCAAGGTGTTCATAAATTTCACATTGAGAGATTGCAAAAAAAAAATCTATATAAAGAACAATAGCCCAAAACAATGAAAATCTTACACATAATGTACTTACACGATTCAGTCTTGTCATTTCCATCAATTGAAGTCCTTTTTACAGAAAGCATGATGACTGTTGATTGTTTTGAGCTGTTTTCTTGAGTTTTCTCCCCACTCTTACAGTTTCCACCATCTATTTTTAGATAGCTTTCGTAAAACTCTTCATACTTATGCCCTGAATCTACAATGCAGGATGCACTTTCATACTGGAGTAACTGAGTATTTGGGGCACTTCCCATAGCATTGTTGGGAAAGGGAAAACAATCTGTAAATCATAAAAGGAAGAAACAGATAAGTTCCATTAAGAAAATAAGAGCCAATTCTGAAATTAATAGTCACTAGGAACTACAAGACATGAATGCATTACCTCCATGCACACTGCTGAATTCATCATCTGAATCAGATTCTATAATGCTAACTGAGTCAAACCATGCTTCTTCTTGGTATTTTCCTGCGTAATATATACAAGTGTTCAGCATGTTTTACCAAAGGTAGCAATGTCAACTTCATGAAATCCATCAAGCTACATACAATAAGAAACATCATCAAAGAAGACAACCACGACAACAACAACAACAAAGCCTTATCCCACTAACTGCAATCAGCTGCATGGATCACAGTTAAATGGATTCATATCTTGCATGAGGGAAATCAAGTTACTGATCATTGGCCAAACATGGTTTGAAACTTCAGTGTTTCTAGTCATGATTTTGATGTAGCGCCTTTTTCTCATTTGTAATGCCTTAAATGTGGATAACGTTTTTTTTCATTGTTCAAAACATTTTTTTACTATTCAAAACTCTATCTAAAAAGTTTTAAGGACGAAAAAACAAAAATGAAAAAAAAAATTACAAGGGTGAAAATGAAAAAAACATTAAATTACAGGGACGAAAAAAAAGTATTTAACTCTCACTTTCAGACAATCATTAATTAACAAAAATCTCCCAATAGTTTTGTATTGCAGCAAGGAAGGAAGAGAGAGAGGGGGGATAAGAGAAAACACATTCATACCATTTGCATCAATTTGACTATGACTATGGTATTGTGTGAGATGAAACTTCATGTTTGAAACCTCTGATCTTCTGCAGGAGGGGGCTGAAGCACCATTATTCTCAAAGTCCAGGTGAACAAAGTTACTGAGAGAGAAGTCTCCCACACGGCTTCCGGCATTGCTAACCCTTTTCAAAGGCAATTCAGGAAGTGCAGTGGGAAGGCCGTTTCCTCTGCGTTTCCCAGACTTTTGTTTTCTTCTTTTCTGACCACTGCTCTTTCTGCTTGGATTTGAGGCACAGCTTCCCATTGTGGTGTATGCGATCTTCTTCATTAATCCGGTCAACATTTTTTCTTTCTTATGATGTATATCACCACAAAAGTATAGATTAAGCAGTGTGTCTATGATTAACCCCCCCCCCCTGAGAAGAAATTAGATCACCTTGCAGCCACACAAACAATCAAATTTGTACTAGATCAGCATCAAAAGGGTTATGGTTAATTTTTATATATTAGGATGAGAAAATCAACTTAATTTAATAGAAGTGGCTGGCTTTACCAAATAATCAATTAAATCGTGCAACAGCTAGCACATATACTGATATACATGTATACATATATATACCTTAAGTTAAAAAAAGAAAAAACAGCAATCTAGACAATGAAACACCTACGATTGATTATTACATGAAAGCCATCAATGTGATAGATCACATAGCTTTGTCTGCCACACACCACCTCAATTTGAAGAAAAACACCTGAATAGTGATGAAGAAAACGAGAATATATATAAATAAATAAATACATATACAATATCCTTCCATATAAGGATAATATTATTCATAAAAATAAAAATAAAGATTCGTACGATGATTAATTTGGATTGCAAGACTTGACAAAAATAAAACAAAACAAAACAAGATGTAACAACATTGGCCTGGATTCATAGTACATGTTCACATGAATTACACAATCCTGCTGAATAATGTCGAAGGGGTAACTAACATAAAACAACACATCACAGGTAGCATGAGCGAGTCACGTGAAAACAAAAGCTTACACATATGAAATAGAGAAAGAACACGTTGGTAAATAGGGAAGAAGAAGGAACATAATATATATATATATATAGACACACACACACTGCACATGCATGCACGAAGGATAAAAAAGGCTTGAAAAAAATTAAAAACATGTATATTTGAGAAAAGGGTCATTGGCAAAAGGATCAATGATGAAAATTGATAACAAAAGACGAAGAAATGAAAGAGAAAAATTCACCTGAGGGGGGGTATGGTATGAAGAAAGAGGTGGCGAAGGTAGCATAAAGGAGGAACCGTCGTTCCCAGAAAAGGAACTATGATTCCTCTCTCTTGGCTAGCTTCTCCTAGGTGTTGGTGTTGTTGGTTGTGGTTTCCTTTGTCCTTTAAAACTTGTTGAGAATTGAGAGATGATGATGAGAAACAAAAGAGACAAGAGAGAGAGAGAAAAAAAAAGAAAAAAAGAGGAGGGGTTCCAACCAAAAATGAAGAAAGAGACAGAAAAGATTTTGATAACTGCACCCAACACACAACACAACACAACCCCTCCGATCAATTCGGATCCTACTTCGTTGTCAGAGTCTTTATCCCCGTCCTTTCAAATCTCCTTCCTCTCTCTCTTCTCATTGTCACAAAGTCTATAAATACTTTTTTTCTTGCCAAGTACCACTATAATTAACCAGCGTCAAATGATTCAGGTCAAAGGTCAAAAAAATTATTGAAACATATTAATAATAACTTACCTCGTGTCCTCATCACAATTTTTTTAAATTATTTGTAACGTAGTTTTCAAGCTTTGGTTGAGAACAATTAAACCATTTTCTTGAGTAAATATTACATACAAGATGACTCTAGAAAATGTGGCAGGACATTTCTGAAAATCATGAATCATAAATTTATGATTCTTAAAAAAGATTGTGGCAGATAATACTAAAAATATTGGTCATAAATATTCTCATATGAACTTTCGGAAAATAAAAGAGTAACATTAGTATTTTTATCATAACTTTTAAATATTTATTACATTAAATTGTTTTAAAAAGTAACATAATATTTTGATTGTTATAAAATTTGTTTTTTAGCTTTAGAATTTTATATTTTTATCTTCTCCATGAGAATATTTTCATGGAAAACATAGAGAAAAAAATTCTTAAAAAAATTCTGATAATGTTATTTTCTTAAGAAAATAAACCAAACATAAAAAACAAACACTAATCTCTTAAAAATTTTAGGAAACTAAATTTTTTTGTTTGTGACAAAATTTCCTATGTAACAATTAAAGAGTTCTTTACACTGTTAAGGGTTAACCAATTAAAAACGTCATACAGTAATTTTGTTGATTTTTATAATAATTGTTTAAAAATATTTTTAATATGATTTTTGATTGATTAGTACAGTAATTATAAATCTTTCACACTACAAGAAATTATTTCTTTTTTATATATATATCTTGAATGCAAGCACCAGTAACTAATATATAAAGCAATGCTTAGTTAAAGTGAAATACAGTTCAATAAAAGTGCGTAATGAAAACAATGCTTATTATGACGTTTGAATATTAATGATATTAAAACAATTGATAAATAAATTTTATAGTTTTGATATAATAATTAGAAATTAGAGTCTAATTTTCAGGTACTGTCAAGTAAAAAAATTATAATAGTAACTAATTAACAATGTTTTAAATATGGATTTTAAATACATGATAATAAATAATTGGATGATATTCTACTCTATCAGTGTATTTCTTTTTTTTTATTTGTTAACTAAGCAGTGAATTTGATTAAATTCTATGAATTATTTATTTAGTCAAATCCTATGAATTATTTATTTCGTCAACAAGAGATTTCTATTTTTACCTGTACATTGTTCATGACAGAAAAATGGATAGTTAATTAAGTTAGCGTGAAAAATAGCTTCTTTTAGTAAATTACTATTTTAATATATATTTCATAGATTAAATTAATATCTGAGTGAATAGAATTAAACTAGTCGATAAATTATCTTGACCAACAAAATATATTTGATATCATTTTTTTATTTTTAAAAAACTATTTGAATCAACAGAATTAACGTGTGAATAAATTATCTTGACCATCAAAATATATTTTATATTTTTTTTTTAAAATACTGATATGACTAATGTTTTATTAGATTAAATTTAGAATTTTTTTAATAAAAGTTATTGACATATTTTGGCCGATATGTCCATTTTTCTCAAGTTCATATCACTATTTAACAATAAATAATTTAAAATATAACTCTTATGATCATGAAATGTAGTTAACTAATGAAATTGGGAAAGTAAGAACAAATATCTATCATTACGTGAAAAAATTCTACGGATAAAAATATTATTAAAAAATAGATGTAAAGATACATAAATATTCTCTTACTTTATAAAAAAAAAACAATTCTCTTAGGTTTTTTTTGGCATAATTTTCTCTTTGAATTTTTGGTACATTTGGACTTCATTATTCTGCAAATTTAAAATACCTCGCGTTATTCAATTAAATTATAACACAGTTCTTGGAACCAAAATGATTTATGTATGTTTCACATGCATATAATATGTTTTTTTGTAATTAAGTTTGTAGTCAAGGGTACCATACCATCGTTTAGTATGTTTAAAGAACATCTATTGAAAAAAATTAGTCCCTCAAATAAATTCAGCTAGGGATACGGATACCCTACTTAAAAAAAAGACATATATAGTTCTTAGAAAAATTCTTATGTATCTCACTTCTCTAACGAAAATTCTAATACAATTTTTTTTAAATTCAAACACCTGGTTAGTTGATTACTTGAGTGGAATAAGATAGGATCTTTAATTAATCTAACATATATATCATAAATTTAAGTTTGCATTCCCCTCTTTGAGGTGACCGTAATTTTCTATTTTTTATAATTAAAGATAAATAAATTTTAAAAAATTGCAAAAATATAACTCTAAATAAAAATTCAATGACATACTTAGTACATCCTACGTATATAAATATTTGTTATTATATTACAAACGAATTAATGCAAATCATGGAAGGTCACAATCATGGCAGCGTAGCAATACTTTCAGTTGCTAATGCGTGTACATCTGGTAGGCATGAGGAGAGTGACGGGACTTTTGCCTAATTTAAATGAACAATTTTTTGCATTTACACATATATAATCCAAAAAGAGAGCTTGCGAGTGTATTTAAATGGAAAATCGTAACAAGAACTTTTGATTGTCGTATATAACATAAGTATTTAGTAAAGAATTCAAACTAGTTCATTTTGATCATATAATAATTAGATATATATATATATATATATATTAAGTTTACATATATTATATATCTTTATGTTTTTAGATAAATTAGTTCCATTGGAAACCATTCTAAATAAATATGCACTATATGATTAATTCATTGGCAATTGTGTTTTCTTCTCAAATGTACGCGTTCTCTTTCAAGTTTCAAAGTCTACAATATTATTTTAATGTTTAGCCGAATGGGAAATGTCATGATAATAAAAATATATAGGGCATGAATATTAAGTACATGTAACCAAAGACAATGTAGCTAACTAATTAAGAGCTCCTGTCCCTTTTTGTCATAATAACCCACGCTTTTGTATTGAATAATAAGAGTGAATGATTGAATTTGTGTCCTAAGTAACAAGGACATAACTAGATATTAAGTCAATAATCTTGCTAATCTTACCTACCAAATGAAAAAAAAAAGTATGATTAATTCAAGAAACAAAGGAATACTATATGATATGAAGTGCATTAAGTTACCAATGGAACTACTTAACCAAACTACTCTACAGAAAGGCTTTCCTATACGAGACTTTTTTATATCTGCCACAATTATTTTTAAAATTTGGCTAAATGCCACGAGGGTCAAAGTATTTGTAAAAATGCCACGCGGGCTAGTTCGCTAGTCAGAGAAGCGAACTAGGTATGCTGAGGTGGCGCTACTCTGAGCAATGAACCAGTGCCCCATCAGAACCGGGCAGGACACGTGGCAGATGGACAGAAGTTCGCTAATAAGGACAGCGAAGTAGGTACGTAGTTCGCTAGGTGTCATAGCAAACTATGTAGATGCATGCCACGTGGCTACGTAGTTCGCTGGAGGCAGTAGCAAACTATGTAGATGCATGCCACGTGGATACCTAGTTCGCTGGAGGTAGTAGCAAACTATGTAGATGCATGCCACGTGGCGCTTTGCTAGTTTGCATGTCATAGAAGCGAAGTAGGTGTTTGCTAACCACACCAGCGAAGTCCAACCACACCCCACCTATTTAATGAGACCACCCCCACCCCGAATTTGTATGTTGGCTGGCTGAGAGAGTATTTTGCTAAAAAAAATTTTAATCGGTGCTAGTATTTGGAAGTGATATATTATTCAATTTTTTTTGAATCTGTTCAAAATGAGTGGTAGAGGGAATGGTTTAATCACCATTGTATATCATAATGGGAGGAGATATGTTGGAGCGAATGGTCAAGTGTTTGAAGGAGAAAGTAAAATGTTTCGTATTCCTTCAAGATGCAGTTATGATCATTTGATGAAAATGATATACAAGAAGTTGCGGTTACAACGGGGTCAATCTATATCTCGATTGAGTGCGAGATGTGCATCTGGTAACCCGGTGCAGTGGGTTGGTGTGGATATTGTAGATGATGACGATGTAACGTTAGTTACAGACGCATGCACATCCGATGGAGAAAATCCCAGATTTATAGAATTGTATGCGGAAATATATTTTGGTGGACAGTCAAGTAGTCAACAACAATCAATTCCAAACATTGGCTCCATTGACCTTAATTTAGACCCGATGGTGAATTCGGAAGATAGAGATATATCCTCATCATCACAACCACCGCCACCAACGCAACCATCCCAGCAAATCGATTATGAAGATACAGAAATAACGCCGGCCCACGACCCAGCTTGGCCCATGGATAGTTCTGAGGAAGAGGATGATGAAGGTGTTGTTCCAGATAGTGCGTCATCGAATACGGACGTAGACGGTGATTTTGATCGTGCTTTTGAAATGCCTTCTCCAGGGATTGTTGGAATGCAAAATCAGCCTCCGATTGCAGGTATAGACGCATTATTGTGTGTTAGTTAGTAGTGTTATTGTTAATATATTGTTTGTTAAGCATAACGATGTAGTCAATGTCAATGTGTGATTATATAGGAGAAGGCAATGTACCTTTTTGGTCTAACGTAAGCCATTACACGAATATCAATTGGGCATACCTAGATCAGGAGGCAGATGACATGGAAGGAGTACAGGTACCTAACTGGGAGATGGGTCAAGCGCTATATAAGGGGCAGGTATTTGGGAGCAAGATGGACGTGCAAATGGCAATAAAACAATACTGTATGGCCTCCAATTGGACAACCGTAGTTGCAAAAAGTGATACGAAAAGGATTATTATGGTTTGTGAATATCATAATGACGGTTGTCCATGGAGGATGAGGGCATACCAAAAGAAGGGTTCCAATGAATGGGTTGTAGGCATATGGAACAATGAACACACGTGCGTTAGACTTCATCTCTCCCAGGATCACAAACAGCTCGATGCAAATTTCATATGTTCGTTGGTCCTAGGTACTTTAAATTGTTATACAATAATATGTATATTTGGGACATGCTTAATTTACTGACTTGTTTTTGTCTAACGAATTACAGAAATGATTAGGGAGGACCCTAGTGTTAAAATCAGCTTAATTCAGGAAAGGATTTCAACAACGGTAGGATTTCATATATCATACAGCAAGGCATGGATGGCAAAGCAAAAGGCGATTGTTAAGGTGTTTGGGGATTGGGATGAATCGTATGCGTTCCTGCCAAGGTGGTTGGGTTATATGTTAAATTTTTCTCAAGGGTCTGCTTATAAGTTGGAAACGACGGACCATTATGTTGAAGGACAACTGGACGGAAGTCGTAGGGTATTCAAGAGGGTGTTTTGGACATTTAAGCAGTGTTGTGATGCTTTTAATTACTGCAAGCCCGTTATCAGCATCGACGGTACCCATTTGTATGGGAAATATCGGGGAACATTGCTTATTGCAACATCAATTGACGGCAACAATTACGTCCTTCCACTAGCATTTGCGGTTGTTTCTGGGGAGGATATTGACAACTGGTCGTGGTTTATGGCACTTATCCGTATTCATGTAACGCAAAAAAATGGAATATGTCTTATTTCAGATCGGCATGCAGGCATAATGGCGGCGATAAACAATGTTGACCTAGGATGGCATCCACCGAGGGCATATCATGTGTTTTGCATTCGCCATTTGGCGAGCAATTTCAATCACAAGTTCAAGAATGTCATGTTGAAGAAACAGTTGAAAATGTTAGGTAAGCCATCGTCGTCTCCTTTGTGGTTACATGTACATTAGCCATAATTAAGTAAGTCGTTATATTTATGTTTTCTTTGTATGATGTGTAGGTTATACAACCTCGCGTTTAGATTTTGATGTCGGGTTGGAAAAATTTAGAGAAGCAAGCCCTCAGATAGCCGCATGGATTGATCGAATCCCAAAGGAGAAGTGGAGCGTAGCTTATGATGCAGATGGACGAAGATTTGGGCACATGACAACCAATATGTCAGAGGTTTTTAACAAGGTACTGAAAGGCGCAAGAAATCTTCCTATTACTTCACTTGTGCGATTCACATACGCTCGACTAGTCACATATTTTTTGCAACATGGGGGTGAGGCCCGTGAGGAGATGGCGAGAGGTAATCATTTTGCCAAATTAGCGTGGCAAAAATATTTGAGGTTGATTCATAAATCCGGTTCACACAGTGTTGTTGCTTACGACACACATAACAATAGATTTGAGGTGCAAGAGTCGTACAACATTCGTACTCATCGTGGCGGAAAGAAATGGTCGTTGTCGTTATCAGAACGAGTATGTCAATGTGGTGAGTTTACTACATTCAGATTTCCTTGTAGTCATGTGATTGCAGCTTGCAGGTCCACCCACATCGACCCAACTCAATACATAGACCCCGTGTACAGTGTTGCGTATCAGTGTCAAGTGTATTCATCTCAATGGTTTCCAATTGGAAACGAAGACTTCATACCTACGACTGGACACGCCACCGTTTTGCCTGATGTTTCCCTGAGGCGTAAAAAAGGAAGGCCCCCTACTACACGCATACGCAACGAAATGGACTCGCGGGAAGGATCAACGACTCGGACAAGATGCGGTTATTGTAAGGTGATTGGTCACAACAGACGAAATTGTCCTTCACGGTTGCAACAGCATCAGTAATGTTTATTTATGAGTTGTATGCGTTTTAGTATGTATCACTAATTCGGCAATATTATGGAAATGATGCAATTTAACCGCATATTAATCAAACACATGTCCACCATAAAAACTACCAAATGCGTACAATAAATAAATAACAAATGTCCAAAATAAACCAAATGTCCAAAATAAAACAAACGCCCTATAAATAACAAATGTCCAAAATAAAACAAATGTCCATTAACAACACATAAATAAAATCAATGTCCCTACGCGTCACGGTGGTCCCCATGAAATCCTCCACATCGAGTCATGTCATGCTCATACGGTGACAAATGACATCGATGTCGTGCTCCCCTGGCTGGGTTGCGCCTAACTAGTCGGTCGGGGTCGTCAGCCTCATCATCATCACCACCATCACCTCCGTCATGCATGGCGGACGCTAAGAAATCCCTAATAGGGTCAGTGTCACTGCTGGAGCCCGGGGAAGACGCCGGATGTGTCGAATGTGCCGCCGGAGTAGTAAACATCGTATCTGCATCTGCTGTGGGCTGTGCAGGCCTGTACAACTCTGCTGGCGTAGTAGGTGCCGCAGAATACATCGGATACTGTGGAAATTGGAACCCTGGCTGTGGCATCGGAGGCACAGTATACCATGGGGGATACTGCGATGGTGGAAACGGGTGTTGTGCACTGCTAGAAGATCCAGCCTCATAGGTAGGCGGCCAATAATACTGCTGCGATGATGACCCGGTAGGATAGCCAGGTGCGACGAATATGCCAGGAGGACGGGGAGGAATACCTGCAAGTCTGACAGGTCTATCAGCTACTGCGGGGGGCGGACTGATGAAGGGGCAACCCTTCATGACGCGCTCGCCGGTTAGTCCGAACAACCGGTGGAGGGGCCTCAGTCTGGCGCCGGACAGGTGGTGGGGCATAATCTCCTGGATCTGTGACTCTTTCTAAGTCGTCACATGCGACCAACATGCGGACCGCCTCGTCGTACACCTGTCTCATGTCGAAGGCCCCCTGCGCTTGCGACTCAGGTGATGCCATATGAACAATCGTCTCTGCACGATCAGTCTGCATATAAAACGTCATTAGTTATTGACAATATTAACTTAATATTCATATTTAAATTTCATCACCGCAAATGAACCACATGTGCATGGAAGGCGGCTCTTTGTGTCATCCAACGTCGTGTCACAGTAAAGTACCATTGCATGTACTCACTGTTGACAGATAAATAACCGTCTCTCCGCATCGGAGGAAGATCCTGCAAGACAAGGGCATCTCTGTCATCCCACTGTGCAATGAAGAAACGATGTCAGTGCCTCCAGTCGACATCCGTCTTGCCGATAGTAGTGATCGTTAGCAGCTCACTGCAGTTAATCGGATCCGAGGGTATATGCTGGTCATACCCGAACTGCCGTAAAACTCTGTCCGGCTGCTGGTAGACGACATTCTTGTAGCAAATCAGAGGACAGACCGCCAACCATCGTCTAGCCATCTGAACATCTGGTGGATGCACCACATCCACAATATCGTATGGCCTCCAACGAATGTCCCTCCTTCGCATAACATCCATGTAATGACGATATCTGCGAATATGGGTAAATCTGGTTTGGCGTGTCTGATAAACATTAAACCTGCAACACAATGTGAGCAACACACAATATTAGCAACAACAACATATACTAAGAATTGTAAAATAAACACACAAGTTGAATACCTGTTTCCATAAATCTCCTACATCATGACATCCTGATCGTCCACACGCGGAAGGGCTGGAGAGATAGTCGGGAATCTCGTCCACGCCCATAACTGCAACAGCAATGCACATCCGCCCATGTCACGGCATGATGCACGTGTGGCCCTGCAAAGCTCCCTATAAAGACTCGCAAGCACGGCAGATCCCCAGCTAAACGAACATGTGCGCTCAAAGTCGTCTAGAAAAAGGAGATATAGAGCTGGCACAAAGCTCGAGGCGGTATCCACGAACAACGTTCCGCCTAAAATGCGCAATATCAATGCGCGGGTGTACCTAATCCGTCCAACCTCAGTGTCGGCATGGACGGCATATACACCGAAATGCTCCCGTAGAAAGTGGAGCCCCAGCAAACCTCCATGCAAGTCTCGACCCGCGTCAGGCTGAACCCCTAAAAGGTCACCAATCAACTCACGGAAGTTATGGCGTCCAGGCCGGCCGGATACAACCTGACCATCAGTCGGCAGCCCCAGCAGATGATGCACATCCTCAAGGGTGATAGTCACCTCACCCATGCTCATGTGGAATGTCCGTGTCTCGGGGCGCCATCGCTCAACAAGCGCCGAAACGAGGTGATGGTCTATCTGAAATAATAGACCAAACCACAATTACATACACATTATAATGGAACCATAAAAACATAATACACGCAATGTTTCATACTTTATGTTTACCTCATGATTGCGCAGACGCGCAACGTGGTAAAAACCCGCCTGTATAAGCCACGGGTGGATATCCTCAGGAATAGCAGAGTGATCGTGTGTGGCGGCATGCCTGACATTAAGCACACGATCCCGTGCGGTCGGATCACTTTGTGCATTCCACACATTAGTGGATATATGTCTATCTTGCAACGTTAACAACGTCCGTACAGATGGACCAGGATCAATGACACTGACCGCATCCTCACCCTCTGGCGGTGCCGGCACACTCTCATCGTGATCCATATCTGACTATGTCTAACCCTATATTTATTTAAAAAATCATTTCCTATGCTCATAAATAACAAATAATAAATATGTTAAATTGTTAAATACGTATATATTCATATTTTAATTTTCATTTGAAACATTATATCAATACTAAAGACTAAAAATACTTTTATGTTTAATCTTTTTATTTCATTAATTCTTTCACTTACATAAACATGTTTAACTAAAATTTTATTTGCCTTATTTGTTTTACATATTTCAGATGATATACCATATAAAAAATAATATATATATATATATATATAATTACAAATTAAAAAAACTACTCCAAATTGAATGTCATTAAATCTAATTAACTAAATCTAAATTTTTTTTTAAAATTATATTTTTAAACCAATTCATCCTCAAATAATTACATAAATAATGTTTTTTAACAATTAATTAAAAATGATAATCACTTATAACATCAAAACAATGACAAACTCAAATAATCATGTACCCTATAAATTATCAATGTTAATTTCAAACTATTGGTCTTCTAACCTAAAGTTTCAACATGTCATCTTACCTAATGTTTCAAATAAAATCATCTAACCTAATGTTTCAAATTTAGAACCTATATATAATACATCAACATATCCAAAATAATTATTTGTAATCATTTTTCATCTTTTAATTTTTTTCCACAAAAATATCAAAAAAAATTAAAATTAAATTAAGTTAAATAAATATGTTAAATTGTTAAACACGTATATATTCATATTTTATTTTTAATAAGAAACATTATATCAATATTAAAGACCGTATAACCAAACAAATCATACACTAATATATATTTCTTTATTTACATAAATTGTTACAAAATAATACATTGTAAAAATACTTTTATGTTTACTTTTTTTATTTAATTAATTCTTTTACTCACATAAACATGTTTAACTAAAATTTTATTTGCCTTATTCATTTGACATATTTCAAATTATACCATATAAAAAATAATATATATATATAATTACAAATTAAAAAAACTACTCCAAATTGAATGTCACTAAATCTAATTAACTAAATCTAAATATTTTTTTAAAATTATATTTTTAAACCAATTCATCCTCAAATAATTAAATAAATAATGTTTTTTAACAATTAATTAAAAATAACAATCACATATAACATCAAAACAATGACAAACTCAAATAATCATGTACCCTATAAATTATCAATGTTAATTTCAAACTATTGGTCTTCTAACCTAAAGTTTCAACATGTCATCTTACCTAATGTTTCAAATAAAATCATCTAACCTAATGTTTCAAATAAAATCATCTAACCTAATGTTTCAAATTTAGAACCTATATATAATACATCAACATATCCAAAATAATTATTTGTAATCATTTTTCATCTTTTAATTTTTTTCCACAAAAATATCAAAAAAAATTAAAATTAAATTAAGTTAAATAAATATGTTAAATTGTTAAACACGTATATATTCATATTTTATTTTTAATAAGAAACATTATATCAATATTAAAGACCGTATAACCAAACAAATCATACACTAATATATATTTCTTTATTTACATAAATTGTTACAAAATAATACATTGTAAAAATACTTTTATGTTTACTTTTTTTATTTAATTAATTCTTTTACTCACATAAACATGTTTAACTAAAATTTTATTTGCCTTATTCATTTGACATATTTCAAATTATACCATATAAAAAATAATATATATATATAATTACAAATTAAAAAAACTACTCCAAATTGAATGTCACTAAATCTAATTAACTAAATCTAAATATTTTTTTAAAATTATATTTTAAAACCAATTCATCCTCAAATAATTAAATAAATAATGTTTTTTAACAATTAATTAAAAATAACAATCACATATAACATCAAAACAATGACAAACTCAAATAATCAT
>CM023948.1:29150536-29308249 GCA_013407115.1 Glycine latifolia | reverse complement strand
TATATATATATATATATATATATATATATATATAATTAAGATTTAAATTTGTTGCCAATTTTTTAAAACTAAACAGAATTTAATCAATTATTTTAAATAAATTTTATTTGTTAATATACTTTGACCGAACTGATCTGAGTGCAACCTTCTGATAAGTTTCTTATCTATGATTTCTTTTGACTAAAATTGTTTACATATACAATAGGCATTAGACAGAGTTACCCCACCATACATGAGCAACTCCAACATAGTAATTTTCTAGTATCATTGCACAGTATAAGGAAAAGCAACAATAAAAGAAAGCCAAACCTGGTCAAACACAAAACAGTGAGTTGGTCATTGATGCTGGATTTAATTAATATTCTTACACCTATTATACAATTTATTACTACTACAATTTTTTTCATTAAATATACGATGATGAAGACAACAAAGAAGAAACGAATAGAATAACGGGTTCACATGCGGCTCTTAATTGAGTGTTATAGGATTTAAATTTTGATTTATTATTAAATACAAAATGAATTATGTTGAAAAAGAGTCACAATTTCCCATCAAGATTAATAACCAATTTCCCTTAAGAGTTATTTGGTACTAATATAATTATAAAAATAAAAAAAATACAACAATTAAGAGAGAGTGAAGAGAGAGAAAGCGTTGCATGCGTTTTTTTCTGAGCAAGTTTTTAAGGGATTATTGTTGGCAATTAAACAAAAGCAGAACCAAACAACTGTCCATTGCCGTGAGTGTGGCTTGTGAGTAACAACACATGATTTTGCCTATGGAGAAAGGTAACACACAGCACAGCACAACACAACACAGAGGGTAATGCTAATACCCCAAAAAAGTAAAAGGGTGGGTCATCATATTATGACATAAAATTTCCCAGCAAAGAAAAGAGAGAAAAAAAATCAAACACAAACAAACTCAATTCAACTCACTCTCCCACCACACCACACAGCCAGCATAGAGATCTATTCTCTTCTCTCTGCAAAAGCAAAAAGCTTTGCAAGCAAGCACCCCAACATCTAAAAATCCAGAAAAAGAAAAGGCCATTTCTTTACATCTTCCATGAACTGGGTAAGGTTTGTCTCTGAGTGAACCAGACAAACCTTTCCTCACTCTACCCACACACACAAAAACTACCCCATTCTCTCTCTCTCTCTCTCTCTATCTATCTTTGTTACATCTCTTTCTGCCAGCTCTTTGTAGCAACATGTCATTGCAAGTTTTTTTTCTTTTGCTGGTCCCAGAGTGAAATCTTTGGTTTTTCTTCATCCCTTGAAAAGAACTTGAGGGGAAAGTGGTGAAAGAGGGTGGATGACAGTCATCTGCAGTTCTCTTTCTGGTTGTTGGTGCTGATTGCATTTGTGTGTGTGTGTGTGTGTGTGTGTTTGTACTTTGTGTACTTCTCCTTCTGAGTTTGTGTTTGCAAATTTGCATTCATACTGAAAGATGAGGAAGAATGGGTGGCAGCTACCTTATCATCCTCTCCAGGTGAGTGTAAAGTTTTGATTTTTATTATTTTTTTGAGGATTTGTTACTGTTTTTTTTGTGGGGGGTTTGTCATTTTGACAAATTTTCTTTTGTGTGTGAAGGTGGTGGCTATTGCTGTGTTTATGGCACTGGGGTTTGCTTTCTATGTGTTCTTTGCTCCTTTTGTTGGGAAGAAGATGTATCAGTATGTTGTTATGGGTCTCTACACACCCCTGGTAACCCAATCTTAAACCTTTAACCTACTTTATGCTCATTTTACTGATTTCATGTGGGTTGGTGGAAGGTGTGATGAGATCCGTGATTGTTGCTTTCTGATTCAAGGTTTTGGTTTCATGTGTCTCTAATCTTTATGTCCAATTTGGGTTCCTTTTACTTTTCTATTTATTTTTATTTTATTTTGGGGTTGGCATTTAGATGGTGTTCAATTTAATGTTGTATGGATTTGTGTCTGCATAGCTTATGAGTGGCCCATTTGGCTGCTTATTATGCCCTCCTTAATTAAATTATCATCTTCTCTATTAGTATTAAATTGTTGATACATGTAGAGTAAGCCCTTTGTTGAATCTGGGACGTGTTAAATTGTTCATGGAAGATACCTTGAATGTGCTACTTATAAAGAGGGTGACATTGAATTTTGCAATGGGTGACGAGATAATTTAATACAATTAAGCAGAATGTTGAAGCCATTGCAAAATTCAACGTGTGGCCTCTTTATAAGTAGCACATTCATAGGAGACATTGAATTCTGTCAGTGCTGAATATGGGTGCATTTAAGCAGATGTGGAAGTTGGAATTATATTATGTATGCTTTCCGATGACATATCCATGGATGATGAGATAGCTTTTGTCTGCTGGTCATTATGCCAATTGCCAACTGAATTATCAGCATTGTCTTGAACCTTTCGGTTTTAAGATTTTAAGAAAAATGTGGAATTAGAACAATACGCAAACATTATACTATTAATACTAGATAAAGGAAAATGTGGGCACTATAAAAATTAGCAGTTTCGTACAGCTGTCTTAACATAGCATAGCACTAACAGTTGCAACTTGGTGGTGGTTTGGTTTGGAGATCATTGCAGATAATGGTTTAGGTGCTATCTTGAGAGTTTGGAATTTGCATTTATGTAATTGCTAAGTTCAATGAGACTTTAGGGAAACGGATTCGATATCATTATAGAGCTTCTTGGTAAAATTAATTGTTTTCCTTAATGAGCCATGAGACCATAAACTGCAATAAAATGTTTGAATTGGGTTGGGTAAACTGCATTAAACACTTAGTTAAGAAGGAATTCTCTAGAAAATTGACTAGTGAATTTCGGTTTCTGTGATCTATCTGTAATTATGATTTATGACAAAATATTATGGTGTAGTTTGATTTGATCCATGTATCCAACCTCACCTATGGTTGTTGTTGTATTTGTGGATTTGTAGTTTCACAATCTTTAGATTTTGAACCCAAAAACTACTTTAACTATTCACTAGTGGAGAATGAACAAATTCATGGGTTTATGAACTGAACTCACAACAATCCTTGACTTGTATAATGTTAGTCTTTAACCGTAGAGCCAATGGAATATTAAATGGGTGGGTAACAATACATGCCCACTATCCAATAAATACAATATGCTTGATTATCTATATTCTGGATAAGTTTTTCTAGGCTGATATGCTTTTGCAACCTATGTTCAACTCTTTATAATTTGTCTTGCTGTTTGCTCTTTTTGTTCGACCTATATATGACTATGGCCATTTTAGGGCTGCTAGCTTGCTACTGCCTTGCATCGCTCTGTCTGTGTGGGTGAATATTTCTGGCTTTGAATGTGCTTGCAAGTTGCAATACACCTTACCAATATTGAGTGACAAATGGTTATTTTGATACCAATCGTATACACTTGTAAATGATGGGAGCTATCTGTGTGGTAGTCTTAATCTGCACAAAGGACATTATCATGTTGTAGTAATATACTAATACGTCAACTCTTTCCAGATTACTTGTGTCTTTGGACTGTACATTTGGTGTGCAGCATCTGACCCTGCAGATCCTGGGGTTTTTAAGTCCAAAAAATATCTTAAAATTCCAGATAGCAAAAAGCTTGATGGACATAAGAATTCTAAACTAGGAGGGGAATCAACTTCGTCAATGCATGATGGAAATGCTTCAACTGTTGGACCAAAATCGGTCGATAAGGAAGAATTGGGAACTGAAGCAAGTTTTAAAGATGCTGCTATTTCTACAAAGAAGAAAAATGCATCATCACCTTCTTTGTCCTGTCTCCTGTTGGTTTGCTCTCCTTGTGCTTATATTTGTGGTTGCTCAAGTTCAAGTAACGAATCTTCTGATCAACAAGCAAGTGAAGATGGCATGTTCTATTGCAGTTTGTGTGAAGTTGAGGTGAGCAGAAGCATTTTTTGACTAAACCTTTTTACTCCAAGTCTATTGTAGCATTATTGGTGGGGGTGAACACGTGCATTCCTTGATCTATTTTCACCTTAACAATCCTCCCAAGCGGAATTCAGATATACCATATGTGCATTCCTTGATCTAACCCTTCATAATGTCACCAGTTCTATTTTACAAAATTTGTGCTCATCTAGAAATGCATATATTTTTAGCATTACAAGAATGCTTGGAGGTTTCATTCTGTCAATTTTGTTAATAAAAAAATTGAATCATTGGGGAATACTATTATTTCAGGTCTTCAAGTATAGCAAGCATTGTAGAGTTTGTGACAAGTGTGTTGATCGCTTTGATCATCATTGCAGGGTATGATAATTTGAATTCTCTTTTCTTTGCTTATCAGTTGATATATCTCTGAAAGACTGTTGCTTCCATGATTTTGTAGTGGCTGAACAACTGTATTGGGAAAAGGAACTACAGAAAATTTTTCACCCTTATGGTTGCTTCTCTCCTCTTGGTAAGCAAGATTTTCCACCTATGCTTTGTTTATAATTCACATGTCCAAACATTGCATTATCATTATCTAAAATCTGCAAAACCATACTCTACAATTCAAACAGGTTCTTCTCCTGATCACCATATTTCTGAAATCCTCTATTCTCAAAATACTATTACTTCATTCCTTTGTGAGGCTACTTTAGTTCCCCATCCTACTGGAACTGGATTAGGAAATGAGAGCTTAGTAAGCAGTGGTATTAGTCTATTAGACTTCTAGAGAACTTATGACTTGGTTTAGTAGAGTCTATAATTTTTATATGCTCAGGAAACCAAGGAGCATGCTTACATATTTTGTTTCCCTTGTTTCCTTGTAAAATACTTGATATTCTTCCTATCAAGTGTCAAAAGTTGAACCATCCTAAAACCCAACTTACTTGTTGGAAGCGACATGCCAAAACCTGAAGAAAACCCCAGAGTAAGCATTTTTAATTTCCTAGTCATTTTCATTTATTAACTATTGACAGGTATGTGCATGGTTTGTGCACCTTGGGCTTGGGATTGCAGCTTATTCTACAGTGGTTGACTGGGATACTTGTGCTTATCTGCTGTTTTGTTGAGAAGAAGAAATTTTCTGTGGATATCTCCTCCAAATTAGGGAGCAGTTTCTCTTTGGTTCCCTTCGTTATTGTGGTGGTGAGCATTCTGCTTACATTCTTGGTATTACTTAATTGATTTTAGATAATGTGGTTAGTGTATTGCTTAATTGGTTTTCTATGCATCTTATGCACACTGAATATTTATACTTTTCGTCTTTGACTTCTTTCTTTCCCTTGTTCCTTTAATGTTATGTGTGATGAACCTCTTCTTTTCACAGGCAGTTTGCACCATTTTGGCTATGATTGCTACCTTACCCCTTGCTCAGCTGTTCTTTTTTCATATTCTTCTCATTAAAAAGGTAAAGCTTGGCAAACGTTTGATACTAGAAGACCTACTTCCATACTTCATTTGTAAAAGCATCTTATATAATCATGCATACAAGTGGCAACTTATTTATATTCTCCTCCCTAATTTTTCTCTGGCATAAAAAGCAAAAAAGAAATTCAAAAGCATATAGGAGATGATATGATATGTATAAAAATATGCCCCTTTGCTTCCCAGAGACAATTTCATCTTATTTTAAAACAAAGAAGTTGCTTAGTACTACATATTATGATAATTTTGGTGTGACTACTTAGGGAATCACCACATATGATTACATCATAGCTTTGAGGGAGCAGGAGCAGGAGCAGCAGGGCATTGGAGGTCAGCAGAGTCCCCAAATGTCGCCCGTTAGCTCCCTTACTGGAATGAGCAGTGCAAGCTCTTTTTCTACTTTCCATCGTGGAGCATGGTGCACACCCCCGCGTCTGTTCCTTGAAGATCAGGTAACATTTTTATTTCAGTTCTGCTATTTGTTAATGTTTTGTTTCTGTATTTTATGGTGTCTGCCTTAATTTCCTTCTCATGCGATTTTCCATTTGCAGCACCAGTACATGTGTATGGATTTTATTGTGTACCTCTGGTACACTATCATTTGAATGAACGACTTAGCTATTGAAAGTTTTACTAAATAAAACAAAAAATTCTCAATGACATACTAATTAAATGTATCAAATTGGCCATGATAAAGATGTGTAGCGATAAGTTTTAGATGTTTTATGGTTCTATGAAAAAAGAGTATCTTGAACAGTGATGTATTGACTTCAGAAGTATATCTAAGCTTTCTTGATGGTGTGTGATGGTTTGCAATTTGCCTTATGCAGTTTGATGTAGTGCCCCCAGAAACAGCTTCTGTAAGCTCGCTGGGAAAGAAGACAATGAGAGACGAGCCTGTTAAGAAAAAGAATCCTGGAGCAGTCAAAATCAGTCCATGGACACTGGCACGGTTGAATGCAGAAGAGGTTTCCAAGGCTGCTGCAGAAGCAAGAAAAAAATCGAAGATTCTTCAGCCCGTGACAAGGAATAATAACGAGCCGTTCAGGCTGGAGCCAGATCGCAACTCTGGCAGCAGTGGCCGGCGAATGAGCCCCAAGATTGAGACCAACAGAAGACGGCCCGGTAAACGGATTCGCCTGCCTGCTGACTTGCCTATGGAAGCCATACCAAAATTTTCTGCCAGCAACATTGACAAAGGCTTCATCGGAACATCTAGTTTGGCGCCTCTGCCGCTCAAAGCACAGAGCGTGTTTCAACCAAGTCAAGCAGTGTCAAGCTCAGCTGGGATGGTCGCTTCCTCTCCTGAAAGCAGTCTAGACTCGCCTGACATTCACCCGTTTCGCGTGTCTTCGAATGAAGCCGAAGAAGCAAGAAGGCTCTCTGGTCTTTCTGCTGCCACCGCTGCGAACCTGAAGGGAATCCCTCTGTCAAGGTCAACTAGTGATGGGTATGAGGCCTCTGGTGGGGAAGATAGTGACAGGGTTCCCACCAGGATTGTTCAGAGGTCCACAAATTGGACTAATATGCTCTTCAGTGCTGATCAGGACGAAAGAGCCTTTGAGCCAAAATCATCATCTAGCATGGTTTATAGCAGAAAGTTGTGACCAATTTGGGTGTTAATTAGACAAAACTATTTTCAGATTATATTTATGGGAATTGTTCATTCTTTGATTTGTGAGCCCAACGGTACTTCTTCAACTTCAACAACCCTTAACTCTCTCACCTTCTTGAGGTCGAGTTGATGCCCCTCAAAGTTTTGGAGGTAGGCTAAGTGGGAAGTGGGAACCCATGTACAAAGGTTTAGGTCACAGGAGCTGATTGAGTTTCCCAATATATTGTTTTGGGCCCCTTATTTTGTTAAATTTTAACCAAGCAAGTATTCTCATATCTTAAAATGAATTTAAGTTTCACTCATTACATGAAATCAATTTATGCTCTTCAATTTTTATGGAAGTTTCCTTAATTTAACTTACGTAAAAATTTATTTTAATTTTAACTTGTACATAAGGTTTTTTTTTTTGGCTCTACTTTTGTATAAGTTAATTCTAATTCTAATTCGAATGAGAAGTTTATTTTTATTTTATTTCTTATAAGTGTTTATTATAAAGTTTAAGGTAAATAATTATTTTTGTCCTTGAATGTGTAAGGCGTTGACAGATCTCTCTTTGAAATATGAAAATTCAAATTTGTCCCTGAAAGTGAAAAAAGGTGATAAATCTATTAATTCGTTAGCTTTCGTCCGTTATCAATAATATCGAGGACGAATTTATCAGCGCATTACACATTCAGGGACAAATTTATCATTTCTTTATTCAAAATATAATTTAATCTTCATATACTCTATTTTTTAATAATTACAAACATAACATTACAATAAACACTTAAAAATTAGAAAAATAAACATAAGTTAAAACAAACATAATAATAAGCATAATATTGATTAGTAATCATAATTTGTTTGTTATTATTAAATTTCTATTATAACAACATTAGATAATGACAAAATCAAGTTGAATATCATTTTTTGGTTAGGATTTATATAATGACTGTGCATTTTAATTTGTTTGAGCCTCATATTTTGGATAAATATTATCTCATATTTTTACTTTGAAATTTATAATGTGACAGTACCTTATAAAAAATATGAGACCCATACAAACAAAAATGCACGGCCATTAAATTAATTCTTACAAAAAAAATAAGACCTAACTTAATTTTGTCATTATCTAATGTTATAATAGAAATTTCAGAATAACAAACAAATTATGCTTATTAATGAATATTATGTTTATTATTATGTTTGTTTTAACTTATAATACTTACCCAAAATATGAGGCTCAAACAAATTAAAATGCACAGTCATTACATTAATCCTTACAAAAAAATGAGACCCAACTTGTTTTTGTCATTACCTAATGTTGTTATAATAGAAATTTCATAACAAAAAACAACTTATACTTATTAATCAGTATTATGCTTATTATTATGTTTGTTTTAACTTATGTTTGTTTTCCTAATTTTTAATTGTTTATTGTAATGTTATGCTTGCAATGATTAAAAAAGAGAAAATATGAAGATTAAATTATATTTTGGGTAGAGAGCTGACAAATTCGTCCATGAATGTGTAGTGCACTGACAAATTCATCTTTGATATTGACGGTAACGGATGAAAGTTAATGGATGGATAAATTTGTCACATTCTTTTCACATTCAGGGATGAAAATTTGAATTTCCATATTTCAGGGACAAATTTGTTAGCGCCTTACACATTTGGGAACGAAAATGACTATTTACCCTAAAGTTTATTTGAATAGAGTTTAACATCTTATGTCAGATGTCAAAGCTTCTAGTTTCTACAAACATCACTGCAACAAACCTAAGTTGTTTGTTTATGTTCACCCAATAAATCCCGTAAAAAGTTCCATTATTATAAAAAGTTTAAAATATGGTTTTTGTCTTTATAAAATTGCTCAAGTATGAATTTTGCTTTGTCAATTTTTTATTTTTATAAAATTGAAATGTGTTACTTTTTATTTGGAGTTAGGTTTGATTGATTTCTATATTCATGTGTTACTCTCTTGTTGGCTTGAATGCTGACTATTATTCTTACAATTTCTTGGAGTTAAAAGCCCCTCCCCTAAATTACAAAAGAAACTATCACAAATTTTCAAATCGCCCTTTCCTAACCTTGAAAATTTCAACCACCACATCCAAAACCCAGAGAGAACAATACCCCTCACCTAATCTCAGTGTCATCTCACTAGATCGAACCGTCATACATGTGAGATCCAAATCTTCGAACCCATTCATGACCACTATCAAACCATAATTGCACCACTATAAACCTATCGTTGGTCCCGTGGCGACCATTGCACCACCCTTACCCATCACTATGAAGCCCTGTAACTAATTTAGGTTCATCGTAAATGCATTGTGTCGTTGCTAATGCAAAGTGTTTGGATGATTGTTGGGTCGAGCCCATGCATGACCCTTCTGGAGCTTGCGGTTGTGAGAGACTAAATGCTATTTTTCGTTGGTCACAAACTCACAGGCCATATCCTTAACAAAACCTCACCAAAACTCTAAAGCAAAAGCTATGAACTCTAACATTCACTACTTCCTAATAAAGCACAAAGTCATGAGCAAAAATAAAACCCACACTACATAACAAAACATATTCGAGTATCTATGAGATTCACACACAAAATACCACTGATGTTGCTGATTGTGATTCTGACAATTTCCACAAACCATCCTAACCCATCAAGCCTCTCCAAATACACACCCACCAACTATTTGTATAAAAACCACAATATGTAATCTTTGCAACATCAAACCACCAAGACATGTACCTCATTAAAATGCAGACCCATCTAATAAAAAAGGAGATTGATTGCGGAGAAGACGAAAAGAGAGACAATAAATGATAGAAAATCGGGTAGGGGGCGGTGTGCTAGGGGAAAAAATGTCTGGGTTTTTTTTTTCAATTTTTTTTTTGGGAGGGGGCGGGGTTTAACCCTCAAAAATTTTAAAAATAATAGTCAACAATCGAGTTAACAAGAGTGTGACACATAAGAAATGGAATGACATGTAGCTATGAAAATATTATTGAGTCTAGTTTCGATCAAAAGTAACATTTTAATTGTCAAAAACAATAAACATAGCCCTAAGAGAAAATAATTAACTTTTTCAATTAAAACTATCAAATTCAATGTAAATTAAATGTGGATAAGTTGGATGTTGATTGAAGTTTCTTCAACGATCAATTTAAACGGGTTAAAAAGGACTTAAATGCGATTTTTGAAAATTTGAGAGAAAAATACAATAATATTATTTTTAGAGGACTAAAATAAAATTTATCAATTTAAAGGAACAAAATCATATTTAATCCATAAATAAGTTAATATAACTATTTTAAACAATATTTATTTTTTACCAATGAATCTAATCCAATTAATTAAGTAGGGAGAGTGAGTATTGTAAACTTCAGATATCATGTTTAATTTCTTTGAAAAAAATATTTTTGTTGGTATTGAACATTTTAAGAGAATTTTCTTAATAGCTTAGTAATGGATTGAAATAACATGCATGGTATCCTAAGTTAAAATCTAGAACTATCATTCTACACCAAAATAAAAAGAGAAATTTCTTAACTTTTTATCTCTTTACCATTTTCAATGTTTTTCGATTTCTTACCAGAAACGATCAATAATTATAATGTAATTTATATATTTAAAAATATGCTAAAACGGATCGGTGATAAGAGAAAACGGGGCAAAAAAAAATACTTTTTCAATAAATAATTTGAAATTTGGTGCATTTTGAAACATATTTTGAAAAATGGGGCACTCAAACACGCCTAATTTGGGTGTGCCTCCGTCCGTTTCTAAATCCATCGCTAACACTTTTTTACAGAATATTGGATTTTTTTTATAAAATTCTTCGCTAATTCTGTCTCTAATTCAATCGCTAACACTTTGTTAAAGAATATTGTGTTTTTTTTTTAAAATGTGTTGCGACCACAATATTGTGATTTTTTAATTTGTTAAACCTGAAATCATTAAAAATTTACAGTATAATTTTGGTAAATAAATATACCAAAAGAATTACTTAATTTGGGCTAATTTTTTATTAACTTTGTTGTTTTTATAACTGAATTCCATAAAAATAGTATCTATTTTAATTTTACAAAACATTAATTTTCTTGAAAATAACTTGTGTCTAGATACACTTTTTGAGTTTTTGATTTTGGTTCAATTTTGTTTTAAAGATTTGAGTCAAAATTCAATTTAACTGTTCAAATTCATTATTATATATAATCAAATATGCATATAATTTTTAATTCAACCATTACTGTATAAGTTGATGTTTTTAATTTGACATCTTAATGTCTGCAAAAAAATTAGTCAAAATTAGGTATACGATATGTCCTTCAAACGATCATAGCCCAAATTAGATGTACGATATGTCCTTCAAACAGTCATAACTTTTGATAGAAATGTCCGATGGAGGCGTACGATATGTCAAAACGCTCGAAATTCAGATAAGTAATTAAAAAAATAAAAAATAACATTAAATTAACTAATTAAATAATTAAAAAAGTAGGAAAAATGAAATTTTTGGATGATTGAATCTTAAATCCTAATTTTGAAGCAATTAGAAGCGTTTTTTTGGAAAAAATAGTTGACCAATTTGCCCAGGCCTTCTCCTCTCAATTTTGAGCGTCTGATCACCGATTTCGTCTCAATGGAACATTCCAGTCAAAAGTTATGACCGTTCGAAGTTCACTCAACCCTGCGCATCTCTGACAGGTGTCACAACTAGGTAAAACACGTCCAATCTAGACATGTTAAAACACGCCCAATCCAGACGTGTTTGGGTGCCTTATTTTTCAAAATATATTTCAAAATGCATCAAATTTCAAATTATTTATTAAAAAAGTATTATT
This sequence comes from Glycine latifolia, assembly GCA_013407115.1. Lineage (NCBI taxonomy): Eukaryota > Viridiplantae > Streptophyta > Magnoliopsida > Fabales > Fabaceae > Glycine > Glycine latifolia. The sequence goes on along the minus strand of CM023948.1, from coordinate 29,296,430 downwards.
TATTTAAATTTGCCGAGAAAATGGTACATCCCTCACTCCATCGTTTCTTTCACGCAAACACCACACTCACTGCAACTTCCTTGTTCACGTGGAGACACGACGGAGGCGACGACCGGAGGGCGACAAACGTACGACGGAGGGCGACAACGTACGCGGTCTTTTCCAGCGCGATCTTTCCTTCACTTATCAGTCTTCTCTCTCCTTTTTCCGACGCGGTCTTTTCCGGCACGGCCCGAGGGGGTCTCACTTCTCTCACCCTTTTCCGACGAGGTCACCACTGTTTCTGCGTTTTCCTGTGAGGTACGTACTCTCCGTGTTTTTTGCGTTTGATTTCTCCGCGGTTTATCTGTTATGTTTTTTGAAATTTGATTTCTTCCCTGTTTTTGAAATTTGATATAAAAAATTTGATGTTGTGTTATGTTTTTGATGTTCTGACTTCTCAGTTTTCATGCTCTGTTTTCTTTTCTCATTTCTGATATTGTGATGTTATTATTGTGTAGTTGTGTTCTTGAAAAATGTCTACATATATAATTTTATAATAGAAATTTGCATATTTGCATACATATATAATTCTTTTATTAACGTATGGAAGACGTATCCTATCCTTATTCAAAAAAATTGCCGTATCGCCGTATCCGTGTCGCCATGTCATGTCGTACCTGAGTCGTATCCCGTTTCTAACCTTCATAGGTGCTATTACTTTGAACTGTATAGGGTACTTCCCTATATAAAAATAATTACGCAAATTAAATTAACAGTAGTTTGTACCTCCAGGTCTCCTTGCTCACTACGTGCTTGATAAAATGCCCAAATGAACCACTTTTTAGGATATCTATGCTGTTTTCATTGATATACCTTTGGTGTTATTTGTTGTTGGGAATATAAGCATGAACTTTGTGATATTTGTGTATGCATTACAATTTACAAATATAACTTATAATTCATTGCTGGCCAATCCTTTTACTAGGACTCTCATCATATGGACAGCTTACGTCAGGAGAAAGTTCAAAGATTTGAAGAATTTGTTGACAAACGCCTGAAGCCTGATCTTGTTCATGCTATTGCTCAGCGGTATAGTGTTTGCTACTGTGTGTTTTATTCTTTGTCGTTTTGAATTAATGTGTATAAAATTTATGTCATATTGAATATGGAACCCTAAGTCCTTCTAATAGGAAATGTATGTCTACATAAGCCATATACTTGGTTCATTCTGCAGCATAAATTATGTCTGTCTGTCTTTAGGTTTTCTGAGGTCTCAAATTATATCTTGCAAAATGGATTTAAAGAAACAATTTTGTACATGCATGACTCTCATTGTGTTTCACGGTATTTATTCATTTTCTCATCTCTTTATTGCAGGGAAAAGGTATTTGAACAACAGAAAATTTTGTATCCATTTTCAGTTTTATATATACCGTTAGGATCAATTAGCACCATTGTAAGACTGAAATATCAATGTTGCACTCAGTAAAGGATTATTGTTATGTATGGATTCCTTGACTTGTTCATTCAGTGCTGATTTGAGAAAAAACATTGAAAACCTACAGAAGAATAGTGTCACCTGTCTTAGAACTTTGGTCAATCTTGGGTCTGAAGTATACCTGCAGGCAGAAGTGTAAGTCATCAGATTTTTAGCTTTCGTGACTAATAGCATTAATTCTTTCTTTAAATTTCATTTTCTTGATTTTTGTAAGGCACACTCGTACTTTATCACCAGTCCATATGAATCAAGTGCTTTTCTTTTGTATTTAACACCTTTATAATTACCAGTCATTGCCATTTTCTTTATATCATCTTTATAGACATGACTCATCATCATACTATCAAATATTACAATTTGTGCTATATTGCCCAACTTGCATCTAGACACTCCCTGCTCCCGCCTCCCTCCTCCTCCTAGATACAATTAATGTATGGAGATTTAAACCTAGGGCAACCCCTCACCACTTGCACAGTGCTAGTTCTTTTCATCTGCACATTATAATTTGTGGATCGTTTTGTTTTGTCTTCAGTCCAGTGAAATGTGCATATTTCATGTATTTGATTACAGGCCAGATACACAACACATATTTGTGGATGTAGGATTTGGATTCCACGTGGAGTTTACTTGGTCAGAAGCTCTGACCTACATAGAAAAAAGGGAAGAAAGGATAGCCAGGTATAAGTTTTTGATTCAACATAATAATTTACCTAGTTGAAACTTGAAAACCAATCTGTTTATTATGGATTTTCAGGCTTTTTCCCCCTAATTTTAAGCAACATTTTGGCATACTTAAATGGACCTGTTTAAATGATGTTGAAACTCCTTTCCATTATTGGTCGTCCAATATGCGAGAGTGCTTTGTATAGTTGGGAAGGGTTTTTTTGTTTTTTGGCTTATATTCATGTGAGATCTTGTCAGACCTTAGTTGGCTTTGTGGTAAAGCCATCAAAGTTCTGTGTAGTTTTCACTTTTTTGTAACCTCAGCAGTACCTCTTGTACTGCTTTTCATATATATCTATATATATTATCTTTTGCTGATCAAAAAAAAAAAAAAAAAAAAAATGATGTTGAAACTGACTTTAGTGAAATTATGGTCAAAATCCTCATGTTTCCTGTCTTAGATATATTTTGTATTAATATTCTCCCCGAATTTGGTTCATCCATCCACCTGTAATTTGCAAAATGCACCGAAGCACATTGTTTTCTTTAGTTATGCTTCGTTGTTGTTCCTTTGGCTAGAAGGTAATAATGATCATCTATATTTAAGTGGGATTCTTATCTTTCATGTGATTGGCATATGGCAATTTTTCTGTGATTTTCCTTTAAATCTCCCTGTCTTCCCTTGCATATGTTTTGGACGTGGACAAACTGAAAGATGATTGATGAATGTGTAACTTAGGTTAGTGGAATTTCAGGTTGGCATGTGAGTTGTAACACTTCACAAGTTTCAAATACATAGAAAGAGCAAATAGTTTGGAAGGCTTGGCTAACATTCCAAAAATCATTGCTCAGGCATTTTGGCTAATATGGTGTTAGTTCATTGATTGAGTGTTTTTAGTTTAATATTTTGGCTAATATGGTGTTAGTTCCGCAATCATGCTCAAATGATCAGCAACCAAGTTTTCTGCACCACTCCTGTCCTTAATCTCAATATCAAGCTCTTGAAGAAAAAACATCCACCTGATCAATCTAGGTTTAACATCAGGTTTCTTCAATACGTATGTACTTCAAAGCTGCATGATCAGTAAAGACAGTAATATGGGAGCAAAGCAAATAAGATACAGCTATAGAAGTTGTCAAACATCATTATGGAAACAATTGAGAGATCCTTTTTTAAATTTAATTTATTTAGTCCTGGAATTGTGATCAGGTCTTGAGTTTCTTTTATGTCATCTTTTGGAAATTATTTTGGCCATTGTGGGACAAAATTATGTTCATCCTTTTCTTTTCTTTCCATCTGTTTAAAGTCTAAACATGGTCAGTTAGTTTTCTTTTATTTATTTCCTTTTCCTTTTTAAGGTTGAAACTTGAAAATTCTGTTTCATGTTTAAACTTAAGGCATGTCTTATGTTGCAGGCAGATAGAGGAGTACACCCAGTTGATTGCATCTGTTAAAGCTCAGATTAAGCTTGTATGTTCATTCTGTTCTCTTCAACTCACCGACTTCGTAATTCCCTTTGCTTGTAATTATTCTCGTGTAAGGGGTGATAATCGGTCGCTTAGATACTAGTTCTCAGAGCTGTCAATATTAGCCAGCATACCACCCACAGCCTTAGACCACATGAGATAGGCAAAAAGCTTTTAAGGCTGTAAAGCCCACAAAGCGCGCTTAAAGCCAAAAAGCCTACAGGGCTTGTAGGTTATGACCAACTCATGGGTAAGCTCATTAAGAAAAAAAAAGAAGCGTACCTCTTATTGGGTTTCCCTAGCATGAACTTGTGTATATGCACCTATGCATACCAATAGGAATAACTATGGACATTAAAATGTAATCTACATTACCAAATACATTAATTGGAACAAAATGTGGTCTATATGACTGATTGTAATACCTGAATAACTAATAAACCATATTACAGCCCAATGACACAAATGCAATTAGCAAAACAAAACAGTAAAAATAAGGATTTTCGAATATGCTCCTTACACAGTTAAGGTGTACTCTTGCACTTTTTTTTTTCTTTACCTTTTTTTGTCAATTTATGCATGGTTTTGTTTTGAATCCCAGTCGCAATGTGTTTTGTTATTGTGCTTAATTTTTTATTGCCACATGTGTAATCTTGCTTGACTACGTTGGGATTAATTTTCTAATGATGTTATAATTGTTTGTGAATTTTAGACAAAGGTTATTGTAAATTTTGCAGTCATGGGACGTCAACAAAAGAGTTAATATGCATGAAGATAAAATTGAAGACTAACAAGAATTATTGTTTGTTGTTCTATTTTGTTCATTGCATTTTTATTATTCGTCTTGGAAACACTGAATTAGTTATTTAGATATTAAGATAAGTAATATAGATTACATTTTATTCCAATTGGCAATTAATGTGTAAAACTACATTTTAATGTCCATAGTTATTGGTATATGCATAGGTATGTTAGGCTTATTGTTAACATAGGGTTAGCCCATTTGAATAGTGAGCTAATTTTTAGTGGATTGGCCTTAACCTACATGGGCTTATGCTTTTTGCATCGACCACTGTAGGCTAGGGCTGGCTGAGTGAGGTGGATTTGCCCATATTGATAGTAGCGTTTGACATCATTCTGGTACTGACCTTGATTGAATTTTCCATGAAGATATTTTAGGAAAGTTGTAATCTATTTCTGTCCAAATAATAATTATTTTACTTTGGAGTTCCATGACCGTTACAATGCAGGTTTGTGAAGGGATTCGAGAATTAATGCAACTTCCAGCTGAGAAATCCCTACCAGAACGGATATTTTGATAATTATTGAAGAAATGCATGTGAGCAGAACAGAGATTGATACATCCAGGGCGAAAGATTGCATCCCTTTCTCTGACCTTATACCAAAGTACATGAAGATATATTGAACGTTATGCTGTCTTGTTACCCTTTTTGTTACGGTGTCCTGTGTTTGGTCTTGTGGCACTGTGATGCCTCAAGGTTTATTTTTGTTAGCCATTAGGTTTAAACTCGATGATTAGATAATGTATTCACATAAATGCTAGCGGAAAGTTTGATAATGAAAGATGGCAGTTGCTTCCTGCACCTCCATAATTTATAATATTCCAACATTACCCTTCATACCCCATTGGAAGTATTTTCTTTTATATGGTTATTTTTAGGAACGCCAAGTTTGTAACAAAAAGAATTGTTGAATGTTTTTGGATTTGGAAATCTATAATTTAGTTTTAGTTAATTCTGAATTACTTGATCTGGAATTAACTGAAACTAATTCCAGATTTGTAAATCTGGAAACATTCAACAAATTGTTGTTAGATTCACCAATCTAGAACTTGTTCTTTTTTTTCCCTTTTCCCCTTCATGTTTTAGAATGCATACAAGCACATAGAGACCCCCCCTCATAAGAGGAATTTGCTCGAGTGTTCGAAATAAGAATAATGGGAAGACTGAAAGAAGAAAGTGCAAGAAGCAACCACAATAGTGTAACCCATTGAAGAGCAAGAAATACACAAGAAATGCAACCATGATCGTGTAAGCCAGCATCACGTGAGGCACCAGAGGTGATTTTTTCTCTAAATTGCAACCTCAATGTTGAAAATTGCAGCGCACCCCTATCATTGTGACAAGCAAAGACGTCCCACCCCACCGCACACCACACGCTTGATGTCACTTACATCTAGCATGCCACCACCTCGTTGACAAATCCGCTGGCTTCCCTTCCCCCCACCCTTGTTTTGGCTGTGTCATTGTCTCTCCCATTGGCGTCATCCATTGCTATCCCGGAGGTGTAGGCCGTTGTGGCACAAATGGAAAAGGGAGAGATGTGTTAGGGTTGCTTGTGGGTGCTGATGAGTATAAGAGATTAAATAGCATTTTTGTCCATTTCAGGTTATTAAAGTTTTCTATGGGGTGCAAGAAGCGAAACGAAGGTGCAGGAAGATTGATGGACCTGCTCTGGGCTTTAACGATGTACTTTTTTGCTTGATATGTTCACTAAAATTAGTACTTAAATTCGACCAACAAATAAAGAAAGAGTTGGTATTACTTTAGTCTATAATGTAGAATTGAAACCACTGCCAAACAAAGAAATGAATGAAAATCAACCATGTACAGAATTGTACGTGGGTTTTGTACAAATTGGATTGTAACATTATTTTCATAAATTTTGTTTTGTTAATTAAGTAATTGGACACAAGTAATTAATATGATAAAGTTAAAATTAAACCATTCAGATATTATTCGAATTCGATTAGAAATAATTATTGATCAATATTTATTTATCTTTGGATTAAATCCTGAATTGATCAGGATTCTTTTCTTTGAAAAATTGAAGGGTTACAAAACGAAAACAAAAATAAATTTCCTGTGTTAATTGTGGATGTGACAGTCTCCATTTTGTGTAAATAAGAAAGAGATAGCAAGGAAATCGAATACACAGTACAATCCAACAAAGATACCCAAGTCACCACCTCATGATTAATGACTGCTGGGGCATTAATAATACAATGATTTGGATCTGTGTTGCAACAAGAGCCAACCCATGCAAGGACCATCACGTGTTTGTAGTAAAATTATCGACGAGTTTTGAATGCATTCTTGAATTATTATCATCTATTGAGCCATACAGTACAGGTTCAATACAAATTGGAGTTGCAATGTTGGAATTAACAAATTGAGTTTAAAGATGACATCCAAGAAACTGGTTACAGGATTGGAAAAAAAGGAGGATAAGATGGAAATGATGGGACCTATAACAGAAATCCATACAAAAGAAAGGCAACGTCATATCGTAGTTTGTGTGATAGGGTTTTGCATTTGGTTGATGGCATCATGATTGGTGATTGATCATAAGGCTGTTGTTACTGCTTTTTTTTAATATTTTATTTTATGGGTTGGTGTGTTGTGATATGAATTGCATCTGATCTGATTTAACGGAAGCATCAACATAGGTTCCATCACCGACAATGGACACATCTCTCTCACATAAATCCAACGCCTCTCACTTTTTCTTTCTTTTTTCCCCAGGTATGGTTTCTCTCACACTTTGTTCTGATGCTTGCTTGCTAGCTTTACGTACCTTCTAAGTTCTAAGGCTAGTGTGAAATGTTTTTTTGTTTTAGTAATAAAAATCTTTGTATGAATTGTGATAACTGAAGGGTAATGTGGGAAAATACACCACCAAAAATGGGGTGAAAGAGGTGGATGAAAGCATGATAGAAAGAAAGAGGCAAAAAAGAAAAAAGAAAATGAAAGATATGATAATTGATAAGTGATGCGATAAGAAATCAGAAAAAAATAACTTAATCAAAAGAAAAATGAAATAGAAAATAAATGCTACATGTTAAAAATAATTTAACTTTGAAATCTTATGTTGAATCTGATCTTATCACAGAGATGATATATAGCAACAGAAATATCTTATGTTTATGCATTTAGTTTAATTTAATGCTTGTTTTAAGAATATGACTTAAATTCTCATACTTATTTTAGTAAAAAAATTCACACACATATATTCCTAAAGGTGAGTAAACTTGAAATCCCTTTGTGCTATTTTAAATGGGGATTGCTCTCATTTTGATTTGGTGAAGCTCAGTGGCTCTGAATTACGTGTCTCTAATAACATAGCTTTTGTTGGAATAGCAAAGAATCACTAGTAAACATATGAACTTTTAAGCCTTGGACACTCACAACTTAGTTGCCTCTAACTTAAAATAGGTGTTTTAAGTTTGGGCATGTGTTTTTAAAGCTTGGTACATGTAGCTAAGAAAATTATTTGGATTTGATTTTTATTATGTAAAATTTTCTTGAGTTAACAAAAATTACATATGGTAGAGGAATTAGTCTTTGACTTAATAAATTAAGAGACACGTATAATTTCTTACTTATAAAAAAATTGCGACAACAATAATTTATTAAATAGAATTTTGATTTGTGAGTACGTAAATGATTTTATTCAGAAATAATAATAAACCAAACGATAATGAAATAGCAAGTACCATGTCATACATACAATTGTTTGTCCACGAGTTTATTTCATCGTCTTCTCAATTTTTTATTTTTTGTCAGTTTTGACAGTTTAAGAATTTTTTGAGTATTTTTCACTTCTTTAATTTACTTAAAAAAATTATAGAAATCTTGACATGAGGGACCTTATCCTGAGCTTGTGCACATGCATGCATAGCGTTGTATCATAAGAAATGAAAGTTCAATGATCTTTAAATTTGAAATATTATTATCTTTGCTCAGTTTTTGATAGTGAGTTGATATATTTTACGTAGAAATACTGCAATAAAAGATTATCCATGAAATTTTAAACAATGATAGAAAATTGAGAAAGCAAAAAGTTCAAAATTTAACCTGTCAAAGACTTGGAATCTAAAACTTAGGCACCATGTTTATAGTGAAATGTCGAATTACTTTTACACTTTGGTTGGATGGGGGAAAGGAAACGGCTACATTTTCACATGCCGTACCTAAAGTCATTGTTTTTTATTTGTACCAATTGAATATGATACAAGGAAGTTTATAATACTTATATATCTTGTTCAATCAACTAAGATAAATTTCATTTATTCTTCCTTATTTAAGTGTGAAGTTAATAAAGCATATGGAGTAAAAAAATATATATACTAAATGTTAAAATTATAAAATTTTCTATAGTTGATACTTATAGAAAATCTTTTCAATCATCATTTTCAATTGGTTATATTGGAGAATCAAATATGAAAGAGAAAGAGGGCTTATGGTGCAATTTTTTTTTTCAAAATTAACAAAATGGATATTTTTTTAATTATTTATTAAAATGGGTAACTTGTTATTCTAAACATGATTTTACATATAAAGAAACCGTGCTTGCAAACACAAATTTTCTTTCGATCTCTTTTTGTATGAAGAAATCGTGCACTCATCGACAATTTATGCGTTTTAATTTGTTTTACGTAGTTTAACTTAAATTGTATTTACATTGACAATTTCAATTTAATTTTTTAATATGAAACTAAATTTGTTTTTGATGTAATGATTTCTTTATTTTAATTTTCATGAATTTATAATGGAGCATATGACAACCAACCTGGCTGAGTAAATTTTGTTTTAAAAGGAGCATGGGCCTTGCCTATATGGGCCTTCGTGAATAGAACATTCGAAAGAAGAAAACTGTGGTTTCTTGAAAGAGGGATACATCACAATGCATGTTACAGATATGACACAATTACCCGGAAGAGGTAGTTGTTATGATGCAAGAAAATCAACATGGTGTTAGGAAGCATCATGTGCAAAGGTACACTTAGGAAACATGTGAGTTTGAGCTGCAAGAGCTAGCAAATCCCCATGTAGGTTGACGAGTAATGACCTATATTGTTAAATTGAATATTGAATGGTGGTGTGATTGTGGAGAATTTTAGGCTGCAACTTCTTTACTCTCATGTTATTGTAGCATGTTCCTCTTGCCATTTATAGAAACACTCATTTGTTGATCCTGTGTACAAGTTAAAAAACATTTATAAGATTATGAACTTCAGTTTCTCTCCATTGGAAATAAGGACTATTGGTCTCAATATATGGATCCAATTTTGTTCCTGACCCTAAAATGTGATGACACCAATCAAGAAGACATCATCTTGATAATTGTCTATATAGACAATGAAATATATAAAATATCTTGTAATGTTTTATCTTCATGCTTAATTAGTATGTGTGTGTTGTTTAGTTGTATTAAATTTCGTTCATTTATTATTTTATTGGTTTTCATATATTTTTTAAATTTAGAAATTTTTTAATCATTTATAATTTTGTGCTAAAATAAAAACCTATTTTAAATTATAAAAAATTAAGGGAAAAAAAACCAAAACCATCACAACAAAGACAATTTTGGTTTAATATTAAAAAAAAATCGCCAAACACGATTTCAGTTAAGTTATGTAAAGAAAAATCAAAACACATAAATCGTCAATGAGTACACAATTTCTGCATACAAAAAGGGATCAAAAGGAAAATTTTGTTTGCAAGCACGGTTTCTTTATATATGTGTAAAATCGTATTTAGAATGATAACTGATTCATTTTCATAAATAATTTAAAAAATATCCATTATTATAATCTTGAAAAAACAATGCACCATAATGATAAAAAAGCCGAGAAAGAGTGTTACTATTAAACCTAAATAGTCACATTATTGACAAAAGGCGAAAGGAGTTGAGAGGCCATTTAAAAAGCAAATAGTTATCATAATCAATAGTTAATAAAAATGACATGTCATGCGCGCGATAAAAGTGAGAGGACTTAAAAATGAAGAATACATAAATTTTACTTCTATAACTTAAAACTAAAATGTAAAAAAATTAACACTTACACCATCATATGTTTCAATGTTTAAATATTATGATAAATAGACGGGGAATAAAGTAAAAATTGCCTAATGCTACTGTACAAGGGAACAACAAAACGCAATTTTGCATTTATATTATACAAATAGTTTACGTACATGCCTCTCTAGATTTTGAGTTATTGTTATTTGTAAACTTTTGAAGTACATAATTACATTTTATTTGCAAGACAATTGATAGTTAACAAGATCCTAGTTGAACCTTTTCCAAAAAGCTTAGTTTGTTCACATCTCTCTCTTCTCAATATATAAGATCATCATTAATTATCGTCCTTTTTTCACATCAAAATTGTGAATACAAAAGATATTTAAGTAGAAAAATATAACGAAAGTAACTTTATCCGAAATCTGAACCCATTACTTACCTTTTTCTTTTTCCTGTCACTTCCTTTGTAATAAGCTGTAAGAATCACAAACAAATACAAATTTGTTTAATGATTTATATTATTCATAAGTTTTTACAAATTTTAATAAAGTTTAAAGTATTTAATACTTATATATATAAAAAGAAGTAAGCACAAGCTTTTCACATAGTGATTCCCTTCTAATACGCACATTATAAACAGTCTCACTGTATAACAATCATCATACCTATAGTAGGAGAAAACGAGACCACAAGTCTTGGAGGCATGTGATTTACCAGCATTTTAAAATCACGTGATGTAATTTTCAATATTAAAACAATGACAAAACTTAAACCATATAGGTGTATATTTGAGTTTCATTTTAATATAATGTTAGCATAGAACTTTTTCATTATCATTAAATTAAAAATAATTTCAGATATAACTTTAAAATATATATTTTAGTAGAAAATTTCCATATTATTATTATTATAACAAAGTCTTATTTTATTAAGACTTTTTTCGTCTGTCAAATTCGAATTCAGTCCTTTATGACCTTTCCCTTATGAGTTATGACAATTATCATAAGAATTAAGGCTATCAATTTTAAGTAAGACTAACTACATAAATCACATATGTTATTTGATAGGTTTAAAATTAAATTATTAATATCGGTATATTATAATTAAATTTATATATATAATATAATTTTCAATTAAAATTATCATTTTAGAGATTGGAAAGTAAAATTCCAATTTTGATTGAAAAAACATATGTGAATTTTATCTTGAAGATAAAGAAAGCAAAGAAAAAAAAAAGAGAAAAACATTTGGCAGGGGTAACAAAAAAATAATTAAAGAATCTATATCGTACTTGAGGTGGGACCCAGAAACCCCTGTGATGTACAGGTCCAATGGTGTATGTGATAGGATCTTCGTAAGGGCAAAGCACTATCACTGTCAGAAAGAAAACCATATTCATTTATCAGTCTTTCTGTCCCTTCCCTTGCCATGGACGTGCAGTCCTGAAAAAGCATCTGACCCACATGCAAAAGTAAGTATGAGAGAGTGGATGTGGATGTGCTACTCTACCAATAATCCTGAATCCTCCTCTTACAAGGTTTTCTACAATCATTTTATGATATAACTAATAAATGTATTTTATATTTTAAAATATTAAATACATTTACTTTTTATTTAACGCTTACCGTTAATGGTAGGAAAATAATTTAGTAGAAGATATTACTCACTACTATATTCCTTAATTGAACATAAATAAATTATAAAATAGAATAGAATAAATAAATTTGATATTTTATTATATTATTAATATGAAATATCTATTATTTTTTTCTATAATAAATTTTGGTTGGAAAATTTAGTTAATTATCTTTAATAACCGAGTCTTTTCTCATAATTATGTCTTTTGCATTTATAACCAATAATATGTTTGGTAATAAATATAATAAATAATGTGATGATAAATAGAGATGTTAAGAAAATTTGGATGAAAGTGAAGAAATTATTAGAATAAATTACCCTAATTACCTCTTGAGATTTTATGTAATTACACAAATTTGACTGTTTCTTCTATTTCCACAGCAATCACTTTAGTAAATATAACACTGTGTTCCTCCATAAGTCACTATAAATGTTACAAACAAGATAAATTATTGTAATTTCACGTAATCTTAGATATTGTTAGAGTAAGTTTTTCAAATTATTAAATGATTTTGGACTATTATTATTATTATTGTTATTTTATGAGCAGATGATAATGTTTTTAATTAATCTTTACATGACAAGTAGTTGAGTGTTATTTTTATAAAAAAAAATTGAGAAATTTCACTGATGATGTAGAGATTGATCAAGATGGGATCATAAATACAGAGAATATCTAATAATTTATGGTAAAAGTGAAATGGAATAAAAGTTGAATGTAGAAATATAATGATACGTATATTATATATATTAAATAGCTTAAAGGGACAAAAGGGGAACTTCAAAAAACGCTCACTTTACTTCTTTTCAAACCCTTTCTTTTCTTGGCTTTTGTTTTGTTTCTTCATCTCTCTCTCTGCATCTCTAATAATACAATTGGGCTGGCATTTGCCGTGCAATGTGAATCTGTAACTGAGCTTCTGTACCATTCCCTGTGGGTCCAATAAAAGTCCTTTACACCTTTGATTTTTAGTAAACCTATAAACTTTCTTGTCTTTTGCTTTCAATTTGGATTCTTTACCCTGCCACATACACTTTGATAGTTGCATTGCATGCCAAAAATAATGGTCTACTTATTTCATCTATGCCACTTCTACATTTATGTTTACACCCTTGCTTAATTACATGTACAAAATATAAAACAAATAAAGTGTTATTAAACAAAATTAATAGTGTTCAACAACTTTTAAGTGTATATACACCTTGTTGAAGAAGTCAGAGATGTAATAAGAGAAGAAGAGAGATGAGGTATTGAAAGATATGGTAGCATTAATTGCATGCCAAAATAATGGTCCAGTTGCTTTATGTATGCGACTTCTTATATCCATATTTAGTTATTTACAACCTTAATTGCTCAACTAATTACATGTATGAAATCAAGTATTTAACAATGCTTTAAGTGACCAGTCAAAAAAACAATTTTTTTAAAGTGTATATACTTCTTGATGAACTGAGAGATGTAATGAGAAAGGTTTAGTAGATTAACAAAAAAATGAGTTATAAAAGGAGATATATGAAAGGGAAAAAAAAACTTAGTTTCCTTTGACTTGACTTCATTTCTTTACTATTGTGCTTAGATGAAGTCATCTTTACAGTTATGTAAATAGTTTTTGTACCACGAGTAGTTCACGTTTGTTAGGGTAACAAGTTAAAGCTGCATGCACGGATGCACAACTACCTATACCTGAAAATTGAAGATTATAGATTGTATGAGGAAATGAAACTCTTGTCCTTTGTTGAAGCTATTTTTTGTCTCAGCTAAACCAGTTGTTTATACACATCAATTTGTTAGCATTCATCTAAACCATATAGTATAAAATTTAAACATTCGAAGAAGTAGACATGACTTGGGAAACCATACTTTTTGCTCACAAGTGAATAAAAATATTGAAAGTTTTAACTTGTCAATATGTTTAGAAGCAAACGAAAAAACCATTAAAATAGTAAGTAGAATCCTAGGGCTATCATAACTAAACTGAACTTAAAACCTTCAGAATTATGTAGAATCCAAGAATTATAAAACTATACTAATATTCTTATGAATGTCACAATTGAATTAGAAAAGAAATATACAGTTTAAAGAGCATTCTGATTAGCCTGCACTTTGGCCTTTAAATGGAGAATTACTTTGGTTAGATAAAATGCAAGATTTCTTCAATTTTTTTTATATGCTCCATTAATATTTATCCTGCACATGCTATATCCACTGATCACATGATTTAAACAAACTATCTAGAAATCAAATGGCATTGGCAGACGAGTAACAAGTAATCACTAGCAATAGAACATGAGCTTCTTGATGTTTTCACTAAGTTTAGGTAGAGGTGCTGTCTTTGGAGGAGCAGCTCTGGATAGTGTAGATGTGCTTCTGAACAAACCTGAGGACTCTGATCTCTCAAGGTAGAGTCTGCCTCTATATGCAGCCAAATGTGCATAATATGCAGGAGGCACCAAAGAAATTGGCTTGGTACACCTAACAAAAGTGTAACACAAGTTGTAAACCAGTTTCTGAAGTTCATCAGAAGTAAACTGGTTTTCATCCCACAAGACATGGTAGTGAGTTGGCCTACTTGTTCCTTTAACACCCCAATGGCTACAAAGATAGAAGTCAAACTCCTTTGGATGAGTGATCACAGAATCAACCACAGTCCCTGGAGGAATGTTTTCATATAGAAAATTGTTTTTTTGAGTTGAAGACTGGTCAGTTTCAAAGGGAAACAACCTTGTGTGATGCCTCTTTTGCACAACTGCAAAAGTAATGGTAGGTTTGTAGCCAGGAAACCTTGAGCATGCACACCTGATGGATTGAAGTTCCTCTTCCAGCACTTTGTAAAACTGAGTTTCACTGACCCCATCTCGGAAGAAAATGATTCTGTTGGGGAGTTTCTCTACCTCCTGGTAAAAATCATCAAGCAACTCCCCCACCATTGCGCCAAGGTCCTGGATGATTTCTTGTCTATGTGTTTGAGACCTTATTCTTGAAATGTATTTGTTTGCTGTTGGCCAATTCATGCTGCCAACGACAGCAGCGACAGATGGACTGACATCATCTAGAGGGTGAGGATGTGTCACATCTGCACCCATGAATATCACAGGCTTGTCAATATGAAAGAGGCGCGGTAACTGCGAAGGCAATGAGTTGTACAAGGCAACTGTGCATCCACCAACTTTGGCGTTGATTTTGAGGGCCAAATTGGCCAAAAATTGTGAACTCATCTTGTTGAGATTGGGGTACAGGCAGCATTGGCTCACAACACCAACACTTGTCTCGGCAATTCGTTTCAAGTCTGCATACCCTTTGTGTTTTCTCTCCATTATGCAAATAAGAAGCTGGAGATTGTTTGAGGCTGTCCTCTGGATCCTCTTGAGCTTAGATTCCAAAAGGGTGACATTGTTAAGAATTTGGATTGATTCAAACTGGGGACTAATAACTGTGTTCTTGTTGAGAAAAATGCCCAATTGTTCACACCTTTGACATAATTGGTTTATGAATCTAGGGACATTGGACTTCTGGTCAGGTGTGCCCCCAAAACTAATTAATGCCCACTTTTCAATTGTAGTTCCTTCTAAGACATGTCCATCAAGAAGGTTCCACTGGCAGTCGTGACGTGAAGGAGTCAGGTTTCTCACATGACCTCCATCTCCAAGCTTTAGTTTGGGAGGGTGAAGAATTCTACCAGTCAACTTTGTCATTTCTCTTGATACTTGGAGTTTGAATTCTTTTTCCTGATCACCACTGTCAAAATGATTACATTTCAAGGCATTAGAAAATAATACAAAAGCAATATGAATATGCAAAAGTAAAAAGTCAAACAAAGGATCCATAGTAGTACATATGAGGTTAAGAACCATACTATATATTCAACAAAAAGAAAAATGGAACTACTATAATATGTAGTTAACTACCTGGTAGGCCCAACAGTTCCTCTGATGACTCCTTCGACAATGGTTTTTCGTTCTCCCGGTCTTTGGCAGCCCATTTTGAGTATTCTTGCTGTTTGATCATCAGACAGTTTCCCAAGGAACTTCTGGCCTTCACAGATCACACAAAGCTCCATAGGGAGATAACAAGGCTTACTCCTACTAATTTGCAAGCATGGCAGTTTTCTGAATTGTATGTCATAGTTATACTGATCTTTAAAGTAATTCACCAACCTCAGATTCTTCCCATCTCTGTCAGCAAACCAAAGATTTTCACTAACCTCGTCAGTCAAGCCATAGACACGATATCGTTGAACAGTTTCTCTATGGCAAACGAAGACCCTGATGTTCTTCAACGCCTTCTCCACTTCCTTCCTCTCTTCACCAGTTAATTCAGCTGTCTTCCTTTGAGACAGGTCTCGAAGAAACTCGAGGCGCTTCTGCAAGTATGCAATCACTCCTATGCTCTCATGGAAAGCAGTTACCGAGAAATCCACGTTGAGAGCAAGTCCTTGTTGTGTTGGTCTAAGACTCTGAAAGAAGCCTCTCAATCCAACAGCTCCTCCACCAATGTCTTTGCTTCTTCCCATTGAACTCGAATAGAATGACCTCCCTACAGGTATGCATTTCTCGGTTGGACTTTCCCTAAGAACTACATCCAAAGCATGCAGATAATCCTGTGGGAGTGGAATCCAATCATCATCCTCTTTGCTCAAGTAGTTACTCAACTCCTTCCCATTGATCTTTGAGACCAGTTTGATATTTATCCTGAAAAGTTTAAGCTGTTCATGTTTCTCTTTCAAGTCATACATTTCTCCATAAGGTGAAGTCAACTTGCTAGTGGGGATTGGGAGGCTTATGTAGAACTCAAGCTTGTCATTTTGGAATTCAACTGGACTATAAAGATTCTTTCTACCATCATATGCTGGAGTAGCACCTGAGAGGACCGCAGAATTGTTATATACCAACTTCTGCTTGATTGCTCTGGCAACATCCTTGGAGGGATGAGGAGTG
This sequence comes from Glycine latifolia, assembly GCA_013407115.1. Classification (NCBI taxonomy): domain Eukaryota; kingdom Viridiplantae; phylum Streptophyta; class Magnoliopsida; order Fabales; family Fabaceae; genus Glycine; species Glycine latifolia. The sequence goes on along the minus strand of CM023948.1, from coordinate 29,279,419 downwards.
ATTTCAACATTGTAATGATATATCTTCTGTGATGGATCAAATTGCACCAAAAAGTGGTTGGCAAGAAGAGAGATCACAGAACCTTCTTTGCCACCAGAGTCTGGCCTCCTTGCAACAATTACTGCCTGTGGCTTCCTTGCTGGAATGAGCTTCTTCCCATCATCTCCTTTTAAGGATGCCTTAGTTTGCTGCTGAAGTTCCTTTGGAGCTGAATCAGTGTAAGAAACAAGATGGTTCATAATTTTAACAATTTACTTTGTTGCCTATGGATTGCTTCAAAGGAGGGGAAGAGGTAAAGGGAAATTAAACCTTTTCATTATTACACAGACAAAAGTTTGGACCTTTTATTTTTCTTCTCCTTCAAACTTTTGAATCAAACAATACTTTTTTTTTTCATCAAAATTCCTGCATTCCTCTCCAGTTCCTTTCAACCAAACAAACAGTGTGGTAAGCTCAAGTTACCAAGTCCTTGTGCTCATTAGATGTCCATTTGTTTCCACAGGAAAATACAGAATTTCTAGAAAAGTTTAGTAAATCTATTTTTGTAAAAATATTATTATTACAAAATATTCTGTTGTTTGTTTCTTTAAAAGCAATTAATTGAGAAATTCCTGTGTTTGGATTATATAAAAAAAATATTTTTTATTATCATGCACCCTATTAAAAGTCACTACTTATAAATTAACCATTTCCCATATTAGTTACAATAGCATGGACCAATTTTTTGTAACAAAACACTAAATATTTCCTCAAAGCAAGCCATGATGTATGTACAAGCAAGTATTGAAACTAGATTCAACGATTTTGAAAATACCATAATAGCACTTTCTAGGAATATAATTCCAGCTTCAGAAACTGGAGGCATGAATCTAGAGTAATTGCAAACAAATTAAAGAATGAAAATTACTAATATAATTAAGGCCTTGACTTTGCATATAAGGAAACTATTTTATCCCCAACCTAAATTCACTAATAACTAGATCAACCCTTGCACTTTTTTTCTGATATAGCCCTGAGCCTGACAGACACACCAGATAATAAAAAAAAGCAGAAAAAGAAAAGGAAAAGGGACCCATGAACTGGGACAGCATAGTGAATAGGAAAATCCACCGTACTTCAGAATATGCTAATATTGGCTTCCAACAACTGGCACCAAAAAAAGGGAAAAGGAAGAAAGACTTTCAACATCGCTAGCTCGTAGGAGAAAAAAAGAATTAAAAAAGAAAGATGTTGAGTGAATAAAATCCAATCATGAAATACTACTATGGAGAGAAAGAGTTGAACAATTTTTTCCCACAACCGTTTAATAAAAGAGAATACATTAGAGTACTACTTTTGACAAAATCATCATAGAAACATAAGGCATCAATTGCAGCAAGTGGGCACACTGATCTGAAGTTTTTTTTCCCCAACCAGACCTTACACTTTCACATCAAAACCACCAAACTAATGCAAAACATGGACCAAACCCTTCGTGATTGAACTTTAGAAATACATCAATATTAACTATATATATATATATATATATATATATATATATATATATATAAATTACAACCCCAAATGAAATGTTTAAAAAATACACACACTACATACAAAAGAAACAGCCAGAAATGGTTTCTTCATGGTATTACCATGATGAGGCTTTTTTTTATGTGAGAAATGAGAAGTTAAAGGAAAATTGATTTTTTTTCCAAGAAAACCAAACAAGAAGGCCTAAAGAACAAATTTTTGTCTTCTGAATTAACAGAGCAAGAATGCACGCAAAAGGGTGAGTTTGAAAGTGAAGGAACAATGCTAGTGCTTACCAGGATCAAGTGGTGGCTGAGAAAGCATGTAATCTGAGGAGGGGGAGCTATTGTGCATGCATGGAGGTTTGTGCAAATGGGTTTTTGATTTGATGGTGTGGTTCTGAGGGAAGGGTGGAGTCAAGGGAAGTTGTTGAAGAGGTATAAGAGAAGGTAGAGGAAGAAGAGCTGGGTAGTATCTCTGATACTTGTTCTGGTTGTTGCAAAAACCAATCTGAGTTGAGTATTGTAGCAGCTGATGATGATGGTGGTGGTGCTGATAGTGATGATGGTGGTGGTGGTGGTGGTGGTGGTGATGGTGATAATGATGATGCTCATGAGAGTTGCCTCCATTCCTGAAGCTCCTTCTTTTGGTTGTGAATTTCTGGTTAGCATTGGTTGAGTCCTCTGTCTCTTCCATGGCTTGATCAAGAGAAGAAAAAAAATGAAAGTGTGCGTGTGTTTAGAGAATATATGAAGATGGGGTTGGATTGGTTTTTGTGCTTTCAGAAGATGTGACAACAAAAACTACATAAAGTATTTAGAGAGAAGAAGACACAGAAGGATGGAAGGAGAGAACTTTGGGTTTTATTTAGCTTCTGGAGATTTTTTTGTGCACTAGTATTTGAGACTGGGGTGGTGGCCATATCTTTTAGGAAAAAAATAAATGAACATTTATTTAATGAGAGAAAAATATAAGTATTATAGGATGTATTTGTGATAGAAAGAAAAATATAAATATATTTTAATGGAAAAAAAAGATAGTAGTAGCATTAGAAGAAAATTGGCAAGTACCCTTGGAGTTGCATTAAATGAGAGGGTAAAATGGCAGTAACCAAAGAGGTATTGTCTTTATGCAGTTTGCAATCTGTCTGTGTAAGAGTGTATGATATGTTTAGGGGCATTTATACCATCTTACATGGTCCTTGACTCACTGTCAAACACACAACACTGGCCTACACTTTTTTCCTTTGAATATGTAATGAGAAGTCAAATTAAGAGGGAAAGAAAGACCAAAGAAACCTTCACATAGACACTCACTCTCACTAGTTTATTATTTGTTTATTGGATTTTACATTTGTGCTTATGGGGATTGGGGTTTCATCTTCCACTTGGATGGATCAATTTGAGTTCACATTTTGTCTCTCGTTTCACTCTGGTCTAAAACATCATCATCCCTTTGTAATGTCACTATTGTTGTCTGTTTTGTGCAGGCTTAAACCATTTTCACGCATTGAATTTTTCCAGCTTGGTTTCCTGTGCTCTGCTTATTTCGTCATCACCACACCACTCTTCTCTTCTTCCATATCTCCTACATTTTGCATAATTGGGATTTGGGACCACTTCTACAAGCATGAAAATGGCTAAACATGTTTGGAATTGATTTTATATAGGAAAATCATCTTTTAAAAAAAAAAAAAAGGATTCTCAAGGAATTGGTAAAAGTAGCAGTAAAATAAAAGGAATTGGTAAAAGTGAATTTAGAGTTTAATACCATACATTGTTACTATAATTTTTTTACAATATAAACCAATCAAAAATCATTTTTAATATAAGTTATAAGGTCAACAAATTTATTATACATATATCAGTTTATGATAAAGTAACAATATATCACTTTATGATAAAATAATAATCTAAATTTTTTTTTCATAATGTCAGTATATATATTATTTATTCATAAATTTAATTTAACACACTGATAAAAAAATAATTAAACATTCAAACAGACATAATGTTTAGTGAATTAGTTTTTATTTGTCAACATAACTTTAGAGCAGAAAATATTTAAAGCATGTTTGGATTAAAATTTGTAAATTTACGTGGATCAAAACTTAATTTTGCAAATTAAATTCGCAAAAATTACCTAAATCTTTCTATAAAATTGAGTTTAGAGGTAAAATTTTCAAGTACAAAACATACCTTTGAGGTAACTAAACATGTCACCAAAATAAATTTATTTTTCAAACTGAGTTTGATGCTCCCTACCCATAAAACCAAACACAACCTTAACCTTGAGCACGCATGAAGCTAATAAATCACAGAAAAATTCAGTCTAAGGATAAATAAGGCATAAATTTATCAAGTAATGTTCTGTTTAGAACTTCAGGCCTAGAGATACCTATCATTTCTGTTCCTTTTCATTCAACTCCCCTGGATAAATTTAGGTTCATTGCACATAGCAATTAAAAGGAGATTTAAGCTCAACCCATTGTCTAATCCAGAGGTAAGGCAGATTTTTCATAATACTAGTAATTAGAACTACATGAAAAAAAACTGTCAACAGAGAGCATAAGCTATTTCATCATGCTTATGTCTTCCTAATTTTCTTTTTAGTTCAGTTTGATCTAATGTTTAATCCTTTCATTTGCCTCATCTTTAGTCTACATAATCAGTGTTGGTGGGACGTAAAAGAGCCATTCATGCATTCAGAAGGTGGGTCTCTTGAGACAAACATCGGTTGAATGTGATGATGGGACTGTGTATGTATGTGGAGCATTAACATAAGTTTAGTTTGAATGCATCCCACTTAACCCCACTAGTCTCCATAGGCTTTAATGCTGTTTACAATGTCTTTTTGTCATAATTTTGTCTATACTTACTGATGTAACTCTCACTTTAATTAAACACTGCTTTCATAATCTTTCATAACATGAAATGATTCCTTCATTCTTTTATAAGCTAAATATTAGGCAATATATGAGTCTATTTTTTTATATAATTTATTCAAAGAATATTCATATGAATTTAATGGTGATACACTAATAGTTAAAATAATTCTACAATATTATTCAATTAAAAATTATTTTTTATATGATTTTTCAATAATTATTATAAAATTAACAACTTTATCATATATGATAATTTATAATAAATGATAATATAAATTATTTTACACTCGATGTTTTTATTTTTTCTATATTCGTATATAGTTCTCGCCTATGGTATAAAACGGTCATTATCCTTAAATATGTTTTATCTTTCAAAACCATGCTATCATATTGACAATAATTTGACCACAGACATTTAATTATAATCCTTTTTTTTCCTTTCTATTCCCCTTGCCCTCAGTTGGCATTGGGCAAAACCAACTTTACATAATATGGAAGTTTGACATGTGAAATGATTTCATTTTAAATGGTCCTTAATTAGTTGTTATCAAGTGAAAATATTAATATAATACTCTATTAATTGTGTAGGGGACATGTAAAACCTATATTCCACCGCCATTTGATGAACTGGGTCCATTTAAATTTTTTATTCATTATCAACCAAAGAGGGTAAAAAATATAATTTAATGCTACTAATTAAGAAGTTGCAGAATGATTCTTACTCAATTGAGAGTGGAAGTCATAGACTTTAAACCCTAGCCAGCCCTAAATTTGTGATGATCCCTATATCTGCACTTTGCTTTCTGTTCACTTTCCTGTAGAGAGGCTTTTTAAACAATGCTGCATCTTAAAGGTCACTTTTATTTTATTTTAATATAAATTTCTATAAGAATGTTTATCAATTCAAAAGTGATTTTCTATGGTGACTTAATTTACTGATTCAACTGTGACAGTTATTACTACTATTTTCTGTACATTCCATGGAATATGGATATAAGATATGGTTGTAAAAAGTGAAATCAAACTACACTGGCATTACCTAAGAAATTTCAAAACTTTAATTTATTATTGTTGTACTTGTGATATGCCTGCCATGAAAGATACAGCATGAGGAATCACTCCCTTTTCATGGTTTTGTGTCTGCCATATTTCTCTTCTTATAATTGCTAATTCCCAGATTCACCACACCACATACAAGATTCTTTTCTTTCGTAGTTTGGAACAATGATAAACTTTCAGTAATAGGGATGCAATTTAATAACATTGCTGCAAACAATGGCGTTTCTTTTAATAAAATTATTTAATGCCACTAAGGCTAACCATCGAAATTTGACATAAATTTCTCAAGCTACTACAATGTTGTTTTATCATTGGAAACTTTTATGGACGATAATTTTGTTGGTCTAGTCTTTAGAGACAGTTTATAATGATGTGGTGGACATCTAGGAATTGATTTGGTTGTCTAGGTAATACTTTTATTATTATTCTCTTTAGTATCAAATATAAGAAAAAAACTTTTTTTTTCAAATCTAAAAAAATTAAACTAATTTTATGTTATTTAATGTTACTATTTCTAAAATGCTTTTATTTAATTGATGTGTTAATTTTAATGATTTTTTTTATTCTTATTATCAAATTTCAATAAAATATAAATTTAAAAAAATATTTTTAATTAAAATTAATACAATTAAAAAATATAATTAACTATTTTTTTTAATTAACGTAACATATATTTTCCCTTGTATTAGACACAGACGGAGTGAGTGTTTGTTTAGTTTTACCATGAGAAATATCAATTGATTATTACTAGCTAGTAAAGATTCAAATGTCTGGCTATTAGTATATAGAGATAGTTTTAATGATGTGGTAGACACCAGTAGTATTAGGTATAATTAATTATGTCGTAAAAGCTTAAATTGAGTTTGATTAGAAGTGATAAAAAGTAACCTGCGTTAAGTTGAAAAAATTATATCAAATTTTACAACAAACATAAATCACTTTTAGTTCAAAATTAATTTTATAAAATGAATTCTGTTCACCTAAGTTCACATTAAAGTTCTCTCTCTCTTTTTATTCACTTTTTTGTGTGTTCATGTTATCTCTTCAGTTAAGAGTTGTGTTAATCACTCACAAATAATGTTAATGAATGTTCTTTTTTTTTTCTGAATTAATGTTAATGGATGTTATGCGAGCTATATGAGAAAAATATTGTGCTTAATTAACATTTCCGTCCAAGAAAACAAAAGAAAATGATTTCCTCTTTTTGTCCTGTTTTCTTTCCCTTTTAATACATCTAGCCAAACATAGAAAATGGTACCTCCTTCAAGCAAAAACATTAATAGGAAAGCTGTTAACAGATATAAAAGTATAATATTTTGATCTAAATACATAATAAAGATATTAATTAAGGTGAATTTTCAATTTCATTTTTGCCGTTTTAGTAAGTATTAGTAGTATTAAATAGTTGGTATCTCAAATGCTTAACCGATTAATTTATATGATTCTGAAGGAAATTTCAATACTATATTTCATAGGACATTTGATCCGATTTTAGTGTCATGGTGTGTATATAGAGATAAGAACAAATATATCCAGAGTGGCATCAAAGTGATTGAGAGCTCATTTTTGTTTTTACTTGTCACCTCTTGTTCATTGCTTATGACATGGTTGAATTCATTGCGCATAATTTTGCTTTGAAAAGGAGTCTAGGGAATCATAAACTTCCCTTGCGTTTTTTGTCGGTAAATGGATACCAAAGAGGGCCAATTGTACATACATCAAAATCAATAATTGATAGGCACAATATATGTAGTCGTTGGCATACATAAGTATCAGTTCACTAGCTGTGTTGTTGAGTGCTCTTGAAATTACTATATAAAAAAAAAAAATCATTAAGAACCATTTTATCCAACATCTGACTCATCTCTTAGTGATGTGGACATGTGGTTTATGGTTTTCCTAGGTAATTAATTTATTTTTATCAACATGGTTTTGCTAATTGCTTAAATAAACTATAATGGATATTATGCTATGCATCCTGCGTACATATTTTGTTACCATTTCCTGATACTGTATTTTTTACACTGATATTGGATTAGGACAACCGTTTTTCAGATCTGTGATAGAAACCTAAAAGGTTACTACCAAGACTAAAGAGAATAAGATGAAATTGAGATATTTCATTTATGTATAATAATAAATAAAGATAAATACATTTATATGATATCAATGGATAATAATTATTCAAATGTCAAGATTATATTATTCTAACAAGTAAAATAAAAACTATAATTATAAAAAAAACATTTAACTCCATTTTATATAGTCCTTGGATCATTTAATTTTGGGCTTAGAGTCCATCCTATCAACCTGACGCGGATTGAGTTTAGGTTTAATGGGTATAGATGCTTACTTGGGTCTATTATCCAAATTATTCCAATTTATAAGTATTGATGAAGGTCAAAATTAGGGAAAAAATTGCTACATGGAATTGTGAACACTGAACAATATATCACACTTCTTAAAGTACAGTAATCTTGTCACTTACAATGAATGTATATGTTGTCCATGAGTGGCCTTGGGTCTCATGCCAAGGGATCTAGCTCACTTTAGATCCCCATAAATACAATCAACGTCATTATAATAAGTAAACATTGATTGCATATCGTAACTTTGATGGAATATTCATTAACTTAAGCATTATATGGTCTTTTGAAGGTACACATCAATTCACATGATGTCTAGGCCACATAAGAGAACTTATCCACTCTCTTAAGGGTCTTAGACCTTAGTTTGCTCAAATGTCTCTTTCAATCAATGTTTACGAAAGCTTGATCTTGGTCAATAGTCAACCCCTAACACATTAGCTGAATCCATTTAGGAAGCATCACTTGATGTTGTTTTGAGAATTTGATAAATCCAATACCCATCATTATGGTTAATACATAGTCACATGATTTGGGTTGAAGTAACCCTCGAAGGTCAAGTGGAGGTGAATTTTCCCTATAATCTTTATAATGACTACATTTCTTCTTGGTATCTTTCACCGATGCTACAACTAGTTTACAAAATTATGGTTGAGTATAGAGTTGTAGTTGTTCATCCAATGAATGAACTAACATGTCGCCTTCAAGAGTATATCAAAGGACTAATTGAACTATTAACATCGGTTCAAATTAAAATCGATGTTGAATTGTTTATTCTCTTATACTTATTCAAACTCCTGATCCTCTTGCTTTTTATACATGTTTTTTGTAAACCCTAATTTCTCTCTAGATACCCACTGATACCACGAACCCAAACCCCCTACAACCACGAATCTGAACCACCACCATGACCCTGCATCTTCCACCATCATCTCACATCCATTCCATCATGGTCATCAAGAATCACACAATCATTAACATTAACATTATTATTTTACTCACTCATCTTCTTCACTATCTTCATTATTCGAGTAGTAATCACTCTCAAGTCCATGATCATCAATGTAACATCTTCATCACTAGTCACATCATCTCACCCTCTGACATCATCACTTTCGTGCCATTAATTTGATTTCAATCTTGCAATGGATAGGTGTGTCAGTTCTCATTTTGCTTCTTATCAAGAGTTTTGATTGTAATAATTTTATCTAAGTTGTTTCTATTATGTCAGGTAAGATAGATGACAATATCATGTGTGAAATTAAATGCTTGTATCGTCATTTGCTTCAAGGTTTGGAGAGGGAGATCAAACACTCATTCACAATACAAGCTATGTTTTGGACTTTTTTTTATGTCTTATATATGTTTTTAATTCTATAAGCCATGTAGAAAACGTTATACTGCATCGATTATAATTATAATAGATGTAAAAATTCCTCAATTCTCCATGCCTATGCTGGAGACATAGCACCAAACCTAGTACCTTTATCCTTTCCACAACACTAGTGCCCCTTACCACCACCAAACAACTTACATATATCCCATCCAATCACCTCCACATTCTCACCAATCTCACCAAATAATATAGGGAAAAAATGAAACTTTCATTTACCTTTGTTCTGCAACACTTGTGTCCCACATTGCCAGCCCACAACCATCGACTCGGCAAAATCACCACGTCGTTCTCCTCAGTGCCGCAACCTTCCTCTTTGATACCTACAATGGCTTTGCAATGCTTACCTTAAGGACCAGATCCATGCGATGACATAGTCTGCGCACGAAGGTCAAAAATCGATGAAGGAAATTGAGGGTTGAGCATGTGGCATATTTAGGGGTTCCTCATTCTGCTTCTTCTTTTGTGTCCACTCTTGATTCATCTTCACCATTTGTGAGATATGTGCCTCGTTTAACAGAGATTTTACAAACCTGATAAGGACCAAAAAAGTTCAACGGGTCAAAAGCCCAATAGTGCACTACAAGAATTGAGAGGTACCATGACAAGGACAAGATCAAAGGAAACACAAGAAGCATTGGACCATAAAGTGAACTACTTTCTTTCTCAATCATTGGGCCAAGATATCAACCTTGCCTTGAGCCCAAATACCAACATGGAAGAAGAGCTCAGATTGCTCAAATTGATTCAAATGAGTGAAGAACCCAAAAATCAATGAGTGAAGAGCCCATATTGCTCTAATATTTTGAACATAACTTGAGTTTTAGATGTTCGTTTTAGGCGTTCTTTGATGCGTTCGAAAGCTCCAAAGATTTTCTACAAGTCGTATTTCTAGTCTCAAGTCCTGATTCTGCATCTATGATAATGAAAATTGGACAGAAAGTTCAGCACGAAGTTATGAACGCAAATTACTTTTTGTTTACACTTTTTTAGTATAATTTTGAATTAGGAACATGTGGCTGAAGTCCCACATTGGAAAGAAAGAAAAGAGAGACGCCACTTGTTGGCTATAAATAGCCATTCATTTGTCTTACGTAAACATGTTTGAATTGAATAAAAACTTTGCACTCTAAAGAGTTGTGTGAAAGGAAGTTTCTCTTGGTTCTTGATTGGACTAAACATTGATTTTTATCACAGGTTTATATAACCTTTGTGATGAATCCCCACGGGACCTATCACTCTCCATAGGTGTGATGTCTTTTTCCATTTCTTGTCTTTTTCGCTTTGATTTTTTAACATTTTGTTATTGTTAAACTCATTATTTTTGCGCTACATTCTTCTTCATATTATTTTTATATTTGTTTCGCTTCATCAAACACTTGGCATATACCTTGCCTATGATGCTAAGTTCTTAATAAGTTGCATGCTTTGCTTTTTTTAACTTTTTCTTTGTGCAATACTTTCTCTTGCGCTACATTATACATAAAACTTGCACCTTTTCTTTTCAAGATCATCTTTCCTTTGTTATAACAAGAAGTCTTTTCGAGGACGATCTATACAAAAAATAATGAATCCCCGCATTAGTTCATATCAAAACCCATTCTCAAGACCTCTTTTTGTTAATTCACTCACCTCCATAAGACCCATCCACACGTGTCACCACAGTGTCACCATTTGTGACCATTGTGGGGTTCGCATAACGTGAGGTGGCCTTCGTGTGAAAACAAGCACTCCCTTATTCTCAGTCAGAGATTGCATTGACGCTAGAAAGAACAATGATTCGCATAGAGTGGTTTGTGATCCAAACCTAGTTCTGGGCAAAAAAGTAACATTTAAATTTTGCTAGAACGAAAAACAAATAAAAACTTTTACAGGAACAAATTTCAAACATTTTGATATTTATAGAGACGAAAAACATATTTTAACATATATTTTTCAATCTCAATATGACAATATATAGATTACAATGTATTAAAAATATATAAGATACAAAATTATAAGTATAAAACATGGGACGATAAATAAATATCAGAATGTTATTTTTTTAAAATTGAATTATATATAAGTTATTATTAAAACTAATATAGTAAGCGAAAATTTTAATATTAATTATATTAGTAATTGATGTAGAATGTGACATGACTACTCATGTTTGATCTTTTAAAAGAACTTCTTCCACTTTTATTTTTCTTTTCTTTTTAATCTAAAATGAATCGAATATTGACATGATTCATGCATATAGAGAATATTGACTATCTGCATTGCAACCAGAAATATCAAGTTTAATGATGAAGCTAATGTGGTAACTTTTAACCATAGGTCATAAAGATTACGGGATATCTTGGGAGGCAGATTGAGAAGTAGATCCTAGATATCATAATGTTGACCCGTATCACCTGCACTAAGACTACCAAACAACTTGGTTATTTTATAAACCAAAGAGGCAGACATTTATGATGGTTTGGTCCAAGAAAATGAAAAGAATAATGATTCTAGTCTAGTGAATAACTCAAGGCGTATGTGTATCTGTGTCTGTATAAAATAAAATAAACACCTACAGTTACTATTTGATAGTGCATGTAATTTATTTAATAATTGAAAAGAACCCTACTGGTGGCTCAATATTTGTTTAAGAAAGTGTCAATCAAATTGATTGAATTGAAACATTTCATTAGAATAAAATAAAAAAGGGAATGCTCGATGCAGTAAACACAGTTTAAACTCTAGTTTGCTTGTTGATGTTATCAAGACCATGGGATGGCTTTGTTAAAATAATAGCGCACCAAAGAGGAAGAAGCATACCACCGATAACGTGACCAAAGAAGTCTAGCGGTGGTTGAATTGAAAGAGTAAGTTATTATAATTTTTTTATATTTGAGTTTGATTATATATGATAAAAAATATAACTAATTATATAAATTAATTTACATAAAGTTATTTAAGCTCAATCAGATGCAATTGTATTAAATATTTAAAGAAAAAGTTTTATCATGACCATATCTAACTTAAATATTATTGTCTTTGATGAAGAATATATATGGTTAAAAAAAGAGAGAGAGGAAAAAGCATATTAATAACCAAATATTCATTATTTTTGATCATATTATAAATGTGAAGAAAGTATAAAAATATATTATAAAATGAAGTATTTATCAATTTTATTAATAATTAATGTCTATTATAGAATTAAATTGAACAACTTTAATATAATCTTTGCTTTTAGCTATGTTTTTCCTTCCACAATATTCAACCTCATAGTATTGAAAAAATATAAACCTAGTTTGATTCGAATAAAATAATATTGGTAGAACCAAATTTTCATTCTCTTAGCATTAGCATACAACATCTTATAATATTATTTCAACTCACATTGAGATTGTTTGGTAGAGATGAAAGAGAATAAAAGATGAGTTAAATGAACCATAAAATTTTGTGGAACCCACATTTTAACTTTTTACTTCAATTAAAAATTTCATTTTTTTTTCTTTTCCCTGTGTCAAATTAGCATACACTTACTAACAACTTCAAGGTGAAAAAAGTTCTACATATTTAAATTTGGGAGGTCCTTTCCCAAAAATGAGTCCAATTATTGTTGGAGCTACACTAGTTCTTCATATGCTCGTGTGATAGGAAGAATAACAAACTTGTCCTTGCAATTTTCCCTTGTGGAGTAGTTCAATCTTCTAGTTGACCCCACATTCATCTCATATTTGTGTCCGGTAGCATAATCACTAGTGCACTTAAGTGTAGGGTGTTTCTCTTCTTTCTTGATTATTATTGTCCTTGTCATGTTCAAAATCTTAGGACAAAGAAGACTATTTGGGTAGGACATGAGACTCCATAGTACGTTGTGTGTCCTCAAGAACGTGTCTGAATTTGTACCCCATTGGTTGGTCGCGTGTTATGATGTTGGCTTTGCATTCCACCTTGCTTGTCATGTAGTTTGTTCATGCTTTGAAGAATATGTGACCCACACCTTCAGTTGTGTCTTCTCAATGCGGTGTTATTTCAATTTTACTTTCCATTTTCTTATTAATTTTTTATATTATATTATTGATACCAATTATCTACCAATTTTAATAATCATTAATATTTGTCAGAGAACCTAATTAATTACCTTTATGTTTTATTTTCATTCATGAATGAAAATATTTTGATCATAAGGTTCTAGTTTAAAATTTTGATCAAGAAAATCAAATTTATTACTAGTCGAATCAACAAATTGTTGATATTATTTTTAATTAGATATGACTTTGTAAATGTTAATTTTACAAATGGTGTTGACAATTTATGGAAAAAAATATTTTTGTTCAAATAATTTTTTGGTTATTATAATATAGTTGTTTTTATTTTCTATTTTTTACTTGCACCCTTATTATATAGTTTTTGTTTTATTTAGAACTTGTTTGAATAAAGTTTTATTTTAATACGTACTTCTAAAAGTAAAATAAAAATAAAATGAATTGATTTTTTTATAAGTTAAAATTAACTTATACACTTTAATTTTATATAATTTTTTTTATCAAATTTCTCTAAAAGTTTAGATGTATAAGTTCACTTCTCTCATGAAAAAATTGATTATTTTTAATTTTTAATTTTTCTCTTTTATAAATTAAATTCTCATTGAGAAGTTTATTTAAACTAGGTATTAGTTTTCAATGTCATGAGGTTATTGTTGTTGAGAGATGACATGACTATCAGAGATTAGATAACAGGCTTAATATTTTCTCAAATAATAGGGATTAAAAGGAAATTTTTGTAATGTAAAAGAGAGACATATACACAAAATCTACAATTTTAAAAGGAGTGAAACGATGAGGCGAGGAATTAAAATAAAATAAAAAATCGCATAGACAACAAGAAAAATTAAAAAGGAAAAATAAAAATATTATAAGAATTAAAAACTCATTTAAATCTATTTATTTTATAAAATTGGAATATAAGAAAATAATATATAATACGTACTTTAATAATTATGAGTAGTAAATTACATTTGTCTCTAAGCTTATCTTATACTCATCTTTTATTGTATTCATGCTCTAAACACCATCTCTAATTTGACGTTATATGTAGTGACTGTATTATACTAGGCAATAGGCAGGAACCACAAACCAGAGACCGAAGATAAGGTCGGAGATGCTAAACAGAGATGTGCACAGTAAGAAGTAAGAAGTAAGAAGTAGAGAACAGTCTAAGGCCTACAACACGTGCATTAAAGAAAGAGGGTACTGGTGATGGTGATGATGATCAATGATACTTTTGTAGTATTAAATAAAAAATTGCCGGAGAAAGTACTTTTAATTGCACTATATTTCAATTTCAAATTTTCATCTCAATTCACTTTTCTTCTTCTTTTTACTCTACGGAATGAATACTAGGAGTGTGTTTGTTTGCAGAGAAAAAGAATAAAAAATGAGATAAATAAAAAGTAAAATAATATGTAATCCATACTTTTATATTTTACTTAATTCAAAATTTTCATCTTAATTCACCTTCTTTTCACTTTTATCAGCAAAATTGTGCGCCCATAACTTTCTTTACTCTCTTATCATTTTCACAATAAATATCTTATGTTTTAATTTCTTAATTAATATGTTAAGGGCGAGATCATTTTTTGTTACAATAAAAAAAATCATGTTATTGGTAAAATGTTGAATGATTTTCTGAGGTAAAGTGTATGAAAGAAGATTTACTGATATTAAAGAATATCATAATAACATTATTAGTTTTTGACATCTGCCGGAAATATATATCTTATTGGGCTAAAAAATGCTGGAAGTATACCATTTAAATATTTTTTTAATAACTTTTATTATAGATATATTCATAAAAATATTTTACTTTTTAAAGCAATTTGTTTGACACTTCCAGCAAAAAAAATAGTTTATGAGAAAATTGATATTTTAAAAAATACATTAGTAAGTTCAGTAAAAAAAATACAATAGTAATAAAGAGTATACTAATTGAGAATCACCAAATAAATGGATTAACTAACGCAATTTTTTTTCAGCTTAACCAAATGTCTGACTCTATACCGAAAAAAATTATCATTAAGAAATCTTGCTTGTATTTTCTTTTCTAAGCATTTACTTATTTATGGTGAAAAAATATTTTAATTTTTTTTGCATGTATGTAGTTCAAAATTTTCACCAAATTTATCACACCTTAGTGTAGTTTAACTGACTACTGATATCTTGATAATTCATTGTTCATGAAGTTATATATGATACTACATATTAGATGAAGGTAGTTGAGATGAGTTATTGTAAATCTTTTTTTTACTTCAATTCTTATATTTTTTTTTTACTAAACTAAAGTTATTCTAATTTTATTTGCATCAAAGGAAAGGAAAATCATGGAGAATGTTCTGATATAAATTAAAGAAGACTCTTCCTGTTAGTGCCTCAGTAACCTCAAATTATTTCTGCCCTGCCATTTGAAAAGTTCATTAATTTTTATTCCACTTCTTTGGTATGATTATTCTGAGGGGTCCTATCCTTCAAAACGTCCCAATCCCTATGCATTTTCTGATCCAACCTTTAGCCGCAAACACCAGACACCCCAATTAGGGTGTAAAGTCCAGCTTCATAATGGTAAGAGGCTTTTTTAATTGATGCTGGTTCATCCTCATCATAGTCCTCTTCCTCCATTGACCCCACCAATCCATCCTCTCTGGTATATCAAATGAAGAAGGGTAACCAATTGATCCCTTCTTGTTAGTGACAGAGCAACCTCAAATTATTTTTGAGCCCCACATCACAGCTTTCAAACCCTCCTTTTCTACTCATGATTTGATCATTGCTATCATCAAACATTGCTACCACACTCATACTTCAATCAGAAATCCTCTTTATTCCTAAACACCCTATTGGCTAAAATTTAGTTCGTTAATTAATTTAATTACTGTGACACAAGTATTTGTACTATAACCATAACTACCACCATCATAACTTTTTGCTGATATTCCATTTTTAACATGTCTAGAAAAACTTCAATGTGGGGCTCTTATATTTGTTGCAATAAATTGAAGTTTTTTTTTAGGGGAGGGAAATATAGGGAGAGTGGATGATACTTTAGATTAAGACAGAGAACATCTCTAAATTTAAATAACACTTACAAAAATATTTAAATTTCCTAACCTCAAAAAAGAAATGAGTAGAGACTCAAATTTGTGTCTTACTCAACTCGATCAATTTTTTTAAGATTAGACTCTTTTTTAATGTAACTAAAGTATCCTTGATTGAGGATGAAATAATCTCTCAAGATATGAAAATCCATTTAAGGGAGATGATATCTCGCAGCAGATACTCTTCTATACACAATCATGATTAAAGAGCACAACCATATCAAACCATATTTATATAAATTGGGCTGGGCTCTTATTCTACTTTTTGTACCTGCTCATATTGGTTGGTAAGAACATGTGTAGTGTAACCACAGAAGCATGAGCATTGCTTCTAGCTTTGAGCATTAGCACTTTTAATGTGAATAGTGACAATGCTAGAAATTTGTCCAGGTGTTAGCAGCTTCCTCTTCCTTTGGCTGGCCCCATTAAATGTTTCACTCACTGTTGTTTTCCCCTTCTCCACCTTACCTCCCTTTTTCTTTTCTCCTTTTGACCATCCCCTCATTCAGAAGGCTTAGTTTTTGCTTTATGGTGTATAGGAGAGCATGTGAATTTGATAGAATTGGGTTGAAGCACTGCAGTTTAGATTGTGATCATTGAGGGCCCTCCAAATTGGTTGCTCTACCTTTCTGTTGTTTGTCTAATTCAGATTTCTTTCTTGCTTAAAGAAAATTCCTTTTCCATTCTAACGGAGAGTTCAAGATTACTGTAATATCCGGCAAAGTTTCTTATGCAATGATTCATAAATCAACTCAATAAACCTTGATACTCAAAGGGGTGTAATTTACATGTCTAGCTCAAAATTATATATATACTAGGAATTAAATAATCTTATAATCAAAATCGAGTAGTGTCTCAAGGGAAATTTCTTGTTACATTTGAAGAATGGATTTTATTAATTGCTTATCCACTATTAGAAATGCCGAATCAATTCAAAATGTAAATTGGATTTAAAAAATGAAAAGTGGAAATTATTTAGTGGAAGAAAGACAAGAGAGAAAAAAAAATGAAAATTTGACATTTATAACTTTTTTTACTTTTTCTTTCATAACAAAATTCTCGTGTTACTTATAAATATGAAAGGATTCAAGTTTGTAAGTTTTAGCATTAAGAAAGTCTTTTAAAAAAATTTAATTCTAAAAAAATATAACTAATTTTAATTAAATTTCCTGCTATGCTTTTTCTAATTTTCTTAATAAAAATAATGATAAATAAAATTTAAAAAATATTTTATAAATGATGTTTACAAAAAATAAGGGTGTAATTTATAAGGATATTTTTCGTAACATTTCAAGTTTTATATATATTTTTCTTCCATATTTTGTCACGGCACAAAAAATATTCCATCTCCTAACCTTTGTTCACCATAAAACGGGATATTGTGAACCGACATTCTTCTCATAATATGCTATGTTGGTCTATGTCTGGGTTCTCTCTTGTAATCATAGATTTTTTAACAAGCATGATAATTTTACACTCTTTTTTTTTTCTTCTTACATCTATTTTCACCCTCAATGAATTTTTTTCTTCTCCTTCTAATTATATTATTTTCTATTTCTTTTCTTTTTCTATCCATATCTAAACAGATGATATACATCTCAAAAGAATGTCAAGAAAAACATATTTTCCTACTTTTCAACTGGACTATCTTTTGAAGTTTCTCTTTTGCAAGTAGATTTAGTTTAGCTTTCGGCAACCTTCTGTCAACATCATAAATCCTGTAGAATTTACACATCATCAGTTATATATATATATATATATATATATATGCACCATGAAGTGCGAAGAACAAGGGCCTTATAATTCGGGCTGGGTAGGTGTATTTGTGTCAATCAGTTATGGGTTGGGTCAAACATGGATTGGCCCACCTATAATTTGGTTAATTTACTCTATGCATGTTGAGTTATTTATACTATGAGTGTAAAATAATAATTTTAAATAATTTATATAACCCACATGTATTAATAAATTTAAATTAAATTATATTAAAATATTATTTGAGATACATATATTAAAATTTTAAAATCTAATTAGTATTTAAAATAAATATTTTTTATAAAATAAATTTAAGTAAATTTATGAAAGAAAAACTTGATGATTACAGTTATTAATTACGATAATTTCGAATTTGTGGAGCAGCTTGGATCCCTGATCACTCCGATAAGGAACATTCAACTATGACGAATTGGTCCACTTTTTTAACTTCAGATTAGACTGTTCTCAGTTTTTTTGTTTAGCCTAACTCACATATTTTGTCAAGTTTTTTTTTTCTTTTACATTATTTAAAAAATCAGATTAGACTGTTCAGTTTGTTTGTTTAATTGGACCAAGAATAGGTCAAGTCACTAGTCCGGACAACAAAGGAAAATGATAAAACAAACATCTATTAACAACTGGTCACGAACTGACCAAGAATTGATGCTAAAATATGGTTTGAACTGATTTTCTTTTTCTTTTTTAAAAATATTTTTAATTTTAGTTCTATTTTTTAAATAAATAAAAAATCATATGATATTTACATATGAATTATTATCATCTAAATATTTATTATGAATTCTTTATTTTCTAATATGATCCCTTTATGTTTATTTAAACTTTTACCTAACTTAATTTTCTTATAATTTTATATTAATTTATTACTGATATATGTTTTTTAATCTTAAATATATATTTAATCAATACCAATGAAACCATTATTCAACCAATGAAATGTAAACTAATACTTTTACTGATACAACAACCAGTCAGATTTTAAAAACATTAGTCACTATCTCATCACTTCAATTTGCGTTGACATTTCTATCGAGTACTAACTGATTTTAATAGTGAATCATCAAACATGAATCTCCCATAGTCAATTTAGTTCTTTAATAATGTGTTTTTTAAATCAAACTAGTCAAATATATTTATAATAAATTTAAATATATTTTTTATCTTTACAATTTACCTTGATTTTAATTTCAGTTCTTATACTTTAAAACTTTAATTTATAGTCCTTATAGTTTAAAAAATGGTTTTAATTTACGTTATAAGGACCAAAACCTAAACAGAATAAAGTTAGTGGAACTAAAAATTAAACCACGTGACAACTACATTGATAAAAACTAATGTAATTATGATAAGGACTAAAATTAAAGTAAATTAGTGTGACTAAACTCATATAAACTTTATAAAGCTTGGAGCAGAAGTTGTAGAGCCAATATGAATTTTCACCTAATAATAAAGCAAGTATTTAACATTTCTTAAATTTTTGTTAACATGCATCCTCTACTTAAAAACAATGTTCAATAAAAATACAAGGGTTCAATATCTTGGAAGTCTAAATATCATTTAATATTTTATTCCTCAAATAATTAAGAAAAGTAAGAAATATACACAAATAAGGAGGAAAGTGGTTTAAGAGCCAAGGCAAAAGATAACTTCAGTGATATATGCAAGTTTTAGGCTCTTCATTTAAGAAGCTCGAAAAAATTGGCCACTCTTTCGGAATTCAAGACTTTTTCATCTATACAAACAAGCATACACAAGCCCCTTTTGCACTTCATTGCCCTTGAAATATGAATATTTGCATCATATACAGGGAAGAACCAACACAACTGGTTTAGTATTGAATGACATTGTGCCTTAGCATTGAGCCTGAGATATAAGGGGACTGCGAAGATTGTCATTGTTTTGTGAATGCTGAATTGGTAGCAATGCAGGGTCTTTATAAGCATATACCAAATTCTCATAAAACTGTGTCATTGTAGCATCATTTTGATCTTGCCTATCCTTCTTTATCAAACTCTGGAAACACAAAACCAAGTTAAAATCAGACCTGACAGATTGAATGCAAGATGCAACAACTCTTTTCAGTAATGTTAGGGGTTGGATATTGGAAAAAACATTTGAACAATCATTTGCTGGATTTGAAGTGTACCTCTGCAGAATATGCAACAAATATGGGCAGGAATCGTTTTCGGCAGTACTCGTTAAAGATAAGTGTGAGGACTGGTAGGGGCATCGTCAAAGTAGATGCTAGCGAAAGCTTTTTCAAAGCAAAGATTCCCACTGCAATGATGTGCATGAGTACCAGAGAAAATATCATTGAGTTGTGTATAATAGGCCAAAATTTCCCAGCTGTATCATACTTTGGTGCATATACATTTATAAACTGCATAATATATTGGCAGAGCATCAGTGTAAATTATATCAAAAATGTTTTTAAGTGTCACAATTTCATGGGTAAAATTAACATTGTCAGAACAAAAAGAAAATAATCTTTGAATATGTCGGGGGGGACCCCTTGCACACGCACACACAAACAACACCAACAATAGAAATAGCGAGGATACATATCTAACATAGTTCGGCATCTCTTACCTACGTCCGCGGAACATCTCAACTAAAATTACAAGTTTTCTGGACAAACTTGAGAAAACCCTTACAAGTTTGTACAAACTTGATAAAACTCTCATTAAAAGGTTTTTGGACAACTAAAGAAAACCCTCTCAATCACAAGTTTTCTGGAACTATAGAAAAATCCTCTCATTAAAATATTTTTGGATAAATTTGAGAAAACCCTCTCATGACAATTTTTCTAGACACTTAAGAAACCATCCCCAATACACGAACCCCCCAACCCCTCTTCGCACTTGGGTAATATCTTCTCTCATCACAAGTACCTCCTTTTATAATGATGGTGAATGGCTCCATTCTTGAATGTGACTTAAGTGAACCTTAATTGTTCTACCTCTCCATCTACCTTCTTATTATGATAGTGAAATTCACCAAAAGTCAAGATACATTCCACTACCTCTTGGGTTGCACCTCCTAAATTTCCACTCACTTGAATTAATATTGAAAATTTGGTTGATTTTCCTAACAGTATAAAATAGGTGATATGGTACTTCACTACAATTGAAAACTTCTACCAAGCAATCAAGTTCAAGGTTATATCACTACTTATGCTCCACACTAGTCAACCACAACACAGGCAGTTCCTGAAAACAAATTCCAAGACATTAAAATGGAACTTGTTTAGGCTTCCCCTCTTCGATCTTTTATTTCCTAACTTTGTTACATTTTAGAATGGGCCTGTTTGGGTAAAGCTTCTTTAGAAGCACTTCTAAAAGAAGAAAATAATAAGATGAATTTTTCCATAAGCAAAAATAAGCTCTTCATTAGCTAATTTTTAGAAGCTCGATCACCGATATAACTTCTCTAAAAGATGAGATGATATCTACAAATGAGCTAACGGAAAACTCATTTTAACTTATGAAAAAACTTATTTCATTTTCTTCTTCTTACTTTCTTCTTCTAGAAGTGCTTCTAGAGAAGTTTACATCCAAGCAGGCCCTTTGCTTTGACTTATCCTATTTAGATTTGAGTCATGATATATTTCAGTAAATACTGTCTTGCAATCCTTGGAAAGCATGGATAATGTACATGCAGTTGCTCTTACTTCTTGTTGCTCCTTATACACGTGAATCATACTCCGGTGCAGAAACGGCTTAATTTCATCTTAATAAAACCATCGATCAACTACTATGCCCTTTGACACTTTCCAGGCATCTATTTATTATTTCACTAAAAATATTCCTCAGCTACATCAACCTTCCCAAGTTTGGAAGTCCTGGTGAACAAATTTTCAATTATGGACAAAATTAAACATCAGGATTTACTCTTAGCCTCTTAGGTGTAGACAGAAATCAATAAATATCTTTAAGATTCCTCCTCACTTAACATCCTTTTGAACTTGAATCATGATTAATTATCCCATTCTACTTTGTGCTTAAATTTATTTTACTATACAAAGAATGGGTGCAACAAGGATAGACCTTATTTTTAGAAGCTTTGGTACCACAATAAGACATAATTCAATCCAAAGCTTAAGCTAATAGATGGAAACTTAGAAATGATTCTTGAACACTTTTTATCAACATCAACAGCAACAGCACCTTTAACCCAAGTTAATTGGGGTCTGTGGTAGATGAACCTAATGATGAATAAAAAAAAGACAAAAGAAAGAAAGAATACGCTAAAATGAAAGAAGGGTGGAAGGGAGAAGGGAGAAAAGAAGAGGAAAATAATTAAAACAAGAGAACGAAATGGAGCATAGAACTACTAATGAGTTTACCCCTCTACCAAACTTATAACTTTTCTCCACTCCGTCCTAAGACATACCATCTGCCAATCTATATCTCACTCCATTAGGTCTTGTTTCACTACCTTTCCACAGGTGAGTTTCGGTCGATCTCTACCTCTTTTTGTGTCGAGCTCTTGGTAACAAATTCTTGTTCTTACGGGAGCATACAATAGCCGTCTCATAACGTGCCCAAACCACCTCAATCTATGCTCCCTCATCTTTTCACCTACCGGTACCACTGATACCTTTCGTCTAATATATTCATTTATTATCTTATCCATCTTCGTATATTCACATATCCACCTTAACATCCTCATTTCTGCTACCTTATTTTATGCTCATGTTGCCTTTGTGCTGGCCAGCATTCCGCTCCATATAGCATTGCCAGTCTTATAGCTGTTCTATAGAATTTTCCTTTTAGCTTAAGGGGAATTTTGCAGTCACACAAAAATCCTGATCCACTCCACCATTTCATCCACCCTGCTCTAATTCTATGATTTACATCCTCATCAATTTCACCACTTTTTTGCAACATTGATCCCAAATATCTAAAAACATCTTGCTTGGATACCTCTAGACCAAGTAGATGCACTGTGTCTTGATCACCATCTCTTACCCGCGAAAACTCACACTTCATATACTTCGTCTTGCTCTTACTTATCGTGAATCCTTTAGACTCCAAAGTGTTTCTCCACAATTCCAATTTTCTATTAACATCATCTTAGGTCTCATCAATAAGCATGATATCATCTACAAAAAGCATACACCACGACACTTCCTCTTAAATATCTTTCGTTAGTTCATCCATCACTAAGGCAAAGAGATAAGGACTAATAGCTGAACCTTGGTGGACACCTACGCTTGAACACTTTTTATATTACAAATATTTTGTATGGATTTCCAATAATGAAATTCTCCCTTGTTTTTATTAGTAGAAGCTCATCCACAGCATAAAATAAGCTTAGCAAATATAAGAGTCTTCTAGCAGATATCAAATAACATCCAAAGAAATGCTGACCTGGTTTCGAAAAATGATGTAAGCAAGACAAAAGTAGGCCAAGAGGAACGGCAAAATTAATGGAGCTAGGAAGAAATATGTAATACCAAGAAGTCCAAAGAAAAGGACCCTTGGAATATCCTTGTGGTATGGAGTAGATGGAACTTCAAATTCATCATCTTGACTAGTGAAAGGCCTCGTTATCCAACTGAAAATGAAAGGAATTACACGGAAGAGTTCTGATGACACGCTTGTCCATCCTTGCGTGACAACATAGGTAATAAAAAATGATGCCTACAATCAAACCAAAATTAATGACATCAGAAAGATAGAAATTAAAAAGTCTATATTTTTATAAATTGTTATGTAGATTTTAGATTTGAATTGTGATCATATGATATGATCAAAGTCATAGATAGAATAAACAATTTTATTCTTATTAAGTTTGGGAGGACATTTGTTTGGGTATTTTTCTTTGGTAGATGTTAATTTACTTTTATTCTATCAAGGCTCATTCTTTAAAATGAGACTTTCTTTTTGTAGAGATTTGAATGATAAAAAAACTAGTTAATTGCAACTTGTGTTGGTCTTACTTGATTCTTTTCATAGCATGGTTTTCTATCTTGCAACAGATTTTTTGTAGCCCTCAAAAATATGTTTCAGGAAAGTTTACAATGGAGAGAAACATTTTCTAACCTGTGCTGGAACTGCAACAGCCAGCTTCCCAGGAATGTTCTTGGGATCAAGGAGGGTATTGAACATAGATAGAATTGAGCCAGAAAATACAGTTGCGAAAAAAACATTCCATACTGTGAACCACAGCACTTTTCTAGATGCACTCATTTCTATATCACTATGTGAAATGTATCCTTGAATGGAGGAAAGGAACTCCATGGCAGGAGGCACCAATTTCAGAAACAACTGAAGAATAAGACTGGGAAGGTATCCCGTAACTATTTGACTGAAAAATTTTCTGAAAGCAGATTCACAAAAGGCTCAGTGATCGTGCATTAAGATATAAGAAAATCAAATCACAAGGCAAAAGTTAGCATGTCTGCAAAATAAAGATGTGAGCCTGTTGGATACAAGTACTTTTGAGAGCTTCTCTACTGGAAAAAGCTCTACATTTCCAATAGAAACGCTCTCAAAAACACTTATGACTTGTATCCAAACAAGCTCGCAGCATTACAAGTAGATATTTGACAACACAGGAAAAAACAGAATCACATGCAAGATATTTAACATGACACAAAAATGCTGTGATTGGATCATCCTAGCAGCAAGGAATTTCAACATTGAGTAAACCTGGCAAAAAAAGTTGTCAACAACATCCACCCTGGTCTTCATGTAACTATCATCCTTTATCAATTGCAAAACCCATACTTTGTGTCTACAACCAAGATGTCCTGAAAAACACGGTTTAGCACTGGAGTTCCTATGTGTATAGGCAGTATGCAAGCAATATGATTGCAATACTCCTCCAAAGCAAGGAAATCCTTGAAACATTTTTCTTACTACCAATTAACGGCGTCATGGTTTAGAGTTCTGACAACCTAGTTTGATAAGTGAAGTTTCTTTTTAAAATCAATTTAAAGCTTCCTGGCCTTACCTTGTCTGAACTAACTGATATTCCTAATGAACTGTACATGCAATCGAGGCAAAGTAAAATCCGCTGCCAACTTGTGGCCTAGTCAATTATTGAAAGTATATACTTTGAGAAACACTGAACAATCACTTTGACCTAATTCTCATGCAACCCCAAAAGTTATTCTTTTGAGCAGAAACTCACATCCACGGGTTAATAAGACCGTGAGCAGAGGGGAAATAAGAGAAGAAAGATAGCAAAGCATAGAGGGGGTTTATCATGAACAAATAAATCAATAAACAAGCAACTTACATGGTTAGAATACTTGTCAAGAAGGGAAATAAAATTTCCAATTGATTGAGGTTGGTAAGCCCCTGTACGATCACTACAGGTATAAGGAACATAATAGTGAAAGTAGTACACACAACTACAACCACCAACTTAGAAATCCATCTTCGCATGAATGATTCAGAGAAGAAAGGCCAGTACACATCGCGAGGTTCTGGAGCTAGCTCAGTAGTCCAATGGGTGGGATTGACTGATTGCTGTAAATGAAAAGCAGTTGCAGCACCAAAACGAGACTTAAAGAACACAAAAGCAGCTCGAGCCTCCTTGAATATTGAACAAGAATAGAGATTAGTAGGATGCACTTTATGACTTTATACAAGAAAATGCAAATAGTTAAAACAAGACTGAAACTACTTTTAAATTGTTTGTTTTTTTGGAAAAAGACATGAAAGATTACCACATACTTCTCCTGCCAATGAAGCCTCTGACTGCTTCAATCTCACATTCTCCTCAATGTCCTCTAATTTCTTTTCATAATATATAACACTGTTTTTTCGGTCAAAAAGTCCAGGAAAACCACGCTGCTTATTCTTCTGCTGAGTGGAATCAGATCGTAATTGAGTAACCCTTTTATACATTTTTTTTGCTTCGTTCTAGATTAAGGAAATGAAAAGACAGGGATGTTAGTTGCATAATTCTCAAAACTGAAACAGAAATAGAATACTGAAACAATTAATCTGGTCAACAACATAGCAGCCACCTATACATATAATTGAAAAGATAATTAGATTTGGATTACCAGCAAAGCTGTTAAAATTAATAAATAATGCTTGAGCTGCAAATAGGATAATAATAAATTATTACAAAGGTTTGAGTATTGTAATTGCTCAAGGAATTTTCCTACAAACAATACTTTTTCATGGAATGTCTCATTTATATATATTGACTATCTTCAAAAGTGAACCTAACCAAAGGAAAGAAAAACCAAAAATAGAAACATTAGGTCAGGCATATGCGTTTCAACCACTAAAATGGTGGAAAGCAAATAGGCAGATTGTTTTGCATACAAGTCAGATCGATTATATGCTGCTTCTTTGTCAGCCTGAATCACTTGAATCAAAGGATCTATTGATGTCAATACATATATTTCAAGAAGGTGTGAATAAATATGACCATCCTCACCCTCTGATAACTTAGAAGGTGCTGACTTAATCCATTATGTTGCCTCAACAACAAAAGCAATCTGGACAATATCATAGACACTTAAGCAGCTGCAAAATTACTGAATTCTGGCATAGGGGTTCATCTATCATAAAAGCACCCACTTTGAGGGTTGTAATCAAGTATGTAAACTTGGAAGAAAAAAATGTTCCAAGGGCTGTCATATGGCTGTGAGAAGTAATGTGCATTAATAGGCTTGTTAGCTTCGATACAGGACTAATTCTCCTTAGTTTAACTTCAAATGTCAATCAATACCTTCTGTACTTGAATAAATCTGATTATAAAGGCAAGAAAAGGACATGCAGAACATAACATACTAGCATCAAGTACGTCCAAGTTTAAAGGCCATAGGACCTGAATATTCTTGTATATTTATTACTGAGCTAATTGTAGATCATAATTATTTGAGTGACCACTTACTAGCATTAAGAAGTTGTTAATAAATAAATTGTAGAATATTTTTCTTTCAATCCTAGGGGTACTTTGGGGCATGTCTAGTTTTAGAAAATGCTTTTTGTTATCATTTCCTAATTTTGTAATTATTTGTAACAACAATATGAAACATTAAACATTTTCTCAAACCAAACAGGCCTTTAGTAATCTGGTATTTCCCAGTTAAGGTGGTATTCAGGCTTTGTTTATGTTTTTTAGTTGTTATAGAATATTTTAGTAATTTACATATTTTTTTTCATAGGCATTACTATTACCAGAGACATTTTAAGTAACAACTATTTTTTTGTTTTATGAGGTAAGTTAGTTTCTACAAGCTCTGTATGGTAGTCATTGAGAAGCTGCAACCTGAATCCCCAGGCATATCAAAGGAGCACCAAGCAAGGGACTTCTCTATGAAGATAAAGGTCAAACTCAGATCATTGACTTTACAAATGCAGATAGGGCCAATATTCCCTTAGATGCGCAATACATTTCAAGATACTCTTATTGGTGATAACTTAGTATCCATGAAAAGTAAGAAACAGGAAAATAGAGAGGGGAAACAGAAATAGATCAAAAAAGAAATTCCTATGATTGAATGTAAGTGAAACAGACTTTTGTATCTTTCATCCTGTCTTATTTATAAAGTATTATGAATACAGCTAAAACCTAAAGTCTATAGAATAGTATTGTATGGGTGTGGTACGGCTACCGTATCTTATAAACTTGGTTACATTTCACAGCCAAATTAGTATAATATGTTCTTTGTGCTTGGAAAAGAGTAAGACCATTTTAAAGTGATGCAAAT
Organism: Glycine latifolia; assembly: GCA_013407115.1. Classification (NCBI taxonomy): domain Eukaryota; kingdom Viridiplantae; phylum Streptophyta; class Magnoliopsida; order Fabales; family Fabaceae; genus Glycine; species Glycine latifolia. The sequence goes on along the minus strand of CM023948.1, from coordinate 29,251,618 downwards.
TCGATTGTTAAGAGGAAAAGGAGATCCTGTTATGAACCAAGAAACAGAAAATGAGAATATAATGCCTCTATTATTGAATAATGAATGGCAACAAAGAGAAGGAGAGAATTCACCTAAAAGGGTTTCCCCTTTCTACAACAGCTCAAGTTCATTTCTGCTAACAAACCTCCTTCCTCCACCTTATTTATTATCTAACTAATCTCCTCTAACTAACTATTTATTCAAACAACTAAACTAATTACTTTATATTGCTCTTGGTCTTCCAAGTAACTATCCTTCTCTCCTAACAGACCTCCATTCCTCCCCTTATCCTTACTTCCCCCTATTTAGTATCTAACTAACTAAAATGTTCTATCTATACTAACTACTTTGTATTTCTTATATTCTTCCAAGCAACTACCCTTATCCCCTAACTACTTTGTGATTCACTCAAAGCTCTAATTTGACTTCTTTTTCAACTATAAGTGATAATACATCTTAATGCTTAATCAAAAGCACAAATATGTAGCGGATCAAAGCACATAGCCAGAAAATTATGCACACCTGTAGAAGACTAAAAATAAAATTTCCTAGAAAATGTACAATATAGAGGCAAAAATCAATCAACAAGAAAGAAAATTAAAATTAAACATGATCCTTACTACAAGACTACGGATTTTGCCTGTTCGGCGAACAACCACGTGTGACAGATATGTAGAAGGGTAAAGCTCACTAAAGAAGCTCTGAACACTGTCACTGATGCTGCCTGAGGAGGAAGTGGGAATGCTGCGAACTAAAATTGTGAAGTGATGAGGCTGAGGTTCGGAAGAATAAAAGTAAGAAATTCTTCTAGAAGATATGTATTTATACTCCTGAAGATTAAAGGAAATAAAGATATGAGTAGGCAATTCAATTGTTTGTTCATATATAAATTATAACTACTTATAGTTATATATTTTAATTAATGAAGAAAATTAAACAGAAAGAAAAGCCCTTATTATCAATCCCTGTATTAAATCTGATGTACAATACATAAAACTTAAAGAGATTCCTGAAACAGTCAGATATAGTATTTCTATAAGCTAAGGGTGAATGTACTTACATAAAAAAGTAGTACGCATATGAATCCAGTGACAATATATACAGCACAGAAGTGGACCCATAACCTGAAACAAAAATCATAAAGGATAGCAATCTCATACAATTCTTATCCATAATGAGCAAGTAACAAAAGACAAATGCTGAATCAAAAACACTCCCAAGGCTGAAGTAAGTTCTCTAAGAAAGCTCAATTAGAACAATAAAATCTTGAGTTAGTATTCACCAATGAGAGCCACTGTTTACATTTGATATAGTGAACACATCCAAGGAGTTATTGACAAAGTCCGCAATATCAATATCTTTTAGCTGATTTCCCCAACAATTGACTGGAAGAAGCACAAAGATCCCAATAATCCCAGCGAAGGTAAACGTTTTCAAACTGCATCCAATAAACATAAGAATTCAGTCTACAATATAAAATAAAAAAGAGATGTTTATTTAGATAATTCCTTTCTTTTGTTTTGGAAGGGTTGGAAAGGAGTGACACACAAGCTTACAAAACCACTAAACCATGAAGGTGCACAGTGAAGGGAATGATGTACCTAAAGGTTATCATGCGCATAAACACCACACCATCTAAGCCTGATAATGAAAACAGTTCCTCCTCAGAAAGCCTCCAGGCTTTTGCTACCCAACCTGCAGAAGGAATTAGTCTTTCTAACTTGAAACGACTTCTCCTCTTAGAAGTTCCTTCGGTCAGCAGGCGTGGCACATAAACCTCATAATTGCTTGGTTGTTTCCTCAATATAGAATACAGTGTGAAGAACAACACACACAGAGCAGTGTTGATACCAACAGATGTCAATAGAGCAGACACAATCATGTTTCCAAGGAAATCTCAGAAATCAAAAAAAAAAAAAAAAAGACTTGGCGACTACCTACAAGAAACACAAACAATGGAAATTCAAATCAAATACATATTTAATTTTGAGTTCATCATGTGCATAAAACGCAATAAGACCAAGAACATGAAGCAAACTTTGTAAATAAATAACCTATGGTTAAACTAGCTTAGTTGGTTGAACATAGTACGTGAGTATTTGTAAATCTTTTGGCACCTATCTTCGATTCATATGGATAAAAAAAAGTGTCTCCATTAGACCAAATTGATCATTCTGTCATTTTACCATACTAATTGGTTAATCTAGTGATACGTGACAAATTGTGAGAGATCACCTCACATAGGCGTTTTCCGTGTCAGCCAAACAGCCAGTGTTATAAACGGCCAGAACAACCAATTTAGTTTAACAATGGAGTAAAGTGAAACTTTTTATACTTACAACTAAGCTGAAACTAAAAATTTAATGAGTGAGCCAAAGAATATTTCAGCCACAACTGTTCACTAGATTATTTATATATAAACAAAAGTACAAGTGTACAATGATATACCAGGTTCAATTTCCTGCATTAAATCACCAAGCAACCAATTGAAAACATTCAGACACATACAATGATGCAACGACACATAACTAATTGCTGAAAAGAAGAAAAATAAAATTAAACAAAAAAATGTACATACTCTTGAAACGGATGTTGAGAAGCCGTGAATTGAAAAACCCAGATTTAGAAAACTCCCAAAGTATGAGACTTTAATCACAATATGATTGTTGAGCTCACTCTCAAAACCCAAAGTTGAACAACCTTGGATGGCTATATTGAAGACTTTGGAATGAGGATGAATAGCCGATATTACGTGGCAATTTTTGCTATGTTGACTTAAACTATCTAGGGAGTAAAGAAGACCAATAGTTGAGAACAAAAAAAAAGACAGAGGGAAGAAGAGAGCAAAGATACACGGAAGAGACGCGAAACACGCGTCTTTACAATATAGTATGTGTCAGAACTCAGAAGAACATCTGAACATGGACCAGTTTAGCCAAGTACACAATTAATTAGACAATCAATTACTGTACATCAAATCAATTTGTTTTTTTTTTTTAAAAAAAAGTTTAATTTTAGGGGGAAAAATTAAAAGTCAAGACAATACTCAATTATTGTCATTTTTTATTTGAATTAATAATTAGTATAGCACAATTTTAATATAGTGCGTGTCGACTAACTAAAAATATTTTAAATAAGACTTTAACATAAATTATTATAATAAAATCTAATGATTTATCATTATGCATCAGTTTATTATTAAATAACAATATATTTGTATATTAACTTATAGGATTAACGAAATAATGTAAGATTTGTTATGTTTAATAGTTTATTTAGTAGAAGAATTATTATTCAATTTTTTTCGCATAAAATTTTATTAGATTAATAATAATCACACATACCGTAAACTAACATGAGACTAAATAATTTTTAATGTGATTTTTTTTAAAGATAGGTTATAATTAATACTAACATGTAATGATACTCAACTGCATAAAAAATTTGACCGAGATAAAATAATCAAGTATGAGAGTGATGGAGAGGTTTTCAATTTCAGGTTGGAAATTTTATATGATTAATCAATTGATTTTACATTTTAGAATTCATATTTTATTTCAGGGATGGAGTTGAAAGGCCGTTATAATAGTAGAGTGCTCAACCAATGGTTTCCAACTGTCAGTCACAGACGGCTAGCTGCAGCTGCTGCCAAGGTAGAGCTTGTTTAAATAATTTGCGCAATATGATAATTTTGGTGAAAATATTTTAATTTAAGAAAAAAATAAAATATTTAAATAACTTATGTCGATTATGAAATCGTCAAATTATAAACAATTAATATATGAGCCGACCTTACTTGAAAAAAAGTTGAGTGTGAATTGCTTTTTGCATCTCTTTTATTTTTATTCACACCATCCACTTTTATTAAATCTTCATTTTAATAATACTCTTAAACACAAGTTGAGTTTTATTATTATGAAATTTGAATTCTAAAGCTATAAAGATTTACTTTCATAATTTTGATTCAGCTTAATATTTATATATTTTCAGTATAAAATGAATTTATATTATCAATTAATAAAAAATATTATTATAATTAAGATAAAAAAATAAAATCTTAAAAATGAATTTATATTATCAATTAATAAAAATATTATTATAATTAAGATAAAAAAAATAAAATCTTAACCTACTAGATGAGGTTAACTACAAGAATTATATCATGTTATTGATAAGTTAAAAATCAAAATTTCAGAAATATTATTGAGTTCTAAATATTTTTTAATTATTTCCTCTAATATCTTTTTTATCTTTCTCTTCTCATTTTTATCATACTAAAAATTATTAAATCTATTATTTTAACCGATTTTGACTTATGTCCAAACCACTTTAATTAATTTTCCGTCATCTTTTGTTGGGTGAGTGTTACACCAATCTTTTACAAGGCAATACCTTGCCTATAATTTACAACAAAAAAAATGATTAATGATGAAGGGGATAAAGTCCCACCAGCAAAAACCATGAATTATTACTGGCTTTGTGAAAGGTTAACCTATCTTGATAAGTGTTTCCCTCACGAAAAAATATAACTTAGCAGAAAAGACATGAACTCAGTTAACTGAATCAAGTTTAACCATCTATCCTAAGTTGCTTTGAGACAATATCAACTTTTTGAAAGTTTGCACCACTAACAGCGAGTCACATTCTAACCAAAGTTTTTTCCAACCCTTATTATGAGTGATTTCAATGGCATTTATAGACGCCATTGTTTCAGTATAAAGGGCATGCTCTACGCCAACATATAAAGCAAAACAACCCATTATATCAACCATATGATTTCGGAAAATAGCGCCACAACCCACACTAATTATAAGCATGGGGATCTGTTTGCAACCTCATCATTGTTGTATTTTATCCGGCCATGGATAGGGTTACCAGCTGACCGCCTGCTTAATGCAGGGAGCTTTCCTTAGTGACAGACAACCCCAAAAGCTTTCAATTTGGAGATTTCTTCGATGGAAGGGTATATATAGTTGTGAGAGTGAGTGGTCTCCTGCAAGCTTAACATTGACTAAGATAACTATAAAGGCTTTTTGAAGGTTAGCTATTTGATTCTGGAATTTGGACTTGTTTTGGTTGTCCCAAATTGCTCAAACCAAGAAAGTTATGGCAACCATAAGAACATCATTCAACTGTTAGAATTCAAAACTGAAAGGATGCTTAGGGTGGACTATTTGTCCAAACGAAGTCTAATTTTTTTCTTGAGCCAGTCCCAGATTGAAGAAGCAAAACAACAGTTAAGAAATAGATGGTCTATTGTTTCCATCGAATTGTGGCAAAGTTCACATTTGGAAACCAGATAACAACCTCTAGTGAATAAAGTGTCGTCTGTTGGGAGCTTATTTTGAATGAGGCGCCAAAGAACCAAAGATCTAGCGGGGGGATGCATGGTCGCCTTAAAAGCTTGGCCCAAGGATTGATATTTCTTGGGGGATTTAAAAAGAGAATGTACATTTGAAAGTCATATTTTTAGTCTGAAGGCTCCCAAATCGGTTGATCCTTGACTTCAAAAAAGAGGATGATAGTGCTTTCTATTTCTGTTGAGAGTTGCATCCATTTTGTTTTAAGCCAAATGGGCAAATTCCAACGCCCTTCAGAGATGAAGTTGACGACTGAGGCCTGAAGGTTGCACAAGATGTGATCTGGGACATTAATAACAGAGGACATAGGTTGAGAAATCCATTTATGCTGCTCAAAAATGTTGTTCTCACCATTTTCAAGGGCCTAAGATGTGTAATTAATAATTGTAGCCTAGAAGTTCTTCATACCAGACCAAAGGGAGGATTTTATATAACAACGAGGATGTAAAACACCTTTGAAGGCTCTAGCTCGGATCAGTCTAGCCCAATGATAATCAAAATTAATGAGTTTCTTGGTTAAAGCAAGAATAAATGCTTGGTTGAGATTGACAAAAAATCTTTGCAGGCCGAGACCTCATTCTTACAAAGGAAGACAAATGTTTGAAATGTTTTAGTTAATACACTTTGAAATGTTTTAAATCTCTTTCTTTCTCCTCCAAATCCTTCAATATTGAAGGAAAACAAAAATTTGACTCTCTTCTCTCCCATCATTTTCCCCTCGATCAAACATGATAGGCAAAAAGGCAAAAGAAATTCGAACTTGGAAGGTGAATTTGGTTTGACTATGGAATGTTATGATAAAAACAAAAATTGACTGTTGACTTGTACCATCTAATAAAACCCGGCAACCGTCAACTAACGACACAGCATCCAGATCAAACTGTCCGAACCGCAGGCGCTCCTTCCCTGCGGTTAGTGAAATTACAGTTCCTACGGTGCAAAACGAAACTTGCTCTTGTTCCTTCCCCTCCTCATATTTTCCAACACCATTTTTCACTGTTAACACCAACACACCCAAAATCTCAATCTTGTTCAGATCCCTCACACCCCTTTTTCCATTCAAACTAAGGTAAAATCGAATCCATCACCTTGCACTGATAGGGTTCTATTGTTTCTAATTTTCAATTTCCAATTTTTCAATTTTCAACTTTTTTGCTCTTTTTGGAAAAAGGGGGTGACAAGATGAGTGAGGTCTTCGAAGGGTACGAGCGCCAGTACTGTGAGCTCTCTGCTAATCTCTCTCGCAAATGCAGTTCTGCCTCTCTTGTTTCTGACCAGGGTACCTTAAAAATCCAAACTTTATTGTCGTTTCATTCACCCCTTTTGTCGTTTGCCTCTTTTTCTGTGTTGCGTTTGGATATCTTGGACTGCCCTTTGTGTTTTCTCATGCATATCTGTCTCCAGAGTTTGTTATTTATTGGGAAATGGAGCTTCTAATACAAACACTCTTCTTCCTAATTGTCCTTTGGATTGTGTTAAATTGGCTATGAGCAAGAGTATAGGGATTATTATTATCCAAAATTTATAGTAATATAAATTATTTGAATGTCATGATGTGGTCAAAACAAGTAAAAGTCATTATTTTGTGTTATTCAATGATTTTGTGCTACTGCTATATGTTTCGATCTATAGGATTTGATGACCTATCCTATCTTATTGATCAGTTGAGTGAATTATATTATTGGGACTAGTCATGTTCTTCGGTTTTTTTTATGTTCTTCACCGGTTGCTGCTGTTGAATCTGGTGATCCCTGGCTGGCAACATCGATTTGTTCATGTGTTTCTTTTATTAATAGTGTTTGCCCATTAAAAGTGAAATCTTTTAGGAAGTGGATGATTTAATTTGCTGTGCTGTGTGTCGGGTGTTATCTTGAGCATGCTTCTGTGAAATGAAGATGCACGGTAGCTTATCGTTTACTTTAACGTTAAATCTTGTTGACTGATTTTTTTAAATCAACACTATTTTCAGAACAGAAGAAGCAGAAGTTGTCTGAGATTAAACTGGGACTAGATGATGCTGATGTTCTGGTACCAGATGAATGTTTTCTTACATGTCCGTGCTTTGTTTTTGTAGGTTTTATCTTCTATTCATTTCTTATATCACTCTGCTCTCTCTTCAGATTCGGAAAATGGACCTTGAGGCGAGAAGTTTGCAGCCAAGTGTAAAAGCAATGCTTCTTGCAAAGTTGAGGGAATACAAATCTGATCTAAGCAATTTGAAAAAGGAATTTAAAAGGCTAACATCACCTAATGCCGACGAGGTTGCCCGTGAAGAATTGTTGGAGACTGGAATGGCAAATACACATTTGGTAAATTTGGAACCCAGGGTTATATTACTTGATATCATCCTTATTGGATACCGAACAATTACATAACAATCGAGATAAGAGAAAACGAGAAAGAGAAGAAGAAAACAACACACATAGTTTACCCTGGTTAACCTAATGTGGACTATATCCAGCTATTCACTATATTTCCTTACACACTCGTACAATTGCACTTATATTACAAAGAAATATATAGGCTTAGAAACCCAAAGCACCGTAATTATTTATGGGTCCAAGTTCAAAGTACAAATAATAAAACACTAAGTCAACAACAGTACTAGGCCTCAAAAAAAGTTCCGGGGACATTGTCTCCTAGCTCCCGCCAGGGTAATTTTCTCGTGCATATCTTCTGAGAGCACAGTATGAGCTATACCCAACAATCATTTCCTTAAAAAATAAAGAAAAAAGTGTGACTTTCTTTGGTTAGAGAGCTCCAAATATGAAATATGTTATCTTCTCTATGGATCACGAATGAATATATCTTGACATGTTAATTGAAGAAAGTGTTAGAAATATAATAATAATATATAACCGTTATTTTATCTTCACCTAATAACTTAAACTTTTGAGATAGTTAGTCCTATGACATGGTATCAAAGCTTGTATGACCAAGTGATCTAATGAGAAGGTGGAATTGTGCATTGTCTTTGCTTTATGCCCAAAGGGGTCTTGTATGAGGGGACATGTTAGAAATAATGAAATATTATATAAAACCATTGATGTGTCTTCATCTAGCAACTTAAGCTTTTGAAATAGTTGGTTCATGATAGTAGCTACCATTAAGGCTTTTCAAATAGCTATCTTTTTGTTGAGATATTCGATATAATTAGGGAATTTTAGTCAATTAATGTGATTAGGGAATTTCTACTATCTTTCCATTATTTCTATAGGTAGATTGATTCTTATCCTTGATTCTCTTAGCCTTGTATATAAATATAGTATTGTTATCATGAAATAAACATACCACCCTTTAATTTCAACATGATATTAGAGCAGTCCCGTCCTCTATGGTCTTCCCATCACTACTTCATTGCGAAGCTCCCTAAAATTCAGAATTCTACTGTAATTTCACTATTATTCTTGCAAACGAATCATCTTAAATGTTGTGTCAACTGTCCAACATCTTGCAGCGTTTTAGCTCCCCTCCGTTATGTTATTTCTTCCTACGAGTTCAGCCTTCTTCCAGTTGTGTTCTTCATTTCGACCATCTCTTTCTCCATCTTTGCTTCTGCCATGCATATTACCAGTGTGTTTCAGACAATTTTACTGCTATGCATTTTATCGGCGTATTTCAAATTCAAACACTTTTTTTGGCAACCTTTGTCCTCCTATTGCTAGTCCTTGGTTGTGTTCTTTATTCTGACCATCTTTTCCATTGGTTTCTTCTACGACTGATATCTCTGGTGTGCTTTAACACTTGTGTTTCTGTCTTGGTTCTTATCTACTCTGTCATTCATTTTTCAGGCATGTTTCAAATAATCTTTGGTTATTGTAACTGGTCCCCTATTGTCGTGTCATCATTTTGGCAGATTTGCCCTGTTTGGTTCAAGTCATGCACTACGAGAACGGTGACATTAATCTACTCTCTTGACTTTACCAAAAGTACTAGTTCCCTGCAATAGTCATAATGAATTGTCACAGTCCCTTCATTCTTCAATCTCAAAATTTGATTTTTTTCAAAGGGTATGTTTGTAACAAGCTTAAAGCTTAGTAAGTTTCAACTTGAGGGGGTATGTTTAGATAATGGTGTAATTAGGAAAATATTGTCCAATGATGTAATTAGGGAAATTTTTCTTTCTTTCCATGATTTCTATAGATAGATTATTTATAATTCCTAAACTTCTGATATTCATTCTCTCAGACTTGTTCTTTAATTTCAACACTATTAATTGACTGATGAATGTTTCCGTAATTACAACATGAGAGACCTATGCACTGTCTACATTTTAAGCCCAAAGGGTTCTTGCATGAAGAGATATGTTTTGGAATATAATATAACATCATCATTCATGTGTCTTAACCTAGTAGCTTAAACTTTTGGGATGGTTGGTTCATGATAGTAACTACCATTAAGTGTATGTTTGGGAACTAGTTAGGAACCCGGTTGTGCGCTTTCCAAAGCAAATTCTCACTTTCCTTGGCAGCAAACGTGACAACAAAAAATCTTTGCTTTTCCGTTCAATGGAATGCAAAGTTTATGCAAACATAGCCTAGGGCTCTTCCAAAAGGGATGTTTTGTTAGATTGAAGATCAAGGCAGGACATTTTATAAACTATTTACCAATTAGAGCTGTTTTGAAACATTTTATCACATTGGATTTGCCAGTTTGACTAGTGTGTTCCTGAAAATGCCATTTTTGGACATTGGATGTGACGTACCACATTGGGTTGACACAACTTGCCACGTGGACTGCTAGTTCAATTTTAAAAAATAAATATAATCGCTGCCATAGCACTGAACTTGCCACTTTGACTGGCAAGTTGACCTGGTCAATGGTCAACATAGTCAGAGTTTGGTAATGTTTCAAAACAGCCCATTTTGATAAATAGTTTCTAAAAGTGTCTTGATCAATCAGCCATTGATTGAATGTTTCCATATTTATGCACTCATTTTCGTCACTAGTATACTACTGTTTTTTCACTATTAGTTTTTTGTTAGTACATCATGTTAGGCTATTTAATGTTGTTATCTTTAGCCTCTTTTAATCCCGAATCCTGTTGTAGAATTTATCGTTCTAGTTCCTGGACACCATTGATGTTCTAACTTTAAAGAAATAGCTGTGACTGAATGTGAGGTTGATCAATTACTGTGCCCGGTTTTATTGCAGGCTATATTACAGGAGTATTTGTTGTAGAACGGTTGTGGTTTGCCATTGTTTTAATAGCCAGTGAATGATGACTATTATTATTATTAAGCATGGCATATTACTATGATAATTGAGAGTGTTATGCCTGTGATGAGAATATGACTGATTGTTTATTGCAAATAAGGTTGCAAACCTGTGCATATGCATATCTTGGGCCCTGTTTAGAATATACCAATATAGTTTTTTAAAGTTTTAAATTACTATAGGTTTTTGAAATTGATTGCACTTGCAACTGAAGTAGTGCAGTTTGAATGCATATCCAGTGCTGTTAGGCATATTCCCACATTTTTTTGTTTTCTGAATTTTGAAATTAGTTGGTTTTTGAAGTTTGTTACACTTGTAACCCAAGTAGTGCAGTAGATCTGATACTAATCTATTGTTTGTTGGGAAAATATGGATGATATTGCAGGCTTCTGCTGATCAGAGAGAACGATTAACAATGTCTGTGGAGAGATTAAACCAGTCGGGTGAGAGAATTAGGGAGAGCCATAGAACCTTGCTGGAGACTGAAGAACTTGGGGTCAACATCCTCCAAGATTTGCACAGTCAGAGAGAGACTCTACTGAACTCCCATAAAAGGGTATGCTGATATGTGAATGCTATTTTTTAAAAAAATTGAGTTCTTATTATGTTAACTTTAGGCAGTTTTAGTCCTTTTTTCATTCACTAGGAAAGAACCATGAGATGATCTTATTCTCTAAGGAAAAGTATTAAAACCAACCAAGATACTTCTTCCTCGGGGTGTACGATTGCGAGTCTTCAACATAACATGTGCAATATAGAAGTTGTGATGATTGTTGGTTGATGGTCATTTTTCTATGCCTTGCAGCTTCATGGGATAGATGATGCTATCGACAAGAGTAAGAAGGTTTTAACTACCATGTCACGGAGAATAACTAGAAACAAATGGATCGTTGCATCTGTGATTGGAGCTCTTGTTTTTGCTATAGTTATTATTCTTTTTTACAAGCTATCTCGTTAGCTAATATACACAAGATTCAACAGGATGGAAACAATGTTTAATGCTTTTATGTGTTTGGTTTGTATATAGGAACTTTATGACATGTGTGATGTTATCATATCTCTGCAATTATTTCCCCATTGTTATTTTTAAGATTGATAACTTTTCAATGATACCTTGCTCTTTATGCTCTTCATTAATGTTTTTCTTTTGAACTGTAAGATCATTCACTTAATGGAAGTAATTTTGTTCAAGTGTACTCATGTTATGACAGGATGCTTTGCTAGCATTTCTGAAGTTTATGAATTTCAAATCCTTGTGCTAATGCTGTATGCTAGTGCCTTTGCTCAGCAAGGAAACACTGCTGAACATGCAATTCCTATTATTATCTTCAAATTTGTTGTTTCCACGTATGTTTTGACATGAAAACGTTTACACAAAGCGTTTGATGTGTGCCAGAGACATATTAGTCAACTCCTTTACGTGTTTCCTTCATAGCTGAAATTAATAGCAGCGGTCCTTATTCTGTCTTCCTCTTGACGGTCTCTCGGAGCAAAATGTGGAGGAAAGAATGAGCTTTCAAAGCTCTTTTTCTTAACCCTGATATGGTTTCATTTATAACAAAAATATTGATGTGACACATTGAATAACATACTACACCCGATACTGAATGTCATATTACACACATTGATTTATCATATATAATAATTTATAGCTAGATAATATCATAAATTTTTTAGATTGTATTCTAATTATTTTTTTTCCAAATTTGTGGTAAAAAAATGTAGGACTTTAAAATATCTAGCAATTAGTAAAATTTTGGATACATAACTATTTTGTTCTATGAAAATGTAAAATAGTAATAATTTATTTCTTTAAAAGAAAAAAATCTAATTTAGTCTCTTAATACATAAAAAATATAATAATTATATCATTTTATAATTTAATAATAATTTGATGTCTAAACTTTATAATTTAATATCAAATTATTTATAAAAAATATAAATTAATGTCAATTTCATTCTTGAACATTATAACATAATGATAAAATGATTCATGAAATTAATCACAACATATAATTATCATAATTTTTACACATTTAATAACTAAGTAAAAATATTTGTTGTTTCAAGGACTAAGTGCATGTTTGGGGAGCCCAAACATAGTTTCGTCAATGTGTGTTTAACGTTACTCCTTCGTTACTAAAGGAAATGGAACGACAAACCAAACATACTCCTTAAATGCAGATGTCAAACATATACTGGACTTAGATGTTGGTGCCAAGCATAAACTGACGGTAGATGTAGGTACCTGACAGGTACTAGAATTTGATGCAAGGGCCATGCATGTATTGGACTTAAATACAGATGTCAAGAGAGTATTGGACTTAAAGGCAGGGACCAGGAAGATATTGATCCTGCATTTAAGTCCAGTGCATGTTTGTAAGGTCGTTTCCAACATAACTTTTATCATTCCTAGGCACAAAATGCAAAGGAACAACTTTGTTACTTTTGCATTTTACTCATTAGAATTTGTGCACTGCTAGTTAGAAACAAGGAAACAAACATGCTCCAAATTATCATTGACTTAGAGCATGTTTAAAAATAAGGTGAAAAATTACTTTTCAAGTAAATATACTTTTGTTAAAGGATCACAATATTTATTTTTACTTTTGTACGTTGGATTTGTATTTGAACATGCAACAATTTTAAATGCAAACCAAACATGTACTTACACATTGAGGGATCGAACTAGGTTATGTTTGAATTTTCGTTCAAAATATAATACACAAATTTCAAGATAAATCTAATGGCCTACATTACAAACACAGTTATATAAAAGTAAAAATTCGAATGGTTTTTCAAATCCCATTTTTGTCTCAAAAGTTTGTTTGTAACAATAAAACAAACATGACCCTGGCTAGTCATTTACCCTAAATGTTTTTCTATTTATAAATGATTCATAATCATAGTAGGAAACCGAGGAGTGTTATACGAGGATGGTTGAGTGGAGTAAGTAACCATGTACAAAATGACCACGAATGTAGTAGTGTAATTGACGCCAAAACAAAAAATGAATCGCGCGAAACTCGCGAGAACAGGCGCGCACGCGTCTAAATTGGTGAGCTACCACGACACGCCTAGGAGCTTGGAGGAACATATAAGATCCACGTGGACCCCACTTCACCAAAAAATCTTCACAAACCAAACTCCAACTTCTTCTTTCTTTTCTTTTGCCTTTTCCAATTTCTCTTCTTTTTCTTCTTCATCCAACTCATCAATCAAATCAAATCAATTTGAATTCACGATGGATTCCCTTCCTTCCGTGTCGCCCTCCATGGTCCTCCCTCCGAGCCACCCTTTCCGCCGCCTCCCTCCCAGCCTCGTCTCCTCCCGAACCAGAGCCTGCCGCCGCCGCCACGTATCGGTGTCTTGCACCCTCGCCGGCGACGGCACCGACGACGAAGTCGAAAGGGCTCTTCACATGGACGGCGCAATTCCCGGCACCTCCGACGAGTTCGTCAAGCGCGTGTCCTCACGCGCCTACGACATTCGCCGCAACCTCCAACAATCCTTCGACACCAGCAGCTACGACGGTACCACACACACCTCCTCTGTATAATTATTACTATTAGGTTAACATATTCATTTGGTTGCTACAATTAATTATTATCATTTTTAAATTTTGCTCCCTGTTTAAGAATACGGTAAAATTTTAGTCTCCAAACAGTTGATGTATCACTGCTAGTAAGCTTTTGTATCAGTTTTACTGTATCAAAAAGTTTTTTTTTTCTCTTATGATTGCGATGGGGCCCAATATTTAACTCTTATGCATGTGTAACAGCTAAAACTTTCAGTTTTTTTTTCTTGTCTGAAATTTACTGTTTTTGTATAGGGAATAAATTGATTTTATAAAGCTGATTTTGGATGGATAGTGATGAAATTGATTTTGATTATAATTTATATTTAGTTTTAAATTTTTTTTATTATAAAGCAAGTTAGTAGTAAAACACAATATAAATTTTTTGTTCCGGAACAAACTACCTAAAGTTACTTTAACTCCAAATAATTGATTCAACATGTGAAATTTTATCTAAAATCATGTTAATTGTCATTCAACATGATTCTAGAGAATCTAACTTAAAAACTAAACACACACTAAGTGAATAATAGTTTACCCTTATTCTTGTTAAACCTCCAAAATTTACTTCTATGCATATGTAAGAGTTAAAAGTAACAATTTTCTTGATTAAAGATTAAAACTTAAAAATAGATACCATTAGGGTGTCTTTGGGATAGCTGCAAAAATTAAATTATTTCAATAATTTGATTATAAGCAGAAATCAATTTTTGTTTAAAGTTTGCTGAAAAGTGCTTTTACAAGGATTAAGCGAATAGTTTAAACTTATTATTATTGTACCTCCAAAAATTGAAGGGAGAAAGAAAAAAAAATCATTACTATTTTGCTGTGTGTTTTCCCTTTCTTTTCATCAGTTTTAGATGCCAACCCTTGGAGAGAGATTTCAAAGCCTGTGTATGTACTCACGCAAAAGGAAAATCAATTGTGCACAATGAAAACCCGCAGAAATAGAAGGTTTGTTTGATTAACGATTCAATTTGTTCTGTGATTTTCTCTTAAGTGATGTTTGGCATTGAGTGTGCTTTTTGTGCAACACTGGAACAGCGAAGTTGAAAGAGAGCTTGGATTGTTGTTTTCTAAAGGCAGTAAGTGGAGTTCTGGAATTGGAAATCAGACAAAACAAGCGAGGGGAGGGACTAATAAGTTTCAAATGCTTGTGGAAGATGTTAGAGAGGGAGTGCTGGTATGTGTTCTATTCACATTCGCACACATGGAATTGTGGCTTAATTTTTTATGTTGATTCCGCTTGTGGAAAACATTTTGTAACATGAAATGCAGCCGGAAATATCAAAATACAATGATATGTTCTTCCCTTTTGTTTGAACTCAATTGTTAATTTGTTATCTGGTTACTTCAATTGTAATATATTACTTTGTTTAAACAAGGATGGAAACTAAAAAATTCCTTGATTAGTTTTTCACCTTTCTTAATGTACCCTAGTCCCTACTACCCTAAACAATAACTTGAACCATGCTATGGACATAACATAAAAGGACAAAACTTAGATGCATTTCTTTAGATACTTTTGGTGCTATTTTCCAATCAAAATTAGAGGTTCACCTTGATAATTCTGCGTGATTAAGGTTTGCATTCAAGGTTAATGTAAAGGTTCTCCAATTCTGATTGAAGAACACCAAAAGCATCTAAACAATTGTATCCAAATTTTGTCAAAACATAAATGCAGTTCTTTAGATGCTTTTGGGGCAGTTCTTCAATTAGAAGTGAAGTTTCACCATGGTAACTTAAGTTGATCCTTAATGCAAACTTTTATCATGTGGATTACTTTCGTTTTTTTTTGTGTTGGGGGGGAGGGGGGGGGGGGGAGTAGAGGTTCATTGGATTAATTTTTATTTTCAATGAAACAATCTTGCGTCTATAACATATTGCATGGTTTATTGTAATTTTTTATCCATTCACTCATAATCACTTGCAATTTGACATATGGTTGCAGGTATTTGAAGATGCAAACGAGGCAGTAAAGTATTGTGACTTGCTAGAAGGAGGTGGTCAAGGTTGTGAAGGTGTTGCCGAGATAGAAGCCTCATCGGTACAAAGAACTAAGCATTTTGTTATTTGCCACTGTTCTTTCTGTTGCTTCAAAAAACTTTGTACCATAACATTTACTTTGTTTCATGCAGATATTTGATCTTTGCCAGAAAATGAGGGCTCTTGCAGTTCTATTCCGCAGAGGGAGGACACCTCCTCTACCCGAAAGTCTTAAGCTCAATCTGCGAGCTCGTAAACGGTCCCTTGAAGATCAAGATGATTTGATGTGAAATTTGAAGATTAAGATGATTTTATGAGAAATTCATATTCCCTTTTGTTGAGAGGGAAGCAACTGTACGCTAATTGCTAATATGCTTAAGCCCCCCAAAGGAACAAAATCTGTATATTGATAGAAATTCATTCATCATATTATTGAAAAAAAGTATAGCATGTATATGGTTTACCAAATGCCCATGTTCAAAATTTCAGCTTTTTATTCAGAATTTAAATCGACTCATGGGAGGTGGCCCTGTATTGATTATGGATACAAGATAAAATGGTGAGCATCCACTATATAATGTCCTATATATTGCCAATCCGTAGTGAGGGGTTTGGGTAGTTTATAATAATGCTTTACATTTTATTTTTTCTAGTGAATTAAAAGATATTTCATAAATAATCCAGTTTAGTTTCAGTCACACGAACAGTTTGACTTCAGAGGTAATACCGTGGACCAAACTAAAAAAAATAGTTTGATTTGTGTTGAATTGAATCACGAACAAAGTTTGATTTGTATAAAGCTGAGCTTCAAACTCTTTTGTCAATTAAAAAAAACAATGTGGTTTGCTCATCTATTGTAATATTAATTATATTTTGATTTATACACTACGTACCATGTGCCAAGACTTTGGGGACCAACCCGTTGGATTTTCCACTTTTGCTCTTATAGTCAATATTAAGTAATGAGTGGCCACAATATTTTTATTATATAGTTTTGACTAGATGTAGCAATATTCTGATAAAATGAAAACCTGATTTTTTTCCTCTTTTAGCTATTTCTTAATAATATGATATGAACTAAATTTCCCATGTAAAGAAAATCTTTACATGTTAGAAGTATTTGGCATTGACAATGTAGCCAGAGAGATTCTCACTGTCCGTTGTCCCAATTTGGAGCACATAAATAGCTAGTGGGCAATATTCCTAAAAAAAAGCTAGTGGCAATATGAAGAACCACTTATAGCTAAAGTGTGATTATATCATATTAAAATAGATATATGATATAGAAACACGAAAGGTGTTGTACTAAAACAGGATATACCCCACACCTGATCCTAACAAGAAAAACAGAAAATGCTGCAAAGCTAATATAAATATTTTAAAAAAAATCAAATTAGAATCTGGATTTCTTTTATACATAAAAATCAAAGATAGATGCCAAATCACACATCTTAATTAACAGCTTAACTAGGCCCATCGGCAAAATCTGGAATTTATCAAGGTTAGTTGAATGATTAATTAAAATGTAATATTTAAGTTCAAATATAATCAATTTTTAATTGATTTAATTTAATTTACTCTATATTTGTAATAGGAGAAAGAAAGTTATGTTGAATTAGTAAAAGTAGGATAACTATTAACTGATCAGGGAGCCAAAAACTTCACAACCACATCACACACCAAAAACAAAACCACAAATTAGTAAATCACATTCCAGAGATCCATTTTCCGATTTTTCAATTTCATTTGCATTGCATGTGCATTTACATTTGCATTTGATTTCCGCATTCGCAATAGTAATCAAAATCAAGCCATAGCGACCGAGGAAGGCGGTGATCGGCAATGAGCAGCGGCGGCGGAGGCGAAGGAGAAGTAGAAGGCGCGTGTGGGTCGAACGTCACTGATTCTGTGGCACGCGCACCAAAACGACGCCGCGGCGGTGCGGAAGCTTCTGGAGGAGGATCCGTCGCTGGTGAAGGCGAGGGATTGCGACAGCCGCACGCCGCTGCACGTGGCGTCGGTCCACGGATGGGTCGAAGTGTCGAAGTGCTTGATCGAATTCGGTGCTGACGTCAACGCTCAGGATCGTTGAAAAAACACTGTACTTTCTCTCTCTCTCTCTCTATATATATATGTGTGTGTGTGGTTGATGGGAGAGGATTTTGCTTTTTCTGATTAATGTCTGAAATTTAGTGTTGTTTTGTTCTGGAAAGCCTCTGGCTGATGCAGAAGGTGCTAAAAGAACTGCCATGATTGAGCTTTTGAAGTCACATGGTGGTACGTGAGTAACACGTTTCTCTCTCTTTCTCTCTCTCCAACTCCAATGGAAGGGATTTTTTTGTAGGAATGAAAATATAAATGTATCACTGACTGCATGGATCAACTGATACGAAATGGTTTGAACTTAATCAAATGGTTCATAGTTCGAGTCCTGAATATACAACCGCATTAAATACTGCCATATGTAATGGTATTACTTCAAATTGGATTACCTTCCGTGGAGGATACCTGTGATCTAAAATAGAAATAAAAGTGTATTCTCTACTACATGAAGATGAGGCCGTGAAGAAGAAATGTGTTTGTAAGACTAATATGCGTGTTTTGTAACTGGTGATGAATTTGATGTTTGATGATGCAGGGCCAAAATGGAAGCCATTTTGAACGGAGTCCTATTCTTCCCCCATTGCCTAACAAATGTGATTGGGAAGTTGACCCTAATGAGCTGGACTTCTCCAATTCAGTTTGCATTAGAAAGGTGTTTTCTACGTTTTCTTGATGTCTTAAATGGAGCTGTATTGTATCAAGATCTTACCACAAATTTTAGAACTTGTAATTGGTTCTTCATAATGATAATCTGGTCATTTGAATTTTGTTTTAATTTATTTCTTAGTTCTTCATTGTTGGGATCATCAGTGTTAGACTAGTTATGGCTGACTGAAGGAACATCAGACACAGTTACCTGCACTAGCTTAGTTTGCTTTCTTGTGCTTACTTTTGTGTGAATGTTTTACTGCTCATTTGATTTTACTTTTACTCTGCATTTATATTGTTGATGAACCAAATCTGCACTTGAGGAGTTGAGGTTTGGTCTTATTATGGGTGTGTTTCTGTCAAAAACGTATTCTTCCATCTCTGTCACATGATAGATTGGTCATTTAAGATCCTTTATTTAATCTCTATAATTTGTCTTGATTTGAATGCTATTATGGGTATCAGATGATGGGTGATGTCGAAGTTTTCTGATGCCTACGGCTGATGAATCTGTTAAAATTATTAACTTTATTTGTCCTCTGTCAAGTCTTACCCGGGATTACGGTCAGGGTTCTCTTGTAGCCTGAGAAGTGAGAAGATGGGCATGGTCCCCAACAAAACTTTTTTTTTTATTTCTTTTAAACTTGGATTTTCTTCATGTGCTTATTTTTTATGCTGTGGGTAACCATTTTGAAACTGAACTGTTTGATGATAATATTTTGTTCTGGTCGAACTACCTCTGCCTCTTTAGGGCAAAATGATTTACTGTAATCAGACAACTTGTGGTTAAGCTTTTGTAATCAATGAATAATAAAAACTAAATGAGAGGGAAGGCAATAGACAGATACCTTGTGATTAAGCTTGTGTAATTTCAGAACTATTTTTTCTATCTTAGTCTTTTGTCAATCACTTAATAGTAGGTTCTGGATGCTTACAAATTAGGCTTTTAGAAGTTTGAGTCTAGTTGAATACTTATTTCTTTTATATCAATCATTTATGAGAGGAACTTTAAGCTTGTAATTCTAATATTGAGTAGTCTCATGGACTTTGACCTTGTATGTTCTTAGGTTAACAAGCGGCTGCTGACATGAATCTTCATTCATAGATATCCTTAAACGGCTTGAAAACATCAAGGAAAATTTGTCTTCAGATCATCATTGGCACTTATTCACTTCATGATTTTTAGGAGCACCGGTGTCCTGAAATTCAGATGATTATATGCTATTACCATTCCAGCAGGTTGCCTTATCGACTGCTGCGGGTTTTTTGAACACAGCCAACTTGGAAAACCTAGCTAAAGTCAAGAGCATTGATCTTAAATGTTAAATTCAAATGAGCATAACAGGTTAATGCTGATTGCTTTTATATTGTGTTTACATCTAATTACTCTTTTTTGTCGGCGAATTCCATTAGCTATTCAAGTGACCATATACTTAGTTGTTGCTTGGGTGTAATATGCAGTGTACAAAACGCATTGAATAAAAATATAACACCATGCAATCTAGTGTTTAATATTTTACCTTATGATTCAAAAGTAATAATGATTTTCATTTCTTGGATATTATTTGACCAATTCCTCTTGTTGAATGCTACCA
This sequence comes from Glycine latifolia, assembly GCA_013407115.1. Classification (NCBI taxonomy): domain Eukaryota; kingdom Viridiplantae; phylum Streptophyta; class Magnoliopsida; order Fabales; family Fabaceae; genus Glycine; species Glycine latifolia. Next base: position 29,231,111 of record CM023948.1, on the reverse strand, counting down.
ACTAGACAAAACAATAAGTCACTAAGACACTTTGTTTAGCTAACTATATTAACATTATTTTTATGTATCATTAGTTAAGAGTTATTAATTTTTTTTCTTCAAATTATCAAAATTTATAAATTAAAAATATTAAATATATAAATCTTTTAATTTTTATTTTATATCATTTTATATGTTTTTATTTTGAATAGTTTACATACTCTTATTTTACCAATTTATAATTAGATTTCATAAATTAATATATAAATTTACATTTTTTTGTACATTGATTTAATATATAAATTATTTTTACTCTAATTATTTATGTAAAATTCAAAAATTATATATTAATATTTATAAATTTTGATAATTTGAAAAAGATGAATAACTCTTGACTAACAATACATAGAAAATAATGTTAATAATTAACTAAACAAAACAAGTCTTTTATTGCATTTTCTTATTAAAATCAATTTACAAAAAAAATTATGTAAATAATTTACATATTAATATATGAAATTTAAGTACAAATTAGTAAAATAAAAATAATGCACTAATACTTCATAATTCGACATTCATGTCGCAATTATGCATTACATTACATGTGAATACCACTTAGTATTTATATGTATGCTTAGCTACATGACAATCATGTCGAAGGTAATGTATCTTATGAGTATTTTTTAACTAATAAATGTTCATGAAATTAATATGATAGTTTTAATTGATGGATTGTGTGTAAGCTTCACCACATGACAATCATGCTGCAACTATGCATGATTCAATAATATCTTTTAATGACTTATATGCATGTTTAGCCACATGGCATTCATGCCGCAAATATGTATCTTACCTTATAATTATTACCTTATGACAACCTCAATTGATGGACTTCACTTAAGCTTCACCATATGGCAATCATGCCACAACTATGCATGATACCTCAACATCATTTAATTACATATACATATGCTTAGCCACATGGCATTCATGCCACAAGTGTGTATCTTACCTTTGATTATTGTTAACTTTAAAAATGTTCATGAAACAAATATAATAGTTTCAATTGATTGATTGTGTGTAAGCTTCATCACATGGAAATAATGTCACAACTATGCATGACACAAAAATATTAATATTTAATGATTAATACATATGCTTAGCCACATGGTATTCATGTCGCAAGTATGTATCTTACCTTATAATTATTTTTACCTTTTACCATGTTTATGGAACTAATATGACAATTGTGCATAAGTTTCACCATATGACAATCATACCACAATTATAAATGACACGCCAATATCATTTAATGATTTATATGTATGCTTCCACATGCCATAAGTATGTATATTATACCTTCTAATTATTTTTAAATTTTAAAATATTCATGAAACTAAGATGTCGGTTTCAACTGAGTGCAAGTTTTACCATATGGCAATCATGCCACAACTATGCATGACACGTCAATATCATTTATGATATATATATATATATATATATATATATATATATATATATATGTTTAACCACATGGTATTCATGACGTAAAAATGTATATTATACCTTATGATTTTATTTTTTTTACTTTTAAAATGTTCATGAAGCTAATGTGATAGTTTCAATTGATGGATTGCGTGTAAACTTCACCACATGACAATCATACTACAACTACACATGACACGGTAATATTATTATTTAATGATTTGTACATATGTTTAGCCACATGGCATTCATGCCACAAGTATGTATCTTACATTGTAATTATTTTTACCTTTTAAAATGTTGATGGAACTAATATGACAACCTTAATTGATGGATTGTGTGTAAGCTTCACCATATGACAATCATACCGCAACTATATGCATGACACATCAATATCATTTAATGATTTTTTATTTATGTTTGACCACATGGCATTCATGTCGTAAGTATGTATATTATACCTTCTAATTATTTTTAACTTTTAAATATTCGTGAAACTAAGATGACAATTTCAATTGATGGATTGTGTGTAAGCTTCACCACATGACAATCATGCCGCAACTATGCATGACACGAAAATATTAATATTTAATGATCTATAAGTATGCTTAGCCACATGGCATTCATGCCGCAAGTATGTATCTGACCTTCTTTTTTTTTTAACTTTTAAAATGTTCATGAAACTAATGTGATAGTTTCAATTGATGGATTGTGTGTAAGCTTCACAACATGACAATCATGCCACAACTACACATCACACGACAATATTAATATTTACTAATTTATAAGTATGCTTAGTCACATGGCATTCATGCCGCAAGTATGTATCTTACCTTTTGATTTTTTTTTTTAACTTTTAAAATGTTCATGAACCTAATGTGATAGTTTCAATTGATGGATTGCGTGTAAGCTTCACAACATGACAATCATGCCACAACTACACATCACACGACAATATTAATATTTAATGATTTATACGTATGCTTAGCCACATGGCATTCATGCCGCAAGTACAGATCTTACCTTCTGATTTTTTTTAACTTTTAAAATTTTCATGAAAATAATTTGATTGTTTCAATTGATGGATTGCGTGTAAGCTTCACCAGATGGCAATCATGCCGCATCGATGCATGATACGACAATATTAATATTTAATGATTTATATGTATGCTTAGCCACATGGCATTCATGCCGCAGATATGTGTGTTGCCTTGCAATTATTTTTACCTTTTAAAATATTCATAAGTGCAAGTAGAAGTTGAATGTGTCACCATACAATTAAAGTAGTACCCCCCATTCATCCACATAAATTTATAAAAAGGCCTACATCTTCTACTCCCTTTAGAAATCGTAGTGTTCTTTCTCCTTTTTGGACGACACTAAAGGATATGGAACATCCTTAACATGAACTGTGGGTGCCCCATTCTTCGCTTCTCTGGCTAGCTGGCTCTTAGTCTTGGATGGTAAGACCTCACCATCCTTCTCCAAACCACTCATTTTTTTCACTCTCCTTTTCTCTCTCTTTATTTTCATACTCTCTTAAGCTAAACAATTTGTTTCCTTGGTAATTAATTTTTTAGCACAATGGTTGTAAAGAATATTTTTGGGCAGTGATGTAACATTTCTTATTAACATGCTGATTTATTCTTGGTGTTTAGTTTTCCACCATGTACCAAAGAAGAAAATGAAAAAATTGATGAATGGGTACAACATTTTTGGCTTTTCACAGGTAAAACATGATAATTGAGATTTTTTTATTTGTTATTTTGTTTATATTTAGTTTAATTTGCCCTTAGTGTTTTTACAATGAATGTTAATCATTGCTCTAAATAATAGAAAACATTTGACTTTTGCAAAATTTTCAAATAAATATTTGATGGCATAAATAGACTAGGAATGCTAATGAGCTACTTAATTACATAATTAATCTCAAATTTAATCTTTTTCAATATTTTTAAAAATTATTTGTACTCTATTCTTGAATTTATTTAAGGGTAAACTTAATTAATCGAGTAGTTGTGGAATTTTGTGAGGGAAAAAACCCTAGGTAAGAATTTATAATTAATTTTACATGTGTAATTATCTTTTTAAAAGTTTATTTTTTTATCTATATTTCTCTCTAATCCGTTGTTAATTCTACATATACTATATAATAGCTAAATAATGGGAAATATGGAAGAGAATAATAATATATAATTATATATAATCAAGGTCGGTTCTAGGTATGTATTAAAGGGGGTTGAACTTTTTTACACAGTTATTTAAATATTTAAAATTTGAAAATAATTATTTAATAAATAATAAATTTGACAAAAAAATATTTATTATTAATTTTGTGTAAAACTAGATATCTAACTCACTCTTGGAAAAATTAAACAATATCAACTCAGATTATGAATCCATTGTTTGGCTTTTTTTATTATCAAAACTGGTGCAATGAAACCTAGTACTAATAATAATTCTTTTTTTACATTTTTTAACGGCTAAAAATTGTTTTTTTTATAAAACATAAGTTTTGGCAGTTAAATATCATCACATCGTGAATCCATTATTCGGTATTTTTTCTGAATTGGTGCAAATTTTCTTATTAATTAGCGAAATTGATAGATTTCAAATAAATTATGACAATGGATAACTCGTGTGCTAGGAATACAATTTCATATGTAAAATTTGTAAATATAACTTTATTTTTTATATTCTTTTTTTAAATGAAGAAATTGTCATCTGAAAGACGATTTTAGTATTTTTTTTTTGTATGTTAATAAATTGAAGTCTATCAAGGATGATTTCAGTACAACCATGCTTTTCACCTTTCAAAAACAAAAGAGTAGTAACAACTTGCAGATAACTCAATATTGGGATGAAGCGACTTAGAATTAGGAGTCACGAGGATAGTGGATGTTCCTTAAAATGGTTGAGGAATGTGAGAAGGATTTCGTTGTTCCACTTTCAATGAAGCACATAAGGTATGATGTAAGGGAAATATCATAACTGAATTTAGTTGAACCCTACTAACAACATTCATTGTGATGCTTGACATTCTTCACAATGTCCAGCGTCACAATGAATGTTGTTAGTGGGGTTTAACTAAATTCAGTTCTAGTATTTCCCTTACATCATACCATATCTGCTTCATTGAAACTACAATAATGGAATCCTTTTCAGACTCCTCAACCATTTTAAGGAACCCCACTTCCCTCGCGACTCCTAATTCTCATTAGCTTCATCCCAATCCCGAGTTATCTGCATGTTGCTTTTATCCTTTTGTTTTTTAAAAAATTGAGAACCATGTTTATAATGAAATCATCTTTGAAAAGAAGACTTCAATCTATTAACATTAAAAAATATACAAAAATCGTCTTTCAAATGACAATTTTTTCATTTAAAAAAGAATGTAAAAATAAAGTCATCTTTATAATGGAAATTTCTTCACATATGAAATCGAGTTCCTAAACATGAATTACTCATTCTCATCATTTATTTGAAATCTACTGTAATTAATTAGAAAATTTGCACAAATTTGGTAAAAAAAAAAAGCCCCATTATTCTCAATTTAACCCACATTAAAGAGAGGGACTAAAAAAGTAACCTTAAAAATCTAGAGACTAAAAAAACAAATTTAAGTTTGGAAGATGAAAAAAATGACCTACATCTGAGAAATTAAAAACATATTTAAGCCTACAAAACACTTTATTTCTATCTATTTATTTTTATTTGCTCAATGAAAAGCTTAATAATAGCATGAAAAGTTTACCTAATGTGAAACAAGTGACCATTATTAATTCATCACAGCTTTTCCAGGTCTCACATTGCAAATTGAGTGAATATCGCTGCTCCAATTCTGTTTTTTATTCATATGATATTTGACTCTATGAAGATTGGGGAGTCAGTTTATATTCAAAAATTATTATTTATATACCAAATTAATTGATTTTTATCCGTAGGAATTGGAGACATTTCATGAGACCCCTTGACATTTTTTTTATCATTTATATACACTTGCAACTCTCCCACACATATTTCATTTACACATAACAATATGGTATAGATTTCCCATGGATACATACCAATTGGGGTCTTTTAATGCTCCTTCCATATACTTGTTAATTTGAATATACTTGATATATTTGATGCATAAAATATGTCGCTAAGGATAGTGTATCCTATGCATAGTAAAAGTGAACCTGGATGTATCCTAAGGACTAGTTGTGTGTCTATAATAACTTAATTGTAATTTAATCAATATTTGAGAATGTGTTTAATTACTAGTGAAAAAATAAATTTCATAGCAAGTAGAAAAATTAATAGGAATTAACATATAAAAAAGCCTAGAGTTATGATTACAAATCATGCAATTGATTTACCCCAATTGGTCCCAATTGAATATCCAATCGTCCTTCGGTTACTGACTTCTCTTAAATTAGCTGATAGGTTCTGATCAAACTCTATCACCCATCTTTCTTAGTTTTCAATTCTTATTTGGTCAATTAGAAATTAAATTAAGAGAGAAAGTATACAATTCAGAGAGAATAGTTGTAAGTAATTAAACTATGTAAGAAATCCCTAAAACATGTTTGGTCATTCTTTGTTTGAAGGGATCTAATTATTCTATAGTTCCATTGTTCATATGAGGAAGTTTTACCTACATTTTGTGGTATTTTAGGGACAATTATGTGATACATCTTATGCTTTTGAGCTTTGCTTGTGTTCACGTTAGCTAAGTTTTAAATAAAAGTTTTGTTTGTTCCTTTTGCGCTTGATCTTTGTATTGTTTGCTTATGTGTTGTAAGAACTTTGTTGAATCTTGATCAAGTGGAAGAGAGTTCACAAGTAATTACATTAGGAGACTTTTGGAAGCTTTGAAGCTAAGACGAAAAAGGGATTCATTTGGAAGAAGTCAGAACATATCACATGGTCGTGTACTTCACGCTCATGATCAGAAGCTAAACAAATTGAATTTTCAACAATCAGAATAGATCACGGGGGTCGTGAACCTGGTTATGGTTACGCCTATGACTGCAACGTTTCTTATGGCTTGGAGGCACAGAGATTCATCTTCCATTGTTTCTTCATAAAAAAAACTTTGTTCCCTATTGTCATGAGTAGCTAATTCCCTTCTTGTTGGGATTTGATGTAATTGAATCTTCTTTTTGTGTAATTATTACCTTCTTCTATCTAACTAAGTGTTGTTATTGTTTCTTTTTCATGCCTATTCCTTGCTCTTAGCTTGATCACCTGATTGCATGATTCTATTTATTTGGTTGTAATTGGGAAATTCAATCAATTAGATTGTGAATTGAAGAGAACAACCGATGATCTTTATGCCTATGGATAAAGGTTATTGGTCATCATTCAATCTTTGTTCTTAATGAAAGTCAATTAATTATACTAATCAAGGGATTGATAGTGTGATTAGGGGACTTAAGTTTTCTATTTGTTATTGAAAAGGAATGATTAATGATGCATGTTAGGTTGATCTAATGAAGTCAAATCCCAACAATTTTCATCAGTTTTCTTCCTTCAAATTCTTTACTTTTATGCAATTGTCTTTAAATTGTGGTTACTTTAAATTTGTCAACATTCATAGTCTACAATTTTTACTTTAAATTACCCAATTGTCGCACAAGTCAATGTAGAGACGATACTTATTTATTACTTTGTTACTTGCGTGAATTGGTATTCTTGCCAAAATCCATGAGTTTTGCCATTTTTCAACTTTTGCCCTATTTGCATCACACTTTGAAGAATTCCATGAGTGTTGCCAACAAATTAAGTCAAAAGGATACAAAAACAAGGCTAAAACTCATATCAAATATAACACAAAATACCTATTTATCAATATTTTAATGAGTGTATTAATCATATTAACATGTTTTAGTTTTGAATTTTCCAATTACATAATAATGGTATTTAATATGAAGTTATAAGGTTGACTTGAAGGTAAAAGGATAAGAAGGGAGGGAGAGAAAGGTTGTGGGTTTGATTCTCCTTGCTAACCAAAAAGTGAAAAAACTAATAATTAAGAACTAATATTTTCCAATAAAAAAATAATAATGATGGGTTTTAATGTGATTTAATCTTTCAAGAAATGATATTTAGAGGGACATGACAATCCTTCTAGAGTGAATTCTTGCTATGATGGTTTTGCACTAGAAATCCAAGCCAAGGCTTAATATGAAATTGACTATGTTGAGAAGATTGACACCAAAATGCTAGGATGATGATGCACTTGAATGGTTTTGCACCCAAAAATTTGAAATCTGAAAAAATCCTTTGCCAATGGATTTCAAATTTATGCAAAATGTTTTTCTAAGCCAAGGCTTAATCTAGTGGGTGTTGAGAAGATTGGAGAGAATGGTTGCTAGAGATACAAAGAGAATTGGAAAATTTGTGATTTATGGTTGATTTTTTCTATTTTAAACTATTAGAAATAGAGTTTAATGGTCATACGCTGACAATGTAATTGTAATCTTATCATAATTTGTCATTAATGACTTTTAAAGTAACTAGTAGACACATATGTTGCCGAGTCAATATATCCGCATTTCTATTGCGCTATTGTGATTCTATTATGCTAAATTTGAAATATTGTAAATTTATCTTACTATGCATATATGTGAATATATGAATTTAATTTAATATTTTTTTAATACTTGTCTATTTATAATTTTTACATATTGTACAATAGAAATGCAACAGCTTGTGTGTCTGCATTTTTATTATGTTAATTAAATATATGATAAGTTTATCTTATCATAAATTGACATGTATATTAATTTTAGTTTAATATTTTTTTCGAAATACATGTTTATCTATATCTTATTTTTCTAAGTCTAAATTTTCGCTCACATTAAATATTTTATGTCACTTTATCAGTATATTATGTTTAATCTGTAATGATATCTTTTGTTTATTCTTAAAGTTTTATTTTATTCTTTTATTATTAGTGGACGTGAAATTAATTTCATATTAGTCGAGTTTTTTTGTTTTTAATTTTTAAAACCAAACAATTAGTTGTAGAGAAATAAGTCCAGATCGACATATTATGTTATTGATAAGATAGAAAAGAAAAAAGGATAGTTAAAATTACTACGAACATAAGGAGATTTCCTTGAGAGTGTGTTTGGATAGAGAATTTTAATTGGAGAAAGTAATTTATCAGAGAATTTAAAATTCTTTAATTTAAAATTTATTGTTTGAATATATTTATATGAAAATTTAAATTTTTGGAATTTTAAAACAGAATTTTAAACAATTAAAAATGTGAAATTTAAATTTTCTTCTAAAATGTGAGCAATTGAAATTCTCTTATTTTATAGAAACTCTAATTGCACCGCTCTTTGTTCCGTCTCTATCGTCTATGAGTACTTCGACCTCCTCCGATCTCCGCTACTCCCACGACACCCACGTCCGTGCATGCGGTTCAGAATTTTAAAAATAAAGAAATTCAATTTCTTTATCCAAACACAGAATTTTGAAAAGAAAAGAATTTTAATTGATACATTTTAATTGTTCTGAATTTTAAATTCTATGAAATTTTAAAATGCTTCATCCAAACATACTGACCATAATGATTGAACCTATGCCAAAATTATTAATGATGATATATAGTGCTCCAAGAATTTGATTAAATGAAATGTTTTGGCAATATTCACACATTGTAGATTAAACCAGCCAGCAGCAGATTGTTGTGAATAGGAGTGCATAGTTTGAGCATAATAACCTATCAGATGTTGTTTTCTAACACTCTAAATAAATTAAGAACACTAATAATTCCTTAAGAATTATGTGCCATGAACTTATCTACTTTTCAACAGAATAAAAGAAACAAACTCAGAAATTTTAAAAGCCTCCATTAGGTGTATATCCTATTATAATAAACTGATTCCACTCAGCACAATATGAGAAAAATGTATAAGCTATGACAAAAATTTAGAGGATTTTATTTTTCTGAAAGAAGGTCTTCAAGTGCCATAGTTGCAACCCTGCTACTGACATGCAGATAAAAAATGAAAGCAAGCTCAACCAGAACATACTGGTGTTGGTTGTGGAGTCATGCAGCTCCAATTCTTCTTCTCTGAAAGAAAGTGGTAAATAGAATAAGAACAATTCAATTGAAATTTGAATTAAGAGTAGAATAATATACATGTACAAATGTGCACGCTTACTGTTTACGAAGATAGATAGTCTCCTCATTAATGGAAGAGGCAACTTCCTGCAAAATTTGTAGCTCTAGAACCATTTTCTGGCACATGTGAAACAAATCAGTATATGGATTTTTTTCTTTCTTTCTATCAAATATTAAAATATCAAAGATCACAACTTTGACAACTAATATAATAATCAAAGGATCAGAGAATTGAAGGATTGAGATTTGAGAAAATCTAATAATCAAAGGGAAGTCATAAAATAAAATAAAAAGAAAATTTGGGGCTGGGAGGGTGAGAGAATTGAAGGGCTGAGAAAATCGTCCTATTGCATTAGGCATATTATTGTGGGATTAAGTTCAACTATATAGGATTTGAGTTATATTTTTCATTCAACAAATCTTTGCAATACTTTTTAGCATTTTCTTTTTTAATTTTTTTCTTTTCACATGAATTTTCTTTTAAGTGTTTCATGTTAATACATTTCACATCCACCTTTATATTCATTATCAATTATAATTCTTTACACTTTTGTTACATCCCATCATTTTTCTCATTTCTTTTTAACCAGATATTCCTCGACCGAAAGTTAGTTAATGAGAGGTATTAAGATTCATTTAAGGGATTAACATTTTTTAATAAATGTTTTTCTATATACATGTGTCAAAATTAATTTTTCATTTATTATTGAAAAGGACTAAAGGAGTATTGACTTTTACTTTCTCCTTCTTCGGTGTAATAAGTGATTAACATGAATATAAAAAGTGAATAAAATGAGATGCAAGACAAACATTTTTCAATTATATATAATTATATGCTGTATATTTTAAAAAAAAAAGTTATATTGTATATACTACACTAATTCACATAACACAACCACTTACATCGATATGGCTTTTCTTTGCAACATTGGACCAATCCTTGGCAGCTACACCTGCTCTCCAATCGAAATCAATTGTTATCGTTATCTGGGGTTCATGATGGGTAGTCCAGAAACATGCAATGTAGTCACCATTCTCCACTGCCACAAATGCAAAATGCCCCGATTGAACATGCTCATTCTGGTGATAAAGATTGTTTCCAACCCTCGAAGTCACCTGACACAAATCAAATAACCCATCAATCCAATTCACCATTTCATTAATTCAATTTAGCACAAATGCACAACAACTGAAAAATGGGCACCAAAAAAGTTTGATTCCCCTCTACTATTCTCTACTTTTTTTTTTTATCAAATTATATTTTTTTTCCGTGACCAGACATGTGTCCCCAAATACAATGATTGAGTTAGAAATTAATTTTATTTGTGGAGCATACGTATTACAGAAGAAATCGAACATAAATTATCTCACCATAAAATATAGATAGATTAAAATTACATTTTAATTGTGAAAGTAAAAAAAAAAATAACTAATATGCATCCAGAAATATTTGTGAATTAGAAATGATAATGAAAGAGAGTACAATCAAAAACTTGATAGCTATTTTATCATAACATTTCTTGATTATTGTATAAAAACCTTAAACCATACTTGAAAAGGAACAAATAGTTATACCCGAACGCTGAGTGTGTGTGAATCGGGCAATGGTTGATCGATGAGGGGATTGTTGATGCTGTAGTTACCCACTGTCATTGCATTGCTTCTTATGTCTTCGGCTATGCATTTGGCCTGGCCAGATTGCAATTCAAACCTTAGCGATTGAACTGAGTATGAAAAAAGTCCAATAATTAGAAGCAGCAGCAAATTGGGTGGTGGGTTTAGTCCTAGCATAGTGTGATTATTTGATTAGGGAGAGGCAGTGAAACAAAACACGTACGTTTCTAGTGTCTGATTATTTTGGTTTCATATAGTACAGGGGTTAGTGTAGAAAGTACAATGTAACAATTAATTAATGTGGTCAAAAATTGGTTTCTTACGTGTTTGTATTTCACTGGAGCATGCACGTCAACGTTCATTCTGGTTGGCTAATTTGGATTTCATTCCTTATTTGTGTTATTTAAATTTTAATTAACAAAATATGGATATGTTAGAAAAAAGTGGTTTAAATATGTTATTTATCTTGTAAGTTGACTTTTTCATGTGTAAGTTTATTTTTTTAATTTTAGTTTGCTTAAGTTTATATTTTTTTTATTTTAGTTCATATAAAATATTTTGTTTATTTTTTAGTCATTACAGGGTTGTCTTTTTTTAATGTTGGTCATTGTAAACATGAACTTAAGAAAATTAAAAATTAAAAAATTTAAAGTGACTAAAATTAAAAAACACAAACTTATAAAAATTATACATAAACAAAAAAAAAACTCAAAATTAAAAAACACTAACTTGCATGAGTTAAAATTGAAAAAATAAATTTACTCGACCAAAAAAAGAAACGCTAACATGGATGATAACATATTAAAAACAAAAAAATATATGTTATATTATTAAATTACATTTTTGCACCCTCTCCCTACGGAGTGTGTCAGCGTTTTATGTAGTAATATTTCTCAAGAAATATATTTGATAATATTGTAAAACATAAATTTTGTTTGATAATATTAAATTTAATATATTAAATTAATAATTATTTTATAAAAAATAGATTTTAAATTAATACTATATTATATATTATTTTATTAGTTTTCTCTATTTTATTTAATAAAATATAAAAGATAATAGCTATAACAATATAATAAATCAATATTTTAAAAATTAATAATTAATCCTCCATTAATAATCAATAACTATAGAGAAATAACATGTGTTTAATAAAATACACTCTTTTGGAGGGGTGAGGAGCTTTAAGTGTGACCAAATCCTGACCAAATCCCGAATCGAGTAATTATATTGATAATTAATAAAAAAATAATCAATAACTATTATGATGTTAAAATTTCTATATGATTGCTCATAAATATTGAAGTGGATGATATATAATTGAATTAAATCAATGACTATTGTTAAACTAAAGTTACACACATATTAAAATCTTAGAAAGTATATAATTTTTATTAACTTGTAAAATTTCAAATTTCTTTGTTAATACACCTATTATGTCTTTTTAAAATATTTGATAAAATAAAATTCAAACTTTTTAAAAGATTGTCAAATTAATGTTTCAATATGAAAGTTATATGTATGTGTTAGATTTTCACATTATGAAAAACTCAACATCACACTCTCAGGGAGATGAAATTGTCATCGGTGTGTTAGGATTACGCATCTAGTAAGGATATTTCAACATGGGATTAACATAAGTCACATAAAGATTTCAAGCTGGATAATACTTCTAAGAACAAAGTCATACTTCAACTCATTAATACTCTCTTGGATTAACTCAACAACATACCTCAAAAAAATATACCATAATATAATGCATCTAAAAAAATCATGAATTTACACCTTATCATAACATATACTTGGACAACTTATAAATCTCAATATAATATTACTTAATCCACCTCATATTATATATATATATATATCAAGATAATATTATACTTTCAACACAAGCATACAAGTTAGTAATCACAACTTAGTGCATATACACATAATTGTCAATCATCTCATTTTCATTTTCTTAGTGGGAAGTAAAAGCAAAATAGAAAACATGCTACGACCTAACAAAAGTAGCACTTAAAGTATCTAATAAAAGTAAATGCTTCAAAACAACTGGGCAAGAATCTAAAACTTCAAAAAACGGTTGATGATGAAGTGATGAAGATCATTGTCTTGCAACAAAGGCAGCACATTGGTTGGCCTCCCTATACACATGTCAGAGAGATAAATCCCACTGCATGTTCTGAAAATTCGTTATCGTGCGCAAGATGGCTGCATAAGGATGCATTTGACTGTCATCTAGGCTATTAATCAAATGAAGCGATGTCGCTGAATCACTCTCGCAATTGGCTAAATTGAACCCGCACTCCAAGGCTAGCTGCAAATTGTGAAAAATGGCATGGAGCTCAGCATGAATATTCGTCAGATACCCACAAGATCCATAAATCCCTTTATCCATTGGAAAAGATGATCTCGAATGATGCCTCCAAACCTGGAATCACCTGGGTTTCCCCTTGAGCACCTGAAGAGTTGTTTGAATTTGGTTTATAATGTACCATTTGTTAGAAAAATAGAGAATAGCAAATAGCACAGAACAGAGCAAGAAGAGAAAGAACTAATTGAAACTTTGTTGTGCCGTGGAAAACCACTGCCCTGAAAGCAAAATTCGGCAAGACCTCGGTGCAATCCAAAATGCCGATTGCTTCCCAAGGTTAACACAACGAGCCTATGAACACGTACACTCGTGGCCTTAGGCTATGGATATCACAGAACAATTGCCCAACTCTTTTTAACTTGTCAAAACAGAAAAATGATAAGCAAAACAGAAAAGAAAGTGCAGAAAACCAGAATAGCTGAGTTGTTTTCTGCTCCTTTTTCTCAGCCGTATCTCTCCCAATTTAAATAGAGAAAAAAGGCTAAAACTATTCTTCACCAAGTCTGTAACCGCTCAATTACTCCCTTAAAACTGCATTTAAAAGCATTTTTAATACATTTAACAAATGCTAATAAAAAGGATGTTTCAAAACTGATTTGATTAGCTAATAAAGAGCATTTAAAGAAATTAAAAGGCAGAAAAAAGCTTCTGTTTTTCCATTTTTCAACACCATTCAGGCCACTCTTTGTCTTCAAAAAGATGAACATTATGTGCCCTCCAAAGAAACCAACAGGTACAAGCAAAAAGTGAACCTTTGCAATGATTTGAAAAACGTTGAATCCAAGTTTGGCCATCATGATCCATAAAATGCGGATAGATGGTGGAATTGAGAAGCTCCCAGATTCATTTGTTGTAAGAATAGTCATGAAGCAAATGAGTCAAGTCCTCCACTAAAGCACCACGCCTGCAACAAGATGAATCAAAAGAAAGGTGTCGCATAAACCAAACCAGGTTAGTAGGGAGCTTGCCGTGAAAGGCAAGCCAGATGAAGTGTTTGATTTTTTCAAGTACTTTAATGTGCCAGACCCATATCCAGTTCTCTGTGGAGGTAGAAGGAATAGAAGGCTCTTTAGTAATCCACTTAAAGGTAACTTTGGTAGAATGCACTCCATTAGGCAAAGATCCCCACATGATCACATTTTCAAAATTAGAATTCAGAACATCCATGATTTTTTTTTTAGTATATATCCTCCGTTTTAGTGTTGTCAAAAGCTCCCAATGCCACTTTTCCTCAATGAGAACATCTTTAATAGAAAAAATTAAACATCATTTTCGAACTGTACTTTTTAGAATACACAACAATAGGTTTTGTAAGTATATATGTTTAATTTTTATATTTTAAAAAATAGGTGAATCTTAACACAATAATAAAGTTGTGTCTTGCTGATTTGTTAGTTATAAATTCGAATCTACAAATCGTTTCTTTACATATATAAGGATATTCCACAAAATGCTTTCCGAAATTTAATAAAAAAATGTTTTGTATATGATCCAAAATCTAAAAGGATAAGCATCTCAATAAAATGATACAAAAAATGTTTTAATGTATCTATACTTCACATCTTGAATCTCTAACAAAATTATACAATATGTGTAAACTATGTATGGAGACTCAAAATTTATAAACATTTTTTCTAGTTTGTGATAAGAGAATAAAGTTATCATATCATTAAAATCAATAAAATGAGGAACAAAGGAAAAACAAAATAAGATATCCAATATTCTAACAAAGCGAAAGAGACAAAAAAGCGAAAGAGACAAAGAAGTCTAATAAAGGAAAAGTGAAATATTTTGTTGTGATGGTATAAGAGCATTTTTGGGGTGTGTGGTGAGATTGACACGGTGTGAGAAATAAAAATAATTTAAAATAAAATTATTTAAGTTATTTGAGTTAAAAAAAGAAAAATGTACTTAAAAAAAAAGAACAAGTGCCAAATTATATTAAGGACTAAAAACGAAAATCTAAAAAAATTCATGAAAAAAGAAATTAAACCCATATATATAATATAGATATAGATTCTATTTTATCTAAATAATAAATAATTATTAATGAAATAATGAATATTCTGTACTCTAGAATTTTCATTGTAGGCTAAGAAGTTGTTAGAATTATAATAGTAGAAGCATACGAAATTTTTTAATTTTTCCCCTTTTTTTTTGTTAGTTATCCTTATCCATTTTGACTGCATCATTCTCTTGAGAAATACTACTAGTACGGTAACTTATGCGGTTATACTCATTTTGTTTTTAAAACTTAAAGCGAGAAAATCAGAATCGGAGAGAGAGAAAGCGACAGTTTTTCTGTGGAAAAGAGAGAAAGAGAATTTCCATTGAGATTGGCGAAATTGTGGCGTGGGATAGAAAGGCCAAAAAAAAAAAAGAGAGAGAAAGAGAGAGAGAAAAAAAACTTATTTTTTATTAAAAAAAATATTCGCCATTGATTCTTGAAGAGCTTCAAATTCTGTTGGAGCAAAAAGATCCTTTTTTGAGCCTCCCAAACGATAATTTGCATCAAATCCAATTCTGGGTCGGTTTCAAATTCTCCAAAAGATTCATTCACTTTGTTGCATTGTTTGTGCCCGAGGTAGGGATTCATAGGGTTGCGAATTTTGCATTGTTATAATGTGCATTAACGAGTTTCTTTATTTATTTATCTTTGTATTTTTGGTTTTATGATGATTTGGATTTTGTGGCAATGTTGGAAAAAATGCGTGAAGGTTTTAAGGTTCGATGAAGCAGCAATGAGGTGTCTGGCTGAGAAATGGAGGTTAGATCAGAGGGTATACAAGTGAGGTGTGATAAACTTCAGAGTCCTGTGATTCCTAGGACACGTTTGAGGATTTGGTTCATTCGTGTGTGCTCAAGCATTGTGGTGTGGACGTGTCTGGTTCAGTTAGTGACAGTGAGTGAACTATGGCATTCACATTTGATATCTGGGATTACTAATGGTATATATCACATAACCCAAGTTCAGCTTCCAATACAAGGGGACAATGGGGTTGCTCAATCGCTTCCTGTTGTTCTTCCTCCAAGTTAGTTTCTTTACTGAATACTTTACTTGTCTTACGACTAAGTTTTTGTTCGCTGAAATGAATAATTTGAAGTTGTAGTGTTTTTTTTTATCTGCAAATATTACTTGTTAGTATTTTTGTTAGCAGGAGGGATCAAACCCGCCACATTTCCCTCCTTCTTAACCACCCAACCAACCTTATATCTCCATTTGAAGTTGTAATGTAACCGTGGATATAGCATAATGAGCAATGAAATTGATGTGAATTATTGCCCTTGTGTTATTTTTGTTGTTAGACATATTATGGTCCTTATGGTTGTCATTAACTAAAAGTAGGTGCAAATTCTGTTAGATTTGTGGATTGTGAAATCTCTTTGGAGCATCAATGATGTATGGATTTATGATTGTTATCATTAAAATGACCTTATGGTTGGCATTACTTGGTTTTTCTAACAGCATTTGGGTTATTATAAAGTTGTGATTGGGGGATACATGATGAGGGCATTAGAATTTCAAACGAAGAAAAAATCAGATCTTACTGAATTCTGAATATCGACATTAATTTTTATGTTTTATCACCATGTTTTAAGGATTTTCTGCAAGACGAGCTGCTTTATACTGATTTGTGGTCCCATTCAGTTTTGGTTTGGGGTGGCAGGAGGAACTTAAATGGAAATACATAGGGTCTGCTGCTTGATCTTAAGACATGCATATGTGCATGCCTGGTAGTTTTACATATACCTGTCTAAGTTGACATAAAAGAGGTCATTGTTTTTAAATATTACAAAAAGATCTCCATTCATAGGTTTTATGTGATGTCCTTCTATACAACTTCTTTCATAACTATTTTATATGCATAGATCATGACTTATTCGAAGCTGCTTGCTTGAAATAGTTTGCTTGTGGGTTTTGTTTTGGATATTAGCATTGATAATTTCCTGAGTGCTGGAATAAAATTGTGTCTGTTGTTGTTCCTCGTCTTTTGATTTCCATTGTTGTGTGTTGTAGTTGTTAAAAGGATTGCAAATGGGTATACTATGACTAGTATAGAGCAATACTTACAAATGTATAGGTTTGATAGATAGGATATTTAGTTGTTTTTACTTGTATTTCCTAACTCATTTTGGTATATGTTAAAGCCTTTTTTGACCTGAAACCTTACAGGAAATTATACAAGTAATGGTTTTCTTAGAGTTTCCTGCAATGGGGGCTTGAATCAAATGCGTGCTGCGGTTTGTACTTCCTATTCTGCCATTCCTCTGTTTCTATTGTATGACAAGCAAAAATACTCATTTAGAGGTGTGGTGTTTCAGATTTGTGATATGGTGACAGTTGCTCGGTTTCTGAATCTCACATTGGTTGTTCCAGAACTTGATAAGACATCATTCTGGGCAGACCCTAGGTATATACTTTGTTCTAATAAAAGTTGGGTATCCTCTAATTTGACTGGCCTCCTTGTCATTTTAAGTTTTCTAGTTTTCTTTTTGCAGCAATTTTGAGGACATTTTTGATGTGAAGCATTTCATTGATTCTTTAAGAGATGAAGTTCGGATAGTGAAGAGAGTGCCCAAAAAGTTCAGTAGCAAACATGGATTCTCTACCTTGGAGATGCCTCCTGTTAGCTGGTCAAATGAAAAATATTACTTGGAGCAGGTGTGCACATTTTATTAGTTTAATTTCAATCGAGCAAAAAGACAAAAACATATAATATGCATATTGCAATTTAAGTTTGATATTGTGATTATGATTGTTCACCTGTATTTTTATGTTGAAATGTGTAGTTTTAAGACTGCATGGATTCTTTAGAAGGACTTGGAGCTTTTAACTTTTCTGATTGTATGGCAGTGTCACATAGTTGTTGTCTTTTTTAGTAGACATGAAGGTAGGATGAATTTTGTATTTCAGTAATTTTGTCCTTTTACAAATTGATTGGGACTTCGGCATTATTATGGATTTCTTGTTCTAAATCATTCTTTACTTACTAATTATTAATTTTTGTTATTGATTATTCTTCATCTTGTTATGCGATGACCCAGACTAAGATGCAGTGAGAACTGAGAACTTGCACTATAATTTTTCAGTTGTCTTGTCATTGAAATGCCTATTCACTGTCTGTACCCATTCATGGTGGAGGGTGTATTGGGATAATGGTTAAAAATCTGTTTTAACCTTTCATATGAGGAGTCATTTCTAAAGTGACCCATTCATGGTGGAGGGTGTATTGGGATAATGGTTAAAAATTTGTTTCTGGAATACTTATCATGATCTTGATGGCTTGAAATCTTTTTGTATGTATGTGGTTTCTTTGTATCAAAAGTAGTTACATTTACTTTCATAAATATATGATATTTTATTTTTCATTGAACTAAATTTTAAACAATTATTAATAGTAAAACTAAGTCATTTTTATTTTGATTACCATGTGAAAATTTTTGCCCCCCTCTAATGTTTTTCTGGGTTCCATCCCTGACTCCCCCTCTGAGTTGTCTATTGTTTCCACATCAATTGGCTGAGAATTTCAAATTCTGCAAATTATTAAATTCATTAGTGTTCTTCCTAAATATCTCGTATCTGTTCATCAAAAAGGAAATGACAGGAGAGATAAATGTGCAATGCGGGAGAAGATATGGAGTCTATTGGTTATGTTATATTAAGAAATATATTAGCATTGAATTGGGACATTTCAACTTTTCAATGAAATTGAAATTATATGATTATGAAGAAAACCAGAAGTACTACTTTAAGTTGCTTTTCTTGTGTTTACTATTTACAAATTAGACTGTTGCTTCTGATGTAGCAATGCCAAATTAGTTATAAAAATTCAAAAGTAGCACTTCATTGAGTGTATAGAAGTAAGAATATAATTACTTTTTAATATAGTCTTCCTTTACTATGACCAGTATATATGTTGAATTTAATCCAATGCTGTTAATTCCAACTGCAGATTTTACCCCTTTTTGAAAAACATAAGGTGTTACACTTCAACAAAACTGATACCCGTCTAGCAAACAATGGTCTTCCACTTGATTTACAGAAACTCAGGTGTCGTGTCAATTACCAGGCACTTAAATTCACTCCTCAAATTGAGAATTTGGGGCACAAATTGATTCAGATGCTTCATGAGAAGGGGCCTTTTGTGGCATTGCATCTGAGATATGAGATGGACATGTTGGCTTTCTCAGGTTGTACTTGCGGTTGCACTGATGAAGAAGCTGAAGAGCTCAAGCAGCTGAGGTATTTATGTTTCTTATTTGGCTCTATATATTGGGCTTTAAGTCATTCTTGCTTATGTTATTAATTGAGAGATAGATGCTTCTTATTTTACAATTGCCAGGGAAGATACAAATGAATATCATGTTTGTTTTCCCTGTCATAGCTAAATTACCATTGATTTGAAATAGTTATTATGTCTCCTATTGGATTTGAGATGAGAAATACGCATATTATATAGGTAGGATTGATGGTAGATGCTAGTTACTTTTGCTGATGGAGGCACTTGCTGGTTGGATTTGGAGTATTTTGACACACTTAATGGAGAGTTTTTGTTATAAGAATTTTTGCTATGAACCACAATGTTGATTTTGCTTCTGTAATTCAGATATGCCTTCCCTTGGTGGAGAGAAAAGGAGATAGTTTCTGATGAGAGGAGATCACAGGGTCTATGTCCTTTGACACCAGAGGAGGCAGCCTTAGTTCTGCGAGCCTTAGGTTTTGGTAGGGAGACACAGATCTATATTGCAGCTGGTGAGATTTATGGTGGTGAACGTAGACTTGCACAATTGAGAGCTTCATTTCCACAAATTGTGAGTTTTCATTGGTATTATAGTTTTTCCTACCACTTTTCTGTTTATTGTTTGGACCTTTTTAAAATGGCGCTGATACTGAATAATTGTGACTAATGGATTTCTGGGGATTATGCAAAATTGTCCATGTATATATGTATCACACAGGCACACGGCTGATTCTGCTAAAAACCTTTCAAAACTATGGTTGAAAATTGTTCTAGCTCTTGTAGTGGTTGGACCTGATCTAAATTATGCATCTTCTCTGTCATCCTCATTTCTTCTCTTCAAAACTATTCTGCATGGCAGCATCTGACTTTTTATTGTTGCAATTTTAGGTGAAAAAGGACACATTTCTAACCTGGGATGATTTGCGGCAGTTCCAGAATCATTCATCACAGATGGCAGCCTTGGATTTTATGGTTTCAGAAGCCAGTAACACATTTGTTCCTACCTATGATGGGAACATGGCAAAACTAGTGGAAGGTCATCGTAGGTATGTATTTACCCTTGCAGGTTGAAATTTGATTTTGAGAAATACCAACGGACTATGTTGACACAATGTCACGTTCTATTAAAACAAATGAATTTCATATTGGTCCCAAATAGAATTGGTCCCACTGATTTAGTGTGTATGTTGAATCAATTAATTTAAGCAAAGTAGCTCATTGTTGCTTCCAGATTTTCACGTATTTTATGTGATTTTTGGGTCTTCCCTGCCAATCCAAACACACTATTAGTGGGATCCATATGAAAATTTTCAAATGTATGGTTAGCAAGAAGAGTGCTAGTAACACACTTTCTAACATATTCTTTCTAACACATTTTTTACTATTCATTAAAATTTATTAAAAATGACAAAATTATGAGGTCAACACATTAAATAAGTGGGACCCTCAAAAGTTTGTGATTTTCAATAATTTTCAGTCAATAATAAAGTGTTTCTAAGAGTGTGATAGAGTGTGCTGCAAGTATTTCTCTTAGCAGTTCTGTTTGATTTTACATGATGTGTGGAAAGTTTATTACTGATTAGTTTGTGTGCAGGTATTCTGGTTTTAAAAGGACCATCTTATTGGATCGAAAAAAGGTAGTAGAATTGGTTGATATGCATCAGAATGGAACCCTTCCATGGATTGAGTTTGCAAATGCTGTAAGACGGGTTCACGAGATGAGAATTGCTCAGCCAACTCGGCGGCGAGTTATATTAGATAAGCCAAAGGAGGAGGACTATTTCTATGCCAACCCTCATGAGTGCCTGTGTGAGGAAAATAAATGAGTGCCTGTGTGAGGAAAATAACTGTGATGACTTGCTAGGTCCTCACAACTCTAGTCAGGTATCATCATGAGTTAGGAAATGGAATCCAAAATATGCACTGATTCCACTAACTTGCTGTGTTAAGAATCAAGATTACTGCCCAAAGATCAAAGATTCCAAGAATTTTGAAGGAAACCAGGGAAAGGAAAGCAAAAGAGTAAAAATAAACAAGAAAAATGAGAGGAAATATAAGCTTATGTTGAGTCTAGCAAAAGAGTTTTTTTTTTTCATCTGTTTCTTAAAAGTTTCATTCAATGAATATTTGACAATCCAAATTTAGTATACACATTGAAAAAAAAAGAGGATAAAAAGAGAATGAGTAACCCATTATCGTATCGTAATCTTAAGGATATGATTTTAATTAATTGACATATTATGATTTGGTGTATTGATAATTTTGAAATACATCAGAATTTCATACCCTTAAGCCATTTCTGTTGGCTGTCATGGGAAATGAATTGTAAGTTCGAAAATTTGATTTTCTCGATACATCGTGTCTTTTTCTTATTCCTTTTAGCTGCTCTGTGTCTTTCCTAAAAAGCTTACCAGAACTCACGAGTCCTCTCTTAAACAAAAAAAAAATATATATTTTGTGACCTACGAATGGTGTAATAACTAATAAGGACTCCCTTTTCTAAAGAGTCATATAAAATCGCAAAATAAAAGAAAGTTACTGTTGGTGTATCAGTCATCAATCAATAACAAAACATTAAACGTGAGCTGGGTGTATTTTATTTCATTAGCATCTTCTCACAAGTTTTCGAATTAAGTGCAACATAAACTGCAACCTCGATGGCGGTGGGTCGTATCTCTCTTAAAAAAACATGTTTTTCTTTTACCATCATAAAAAGAAAAGATTTTATTGCAAATGAACAAGATATTGAAGAATTGTTCATATGTAAAATTATAATTATTGATAGAGGTTTTTTCCATATAAAAAGGGAATCTTTTATTACAATAAAAGCATAAATAACATTGATTATTCAAGTGTTTTAATTCATCAATATTAATAACATTTTTAATCTAAGTTAATTGAGATTGATGGTAAATAAATCTAATGATTAATCGACAATAAGATAAAGAGAGGGAAAAAAAAGCTAAAATAAAAAAAAGGATAAAAGAAAGAGGAGAAAAAAGAAAAAGAAAAGAATTAATACAATAAAACGACTGGAACATAGAACTACTAATAAATTTAATCTCATATTAATTAAAAATATGATTAATTAATATAAGTAAAGAATAATTTTTATTTTACATACTAATTTCCTAATGTGGAATTCCTAAACTCACTTTTTAAGTTTTGTTTCCTATACAAAGAAATAAAATAAAATATTAAATTTTTCACATAATATTATTTATATTTTTTATTTGAGTCTTCATTGGTTGGAGATTACTTTGGACAAAAATTAGAATAAATATGATGTATAAAAATAATTATGTAAACTTTAAAACTTTTCTTTAATTTTAATTCTTTTGAAATTTTAAAAATATACAAGGGAAACCATGTTTAATTTTTCAAAACTACATAGTAATTCGCAAACAATTTTTAAAACTCAAGGAGAAGAATTATATAAATAAACCAACCTAAATCCCTAATACTACGAACCAAACAAACCCTAGCGCTGGGCGTACGCGCTTTAAACGTTGTAATTTCATTGCATAATAGATTTTAGATGAGGCGGTGAAAAACTGCAAGGCAAAATCTTTTTGAACAGACGAAGGAAAAAAAACGCAGTGATTACGCGCAGACATGTATCACCCAACAAGAGGTGGCGTTCGTGGCGGTCGAGATCGTAAGTCTTGTTCATTTTCTCGCTATATTTCCAAAAATTCTCTTTTTCTCTCTCGTTTTGGGTATTGAATCGTTTTCGGAATCTGTCAAATTGAAATTCGCAATTTCCTCTCCGTGATCCAATTTCACGAATACGTTATTCAATTTGGTGTGATGGACGGTTTCTACAAATTGGGGTTTTGTCTCTTTTTTTTTTTCTGAGTTGATCATATGAACCCTAGAATTATGATGTTCACAAAATTCATGCTTAGGAGTAAAAAACTTATGCTTATAATTTTAATTATCTGTGTATGATATTGATGTTTGTTTGTGTTTTACTCTCGATGGCCAGAATTTACTTGGGAGGATGTGAAAGCTGATAAGCATAGGGAGAACTATCTTGGTCACAGTATCAAGGCTCCTGTTGGAAGATGGCAGAAAGGTAAATTTGATTCTTTATTTCAGCTTAGCATTCATGAAAATGTCATGTTTTTATAATCTTGCATTTAGCTTGGAGGCTAAACATTGCTTAGTTACATTAGCAGACATTGAATCATGATGCCTTTAATTGGTATTTGTAGTTTTATGTTTTGATTTTTTTTTATCTACAAATGTTAGTTTGTTAGTTTTTGTTAGAAATGACAATTGTGGGGATTCGAACCCTCGACCTCTCTCCCCTCCCTTCTCCCTTCACACTTCCCCAACCACTCTCCCCTCCCTTCTCCCTTCACACTTCCCCAACCACTGGGCCAACCTTATATCTCCGTTTTATGCTTTGAATTGACTAATGGAATAATGAAACTCTGTGCTGTGCTATACTCATTACCCAAGTTGGTGTTTTCGTTTGAAGAGGATACCATCAGACTAAAATTGAGAGAATATCCTGTTGTTCTGTTATATAGAGCTATAGAGGCTATCGTTCTACCTCCCCTCTTGTGTAGGACATTATTTATGGAAGCTGATAGCCTTCTATAATGTGTATTTTATTTTGTCTAATGCAAAAAGATAAATAAGGATATATTTCTATGGGAACCACCAAAATTCCCTTATGATATTTTTTCCGGCATGGTTATTCAAACTATTTTTTGTTTATAGTCTTCTTGATCATGTGTTTCAATTAACTGTTCAAACTTAGTCTTGTCTTATTCTTTGTTTGAGCTAATCAAAATGTTGACTGGTCAGTCTTTGGTTTACAAAATCCAGTGAAATAGGTTGTTTAAAATTTAAATAGAACATGAAATTTGATGCTATTGGGAAGATCTGATAAAAGTGTCTTCTCTGTGGAACAAATTTAATCCCAAATCTAGGCTAAATTTCAACTTTTTAATTTAAAGTTCACTTCCTCTAACACCTTAATCCAATACACCTAAAACCTAACTGCTACAAAGATTTAATCCATGGCCTAAATATATAGGTTTGTATGGGGCCTAAATTTTTCACCCTAATAACCTTTACATCAACCACCAATTTTCTTGGAATATCCTTATTTGGTTGCACTTTGGACTTTTTTGAGTCTGGTCACATATTGGGCCACACCCAAAAATTAAAGAAAAATCACTTTATAACTGGAAAGGCAGGAAACTTCATATCTAAAACATTTTATTTTCCATTATCTTTTTGTTTGTTTATTACCATGACCATGGTTCCATCTCCCAGGTTTGAACGTGTATAGAGGACAGTACCTCTTCTCATTGTATTCATTATATACCATTCTCTTTCATTCGTGTAGTTCATTGATCTAATTTTCTTGCAATGCTCACTGTTATTATCTTAGTAAAAGAGCATCATTGAATATCCTCTTTTAATTCAACAGGGAAAGATCTTTTCTGGTATACCAGGGATAAAAAGTCCCAAAATGCAGAAATGGAGGCTGCAAAAGAAGAGATAAAAAGAATTAAGGAAGAAGAGGAGCAGGCAATGAGGGAAGCTCTTGGCTTAGCTCCCAAGCGTTCTAACCGTCCTCAAGGTAACCGTCTTGATAAACATGAGTTTTCAGAACTGGTAAAGCGGGGGTCTACAGCAGAGGATGTAGGTGCAGGTCATGCTGAAGCAGCAAGGGTTCAAGGTCTTGGTTTTGCAAGGTAAAGTGACTAGGACAGCAGAACATTCTTTAAGGCAATAAAGTAGATTTGCTTTTATTTATATTTACTTTAATTTTTTCTATTTTCTGTTTCAGTTGTATCTGATTTTAGTACATTGTTAGAAGTATATTATAAAATCTTTCATGAGTCTTCACCCAACAGTTTTAAGTTTTTGGTTTAGTTCATGACAAAATGCTAAGATGTCCCACATTGGTTAGGAATATGACTAAAATACTTCTTCTAAGACTTGGACATATTAAGAGCTTCTTTTCTAATATGGTATCTGACCTATCCAATCTTAATATTGGGTCACTTGTAGATGAATAGTCTTACAAATTTCACGCACAAGATGTCCAGTTCTATGTGTAAGGGGTGTGTGTAAAGATGTCCCACATTGGCTAGGAATATGACCAAATATTGTTTGTAAGACTTGTGAATCCTCCTTCCATAAACTAACTTTTATGAATATTGCAAAAATACTCCTCATAAGACTTGTGAATCATAAAAAAGTGATTGGATTAAGAATAACTTGCTGGGTTTGCTTTTGGTCACATGGACAATAAGATCATTATATTTAGACATAATGTGGATTGGCAATAAGATCATTTGGACATGAATATTCAGTTGCTTATGCTGGGTTTACCAATCCACTGCCTAGTTTCTAGTTTGTCATTGTTTCGTCTTTCACAATTGCAATTGGCAATAATGTGGATTGGTTGTACCTTGTATAACTTGTCGCACATTCATTTTTGAAAAATTTATCTTTTAAATTATTGATTAGATTTTATTCACTTAAAAATATGCTTCACCACCAAGACTATTATGCCACCAATCACATTTATTGTCAAGGATTTCCCTACCAATATTTTGTTACTTACATTTCCTTCTGTTTGTACTCTGTAGAGAACCACGCCCTTGGGAAGAACCTGGTTCTTCAAAGCTTTCACTTGGTGATACACCAGCTGAGGAGGAAAATGTATCTATGCCAAGTCAACCAGCAACGAAGACTGCAGATGATTCAGAAGATGAAAGTAGACGAAAGAGAAGACTTGAAGAGAGGAAGGAGGGAAAACGTGAGAAGCGTGAGAAGCATCATTCTCGCGAGAATAGGAAGCAAGAGAAACGAGAGAAACATGAGAAGGAGCATTCTCGTGATTCAGATGACAGGAAGAGACACAAAAAAGATAAGGAGAGGAGAAGACATGATTCAGATTGAATATACTCTCTGGGGGTTTTTCTCATCATCTAATGTGAATTAGCATGTTTATTTCTTTTTTCACAACTCAATATGGATGCTGTACCTTGGTAATGGACAGTCCTAAATGTCTGCACGTTTGCCCTAACAATCAGGCATTCTCATGTGTTTTTTTTAAATTTGGAATTCGTGAAGTGAAATGAAGCCAATTAGGCTTAGAAATTGATAGTATTCTTGATTCACATATAAAAAGGGGGTTAAAAAGTAGTTGAAGTATGTCATAAGTTTACTTCAAAACCAAAGCATATCATGTCACAATTAGTTGTGACCTATAATAAAGAACCACCGAGAATAAAATTCAGTAACCTTGTCTTCCTGTCAAGTGTCAGCATCGTGTTGACAAACCTTGTCTTCTAAGTAATATTTTGATCTTTTAATGTTGACAAATTAAAGATCAAAATTTTAATAGTCCAAACAAATTCGTGACACCAAATGTCGCTTGAGAGGATTTTACTTTTTGTAACTAAAGAATTTAAGAAATTTTAAATGTGTTGTTGCTCTACTTAACTTCCTATTCCAAGTATTAATGTTGTAACAAATAAAAGTTAAAAATTCTTTAAATTTGAAAGCTAATACTTGCATAGTTATCAGTTGATTTTATATTTGTTACCTTAAATACTACCATAATTTTTTTTAATCTTTTAACACAAATGAGGAAACAAGTTTAAGATTTTTCCATAACTTTTCTAATTCCTTGCAAATATACTTTTAAGCTTATAATTATACGTTAAATCAGTTTTAAAGTAAATATTTATAATATTCAAATAGCAGACTTAGGTAAAATTAAGATTGGTTGAAAAGATGGACAAGAAAAACAGACTTACGAACGACAGTTCCACAGTTTGGCTTACAGTAACTTGTATCCATATCTCTACATTCAAATGAACGTTTATTGCCCAACACATGAATTGCAAATCAATCTTTGCTGAAGTTCTTTTTTTTTTTTTAATCAAGATTTCTCTGTAAAGAAGTAAAAGCCAAATCTATTAAATATTATTTTTTTATCCTATGTTCAACTTACCAATTTATCCTCTATATATCCCGGCTTCTTTGATACTATGTTGAATTTTCTTTCATACTATGTTCATATCCAATTCAACGTACATTTTTGCTATGAATTCCAGCTGCTGTAATCATGCACTGAAGTGGGGTGCCACTAGTCATCCTTGTCATTTTTATCATCATAGTAACTAAAAGGATGAGGGACTGACTTGAAGGCACGGTAGTTTCCAACATTGTTCAAATGCTCATTCTCCAACCTGAGTGTGATTACGAAGTGTCATGCAATATCTTCCATTCAATACACTGGTACTACTCATAATACAAAAAATATTCAAGAATATCCATAGAGATACTAAAGCCAATGCCATAATCAATTTGTAGAAGCTCCCATATTAATTTCACTTAAAAAATAATTTTTAATTTATATATAAGTTAATTTTATTTTATGCATAAATTTATTTTATTTTTTATCTTATTTTTTTCCTCATAAATGCTCAGAAAGAAGTTTTTTGGAACAGATTAAAAATTTTAAACTTAAATATTTTTATCATATTTAAAAAAATAATCATTTTTAATTTATTATCTAAAATTCACTTTAGTCAAAATTTTCATGTTATTAACAGGTAATCACTCCTTCTTCCACTTCTCCTTCCTCGTCTCCCTCACCCTCTTCTTCTCACTTGCACACGTACTGGCAGTCGTGGCGGAACTGACACGCCAGCAGTTTGCTTCCTTGTTCGCGGCTTAGGGTCCAGGTTCCCGGAGCGAGGTGGGAGCCCCACGCGCGGGAGAGCTTCCACTTCTTGCTACAAGCGCCGAGGGAAGCCGCCACGCCTGCCGTAATGGTAATGGATTTCGCGAATTGCAACGCTTCGGACTCAGTGGGGGCGTAGAGGGTATCGTAGTACAAGTCATCAAAAAGGGACCAGCAGGAGGAAGAAGAATCATCGGATTGAGGTGGTTGTTGTGGTGGAGGAGGAGGGATGTTGGAAGGAGAATCATCGGTGTTGATGATGATGCTGGTGTTAGGGCCGAGGTGGCGTTCGAGGCCGAAATCGTAGGTGTCGAAGAGGAGGCCGGCATGGCGGAAGCCGGGGCAGCAGACGAAGAGTTTGTGGAGGGAGAGAGGGGGGTCGGCGACGGCGGAGAGGAGGTCGGAGAGGATGGTGAGGGAGCACTTGGTCTTCCAACAGAAATCCCTAATGAGGGAAGAAAATTTGGTGCAGACGCATGCTAAGCGAGCCCAATGGCGAGGATCGTCTTCCAGGTTGTAGAAAATGTTCAGAACAGTGTTGTCGGTTAGTTCCGATAAACGTTCTTATACATTTCAGGGTTTTCTTTTTTAATTTTATTAGTCAATAAAATATAAAATTTGATTTTTTAAAATAATTTAAATAATAAAAAGTACATGAAAAATTTAGGTATTTGTGTAAATGATTAGACATTGATGACTGAGATTTTGTAACACGTTATCATTTCACATAATAAAACTAATAGTAGATACTAAACTGAAATATAAAAAAATGTTGGATAAATAGGTGGAAAAAAGGTGAATTTTAGATAATAAATTAAAAATGACTTATTTTTTAAATAAGATAAACATATTTAAACCATATTTTATGTCAAAAAAGTTACCTTAAGAAGTTCCAAATGCCACGGCGAATAATCTCAAGGCAGGAAGTAACTGTGACCATTGCCACTTTATGAAGGGGGCTCCAATCCATTTCAAACACCAACTGCATCCATGAAATTCTAAGAACTATGTCCAGGACCTGTGAATTTGCAAGAGATTGAATTAATATACAAGAACCATATTATAGAAGAACACACACCCTTTCTCCTTTGGTCAACTTATTCATTTATTGTTACCATGGCTATGAAGTAGAAACTTTTGTGGGGAAGTATAAGTTGATCTCTCAAATAGCGGTTCTTTGAATGCCTTCGAAGGAGCCCCCAGTCCTTGACAATGTCCCAATATGTGTTCTGAAGTACTGCTAGTGCTGAAGTTACAAGTGCCAACACCTTCCAACTCAATCCCTTCTTTAGTTCAAAGGTAGTTCTAAAGATCATGGCAACAATTGTTGAGAGATAGTTTAAGCCATTGAATGCACGGTTGATGTCTCCCTCTTCATAGAATTGACGCATGCACTATACAAGAATTATATGCTCAGTTAGTGAAGTTGCTTTTGTATCTCAATGAAACATACCTCAACATGAGTTAAGAAACCTTGCTTATAATAAGGTATCTTAAAACAAGAAAAAGGTGAACATAATGTGTTCTCACTAGTTTATAGCTTTTCATACCTTTGCTTTGGACTTCAGATACAGGAATAGATGTGGTTGTCATTTTTTATTTATTCAAATTCAAACCAATTTTACAAACCATTCATCGAGGAATAGAAAACATGAACTAGAGCCCCATCAAACGTAAACTGTCACTTTTTTTTAACATTGTTAAATCAGAAACTGTCTTTCAAAGCTTCTTCTAAGGTTTTAAGACCGTACAGAGTTCCTTTCAACCAAAATTTATCTTTTCTACCAATCATAAAGTGACATAATAAACCATCAAAAGGCATTAGAGCATATAACACTTTACCTTATAAATTGAATGGCAGAAGATACTCTACATATTTTATCACTACAAACAATGCCATGATCACATGATGAACACAGAAATTAGAAGGCATATGCAAAGAAAAAAATTTGTGAACCTGTGCTAGGCGAAACCAATAAGGAATGATGCCAACGATGAAATACTGTACGTTATAGAAACCACGACTATGACATTTCTTTTGCCTCCTTGAGTGTTCTCCAAGACCATAATAGCATATGTAAAGCTCAAAGCTCCTGAAGGTTTGGAACTAAAGTCAAAAGTAAAACATGGAATAAGATATCAGAATATGAATTCGGAATATATTAATGTTTGTGACACATGAATAATAAATCCATAGGAGCAAAAGACCTGGCTGGTAAGCTGATCAGCCAAGAAGAAATCTGGAAGCCTAACCTGCAAAGATAAGTCAATTTTCAGTTGCATATAGTCCATTTAATCGTCATTCAAAATTTGCCTCTTTGTTTCCAATTTCCATTACCGTGAAAAAAGGAGCACATATACAGCGAAATAAGCACCGGATAAAGAAGAAACGACTTGAGCGGTATATGATGTTCAGAGGGCAAAAGGTAATCAAAAGAACAAGCTGCACAAGAAACCAAGAGTTTAATAAATTGAAGAGGCTATTGAAGTATATATAGTTAAGGAAAAATTATGGTGAGGATCAATGATCAAGGAAAAGGTACTTATGAAACTATATATGAAAAAGTCAACTAAGAGATTAAATCCAAAGTAGGCATCTTACAACAACTAAGCTCAAAGGAACAAGTTCATTAGCCGTCTTATAGTGTCGACCCCTTGGGTTCATCTCGATCTGCAAATTTATTAAGAAGCATAGTAGTGCAACCACTGCGTGACCAGCGGTTAGAAGGAAAATTTCTCTGTAGTCCAATTCAGTTCCAGGCCTGAAGCCAAATAAGAATGGATAATTGACCCGATAACGCTTCCAATAAAATGTGTTTGCAGCATACATAAGCATATGCAGAGTGATATATCCAAAAAGACTGCAAAAAATACTCCAATCTTAAAATATAATTTGGAAATAAAGAGATCAAGTAATCATGAATATTATGGAAACAGAATTAAAGCAGTAGTTGATTTTCTGATCAGCATATCAATAGATAGATATGCAAACAGGGTTCTATAAAATACAATTACCTGTATAGTGGGAAAATGTTTTCCATGTAAAATGTCCCTTCCTTCTTCTCTATGAATTGTTGAGATGTTATTCTTAATATAGTAGCAACGAATAGAGCAACAAAGCAACCAGAAAAGAAACCTATAAGTAACAAGGCAAGGTACACATTAGTCAACACTCAACATTCATCAGATAGCTTAAAGCGATACTTCGATTTAATCATTTACATAAAATTACCTAACCGACATTGTGTTGTTTAGTATTTACCAGTGAAAAATGTTGTGCTGTGCCTTTCTGTTTTTGTTTTTTGCCTTAATAGCTTCCTCCCCTTTTTGTGATTTGAGTGTGTAAAGTTTCTGATGAAGGTAGACTCCACTTTCTCCAATAGAATGTTAACCTAAAATCAGATGAAACAGATAGCATCACAAAGATGGTTGGGGATGTTAAGGATTAAGGAAGGATAACACTATTTCAAACCTTAATATGTAACTGTGAATGACTACAAAAGTTTTTAGATGACAGATTCATTTTAAAATGATGGCAAACTATTTTTCTAGATCACAGTATGGAAACCGGACATTATCCACAAATCACAATTACAAATAAATAAGAAAGGTGCACAATAGTCATAATAAAGGAAGACTTAATTCCAAGGATATCTTAAGAGCAGTATGAGTTCAGAGAAAGCATCTTTATATGGTTATTTAGTGAAATAAATTTGTCTTGTCTATCCATTTTAAACTTTAGAAAATGAATCAATGAATCTATGAAGTTCTAAGAAAGCATCATTATATGGTCACATTATCTATAAATTACAGATTTGTTTCCACTTTTTAAGATTAGAATGTTAGATCTATAAATAGAAATTCTTGAGATCCACTTGACCACTCTAGCTGAGAGAGGGGTCATGTGAAGGGAGGGTTTACAACTTTGTCCAAAAAAACTTGTAATAAAGATGAATAAAATATTAAAGAAGCTCCTCTCCTTAATATATCTCCTTCTTTTACATATATAACTTGATACACAAAAAAAAAAACATCACAAGAACTACAAGGAAGAAATAATCATGATTGAAGCTGTGAATATAGCAAACATATGATTCAAACCAACCTCATCAGAACTGCCCACATAGGAGTTATCCACCACTGTCATGTATGCTGCAGATGCTGCCCTTGATGTATGCTTTTACGAGAAAAAATATTTTTTTTTTTAAAAATGAAGTCAAACAAAACTGTCAGAATTATGTTTTTGAACAGAACGATGTTTTTTTTAAAAATACCTTCAGTTCAATTTAAATTTTGTGAAGAATGTAACGAAGAAAAATGAAGTTTCTGCAGTACTTGGTATACTTCTAACCTTTTCGTACTTCTTCATGATCTTGGAAAATGCTGAGAGGTTCATAAAACTGTCGCATCCATTTGTGTAAATACAAAGGCACATGGCAAAACGGCTTTTAGAAATGGAAGAACATTTGGCTTTATTAATAATTATAAGGTCCATGAAATCTTTGTTTATTACCTGTAATCTTTGAGATGGAGGAGTTTCTGATAGAACTCAACAAACACAAGTCTCAGTTGCTCTTCAACTTTTCTCAGCTCTTCTTTGCTGAAGCTCAATTCATTATCACTGGAATCAGTAAAAGCTTTTTTAATTGTTGATATTGGAGATTGAGGAACATTATCAACCTTTACGTGCTCAAGGATTTCCAAGGGATCTTTTGTGATGTAATTATTGTTTGCTTCTGCTTGCTCCTCATGATGAGTATTTCTATTGGCCTGTTGAAGAAGATTATCTTCAGGTCCAACCATAGAATCTTTTTGCTGATGTCTTTGATCCATAGTCTCTTCAGGTGAGGAGATAATCTGTTTCATTCCTACAGATTCAGGTCAAACTCAGTCTTCTAGACAATATATTTACTCTAGATAAATTAATTCTACCGTTTAACAGCATCTAAATTGCCACTATGAGTGTCAGTGAGTTATTTTGAATGAAACATCACAGATATTCACATGTGCATGGCAACATAGGAAAACATATAATGAGAGTACATTTATTTGACTTAATGTGGCCTCAAATACATTGTGATCCTATTCCTATATCTTTTTTTTCTTGACTTTTATCTCAATCCTCCCAACATAAAAAGCATCTAGTTGATGCACATTGCTCAAATTTTGCCTCTAAAAGCTTGCAAGTCCTCCCAATAGTAGAACTATGTCCTTAAATAACTATAAAACTACTGTTTGAATTTTGTATTTACCTGTATCAGGACTTTTCACCTTTACCCTTAGTGCAACCAAAGCTTCCACTTGTTTACTCAAAAGGGTTACTTCATGCTGGGCTGCTTCCACCTGATCCTTGTAAAATGCATTGACCTTGTTGAGCTCTTCATCAAGCTTCTGAAAGAGTCTTGCCTCAACCTCTCCTCCTTCTTCATCGCTCTTCTGAAAGTCGGTCTTATATAACTGTCTGGAACCATCTTGTTCTAATGTTTTTACTTCTATAACTTGGTCCTCAATATCCCCCTCTCTCTGATGATTGCTACCATGCAAGTGTATTCCACTGAATGCCGTTTCAAGTCTGAGCCTGTGATGCAAGGACCTATTGTGTGTAGCTTGCTTGCTGTTTTTTATCTCTTTCAATATTCTTTTGAGGCCTTCATAGTCCATGTACTCTTTCTCCCACTCAGGCACCATTTGTTGTTTAAAGTCTTTCTTAAATGTCATCTTGTCTTGAATGTTTTTCTGAGAAAGATTGAAATATATTACAAAAACAAATATTATACAAGAACATTTAAGTTCCAAATGATAACCAACAGAAAGAAATCATCTTGGACTAGGCATATGAAGTTAGGAAACAGAAGTAACAAAATTTGCAGCCTAGGATTGATGAAGGCTTAAATATGCTTTAGGTCCACGATAAATGACCAATTATTGAGTCTCTAATAAATTGGATCCATGATATATTAAAATTTTTATTTCGAGTTTCTGTCGTTAGAGAAATAATAATGTGACGCTTGTGAACAAATCTTTTCAAAAGATATTAGTCGTTGAAAGGATGTCACATAATTATTTATGACTTAAGTGACTGCAGGGACTCAAAACAAAAACTTTAGTATATCATGGATCTAATGCAATGAAATTTTTTATAGGGATCCAAAACAAAAATCAATCGTTTATTAAGAAACTAAAACATATTTAAGACATTGATGAATAATGTGCAGAGAGAATTCTCACCAACATGTGAATTCTAACAAGTCATTCTCATTATGCAAACTCAAATGCAAACTAATGATAATAATTTAATGGTAAGCTTGGAGTTTGGACTATTAGTCCCGATCTTTAATGCTATGCAATCATATGATATCCCTTCATGCATCAATTTTGCAAAGGAAGAAAGAAGATTGATAATAATGATAAAAAGTCAAAAGAGTATCATTTCAAACACAGTGCCCTTGAGGCTTCAGAAATTTTTAGTTTTAACTTCGAAGATGTTTTCATGAAAACCAAATGCAAAGGAAAGCATAGCAGCTCCATAAGCATATATATAAGGAAAAAAAAAAATACACAGCCTCATCAACGTATACAATACAAGTCCAAAACATGAAAGCCAAAAACTTCAGTTTGATGTAATATTTGCATACTAGAAAATTACAAGGAAGGAGAACACAGAAGTATCCAATAAGAAAGCTAGCCGCAGTAGAACTACAACACTATAACAAAGCCACTTATATGTGTAGGCACCTTGTCTCATACGCACAAACCATGGTTTTTAAATATATATTTTGAAAAAAACAAACTAAGAACAATCCACACAGTATTTAGGAAAACAACATATGAAGCAAGCTTGATAATGAGTTGTCATAGAGAATGCTCCTTGGTAGTGCTGCGTGTCTCCTTTCTTATCCTCCTCATCCCCTCAAAATCACTTGTGCTAGGGGACTTGCACGTGGACTAAAGTGATGATCATGATGACATCTTTCTTGTCAGCGAACAACACAAAAGAACAAATTACTAGAAATTAGTGATAAGTGAAGACTAGTTAGTAGTTACAGACTCAAACCACTTAAATGAGAACACAAAAGAACATCATTGTAAAAGAATTTCACTCTAATAAATAAATAGAGTTACAATCATTAATAGTAAAATTAATTGTTAAAATTCGTTTATAATATATAAAAGCTAAAGCTCTAAATTAAAAAACAACAAAAAGCTCAGCTCAATTTGTAAAATTGACATTCCATCTTGTCACATCTATTTTTATCATTTATGCCAAGTTTTGGTTCAATCTTTTACTTCCTTTTGTCTATTTTTATTTCTCTTCTTAATGCATTGAGAATTTTTTTTCTTTATAAATGTATTATCCATTACATTTCTTTAATCATGGCACTTCAATTAATCATTTTTTTATTCATGCTTCAATTACTCAACTAAATGAATGCTGATGGCCTAATTCAGCAAAATTATAATTCAAATTCAAATAATTATAATTCAAATATTATAAAATCATTAATAGAATGATATTTAATGTAGACCAATCCAGCTTATTTGTATAGAATGTTAAATATTAAAATTTTAAATTAAGAAAAATAAATTGAAAGTTCTGATATTTAGTATTAATAGAGTATTTTTTTGAAAGGATTAATAGAACTGTATAACATATAGTATTAGATACAAAATTTATAGAGTTTAAAATTACGAATAATAAATAAAAAGATAAATTGAACGTTCTAATCTTTAATATAGTTTAATTTATTATACCTAAATAGAAAAAAAAATCATTATTGTTCGCTAATCAATTCCGTCAATCATGGACAATTATTAATGCATAATTTACGTGAATATTTGAACAGGATTGCATGCAAAAGGAAAAAAAAATTGTTTGCAGAACTTTCTCGCTTTAATAATAAGAGATGCATTATCGTACTTCGCAAATTGGTAACTATTCACCTATCTTAATTATTTAAAGCAAGGATGGTCATAGCTCAGAGGATGAAATTATTTTTTGCGTTCCATTGATTCGAGGATGAGCTTTTTCAGATAAAAAAAAAAAAGGTTTAACTATGAGTTTTGTAAATTAGTACTACATGTAATGTTTTGAACTGTGTTACAACTTACAATCACGTTTGGAATGTGTAAGCTGGGATTCTGTTTTTACAGGTGTTCAAAATGTACTTTTAAATGTTATAAATAAAAGATGCACTTTTAGATTCTGTTCTTTTTCTTGTTTAGCAATGCTTGCTAGTATGTAATGAAGTTGGATCATCAAGGTGATTGAAAATACTCAAGTCTGGTCCCTGAGCCAACTAATGGGAGCATTTCAGTAATATTTTGAAGTTACAGAATAAAAATATCAAATCATCCTTTGAGAATATGAAACCTGTAAAAGCTGAAAGCATTGAATATAGAGGATAAAATACTCTATTGTCATTACCAAGCACAACAAGCAGTCTTGGTGAAGTTGATAGTTTAAATTATGCAAACACAAGGCCTAAACTTCTTTATTGCTGAAAAGGGAATATAACATATAATACAAATCCACTTTTTATTACATTGATAAAAAGACCGTGAGAGGTCAAATAAGCAAAGGAGCAAACAATACAAATATCTGGAGCTGTTTGTCAATTCTTACGCTATACTTCACTTCACTGTGAACTTAGCTGAAAGGAAGAAGCACTGAAATCTTCAAACATGGTCCAAGAGCTCTGAAATCTTCAATCTTCAGATCTCAAAGATGCTAAACTTGTTATCACAAGGAAGAAAACAAGTTTCAGTTTCAGAACAAAACAAATTGTGCAGTATAACAGAATAAGATGAAACTATGAAATATGCAGAGAATAAAATATTCCCCAAATCCCTTTCCCTTCTTAACCATGTTAATTGTAGATATATATAAATACACAAAGGAATAGGATTCATAATATAACAGCACTTGAATCATATTGTTTACCACCCACTCTAATATGGGGAATATGAGCTATTTTTGGCCAGCCCTCTCCCTTTTCCTTCTGACATCGCTTCTGCTAAGGCTTAGGCCCTCTGTAGGACACCTCAACTTGGAACAGTTATAAACAGTCAATTCGCGAAGCAAGACAAGGTTTCCAAAGCAGTCAGGTAAGTATTCTAGGTTTGAAACATTGTATAATTGTAATGAGTGCAGGGCAATCAAATGTTGTAAAGCCTGATGCAAACCTCCTATATCTCTGCAACTGCCAATCACCAATCGCTTTAGAGTAGGACTACACATCCATGGTGGGAAATGGGCACCTTTATATCTGACATGCCCAAACTCTTAAAGTTGTTGGGTATCAGGTTGAAGCACTTCAAAAATCTCCTTCACATTTTCTTGTAAGTTGGATTCATTTTCGTCCAATGACAAACACAACTCATTCAGTTGCTTATTTGACATATTGACTTCTTTGGCATCCTTTACATGTTTACTTTCCCTAAATGCTCAATGTGAAGATCTTCGCTCCCAACTCTTCCAAAAAGAACCCTTTTTCCTTGCCAACAAATGTAACAAAGTACATTGTTAAACTCCTTAGGGAAGTCAACTTCCCTATTTGAGGAGGTAAGCTTGATAGTGAGATGTCAACTCATTTGCCACTTGTGGATCTCTCATCTCCCCTTCCAATCATATTTTTTCATTCACAATACTCAAATTTGAGATCTTATTTAAAGGAATCAATTCTAATATTATTCAAACCAATGATTTGTTAGTAAAAAGTATGTTCAATTTAATCTCTTAATTTATTTATTAAGTTTAATTTGATCCTTTTATTTTTAAAATTTCAATTAGATCACTTGTTTTATAAAATGTGTTAAATTTAGTCTCATTTAAAACCAAATTTGATCCCATTTTTTAAAATATTTGAAACTGACGAAATAAAAATGAGATTAAATTTAATCCATTTTGAAAATAAATGACTTAATTGAACCTCTTAAATAAAGTGACCAAATTATATCTCTTAATTTTTAAAACAAAAAAATCATATTGAACCTATAAAAAGTAAATTAAAGTTTCATTAATATGTAGTCCCAATACTTTTATCAAATTTTCAATTAGGTTCGTGAACTTTTCTTCTTCTTTTAATTGGTTCCCTGGACTTTTATTTATTTTTCAATTGAATCCCTTATCTAAATGTCATTATGAAAAAATAATCATAAATAGCTAATTAGAGGTACATACAAAAAAAATGGTGCTTTTAGAATGTGTTGTATGCAAAACTTAGTCACTATATAAGATATTTCTACAAAGTTTTAACATTTTCAGGTCAATTCAACTCAGATATTCTTTTACAATTATATGACTTTTAAAAGGTTAAAACTTAAAAAAAAAAAAAAAACTTTCGAATTCAACTAAGTTATTTTCTTATAAAGTTACAATACACTCTAGAAGTACCAATTCACTATCTACATGTGTTTTTAGCTATTTGAGGTTATTTTATTGTAATGATTATTAGATGGGAATACTCCATTGAAAAATAAATAAAAGTTAGGAACTCATTAGGAAAAAAATAAAAGTTCCAAGACTCGGTTAAAAGAAAGAAAAAGTTCAAACAACTGATTGAAAATTTTGTAAAAATACAAGGACTCTGAGTAAATGATTAAACTTAAAGATCATCAAAATAATGAAGGTAAATGGTTATTTTCATCCCTAAATATGTAGAGCATTGATAAATTTGTTCCTAAAAATAAAAATTCAAATTTTAGTCCTTGAAAATGAAAAAAGTACAAGAAATTCATTTATTCGTTAACTTCCATTCGTTACGGTTAATGAAAGAGTATATATGACACATTTATGGACAAATTTGTTAGAACTCTACACATTTAGTGACGAAAATGACTATTTACTCAAAATATAATATAATTTTCATCTTTCCTCCTTTTTTTCATTGTTCCAAGTATAACATTACAATAAACACTTAAAAAATACGAAAGCAAATATATGAACAAGCATACTAATAAATATAATATTGATTAATAAACATAATCTGTTTATTGCTCTGAAATTTATAATGTGACACTACATTATCCAAAATATGAGACTCAAACAAAAATGCACAACTATCAAGTTAATCTTTACAAAAAATTGAAATCCAACTTGATTTTGTCACTACCTAATGTTATCAATATAGAAATTTCAAAGCAATAGACATATTATGTTTATTAATCAATATTATGTTTATTATTATGTTTGTTTTAATTTATACTTGCTTTCCTATTTTTTAAATATTTATTGTAATGTTATACTTGTAATAATTAAAAAAGGAGAAAGATGAAAATTAAATTATATTTTAGTAAATAATCATTTCCATATTTGAATGTGTAAAATGGTGACAAATTTGTACATTGATATGTCATATAGTATATTTCATTAAATGTAACAGCCGAAAGTTAACATATTAGTAGCATTTTTTTTTTCACTTTCAAAAACTAAAATTTGAATTTTTATCTTTCAAAAATAAATTTATTAACGTTTTACATATTAAAAAATAAAAATAACTATTTAGCAAAATAATAAATAAGCGTTATTTTATCATGTCATGAAGTAGCTCTTTGGAAAGGGAAATAGGAAAAAAGAGGGACATTTTCAGATTACTAAAATCGACCAAAACAAAAGTTTGTGCGTTTTCGTTCATATTCCTCAGTGCAACACATCCAACAGCAAGACGCAAACTAGTAACAGAGAGAACGAATTTCAAGGAAGAAGCTAAAAGATGTCGTTTATGCGAGGGGATTTTCTTTCTCGAACGAGGAAGCTCGTGAAGGGTTTGGCCAAGGCGCAACCCGCGTGGCTCAAAGCCATGGAACAGTTAATCACTCTAATTTCCATTTGAGAATCTCCCTTCTGGGTTTTTATCACTTTTGAAAAAATGACACCTTTTTCGGTTTCATGATTTCACTTTTTGAAAATTCATTTTTTTTATTTATGTTTGCTGACTTCAATTAAGGGTTATGGTTGTGATGTTCATTTTTCAAGTATTGGTCTAGACTTCACTTTCTGAGTTTAACGGTAAAAGGAATGTTTGGGATTCACTGAATTTTTATTTTGAATGTTTATTTGAGCATTGTGAGGATCCTTTTTTATTTTTGTTTTGAAAAATTGTGCAATGTTTTATTTTTTTTACTTAAGGGTTATGGTGCTTGTGATGTTCAATTTTTAAGTCTTGGTCTAGACTTTCTTTCCTGAGTTTAATGATTTTGGGAATTTTTGGGATTCACTGAATTTATGTTCTGAATGATTATTTGATCATGGTTATGGTTTGTTTTTGTTTTTTGGAAAATTGTGTAATGTTTTATTGTTTACTGTGTTTATCAGGGCACCACCTGCAACGTTTCCTCGATCTGCAGGGAAAATTCCGACCATTACTCTTCCTGAAGATGTTTATGTGAAGAAGTTTTATAAGAAATATCCGGAATCCAAATCCCATGACGCCATAAAGTATTTCCCCTTTTACCTTGTCTCTAGTTTTTGTTCCATTTGCAATGTTTGAGCATCTAGTTCTTGTTTCTGTGTTGCTGTATGATGTGGTGTTATCTTGCTATGTGTCTGGTCTCTATGTTGTAATATGACGTGGCCACGAGAGAAAATTATAGGCAAGGTTCTAAATTTAGGTTCGTGAAAATGAGGGAAATCAGAATGTCATGCCTATTTGGTTTAGGGAAATATTTAAATTACCCAAATGTCATTTTATTTTTACTTTGTTTCCTGTTTTAAAAATCTTTATATGAAATGGTGAAAACAATGAAAAGTCAGAAAGTATTGCCTTAAAATAAACAGGCTCTTATCTTTCAAGTTCCTATTTGATTCCTAGTATAGTAGTAAGGAAGAACTTGTTTCCTTGTGTGTGATTACCCTGCAATTTATCAGTACCATCACAATAGATTGCAACAAAAATTCCTACACAGTATAAATGTCTATCTAAATCAGTGTTACAATAGGGAAGAACTGAAATCCTAGTCCATCCAAACAGAATAGGCAATACCTGAGAAGAAAAAATCAGAAAGAGGGAACACCTGGAATAAGAGAATACTTCACGAATCCCACACCCTCTGCCACTTATTTCATATAACAATTAACAAATACTCTCCCTCATTTTCTCAATCATATTGGTATTTTCCTGATTCGGTTATAATGCCTAACACTACCTCTCTGCTGTAATGTAACAGCTTGTTTACTAACTATAGAGTGTTTGGATGGAATTTTTAGATTGTGTCCCTCTCTTAGCATGATTATTTATCTGAATGTCTAAATAAGCATGTAAACTGCTTAGTTCAGTATAAATGTATAATACACTGTGCTAACAGGAAACTACAATAGTTAGCTTTTGTGGTGTGGTTCTCCTTAGGTTCTTACACCTTCTCACTTGGACTGTGAACAATAGTATGTGCTGTGTCTTTGATTGGTTTCTACTGATAATATTTTCTTATATATTCTTTTAATGGCTGAGTTGAGATACTCAAGTGTTCTTTTTCCAA
This sequence comes from Glycine latifolia, assembly GCA_013407115.1. NCBI lineage: Eukaryota > Viridiplantae > Streptophyta > Magnoliopsida > Fabales > Fabaceae > Glycine > Glycine latifolia. Next base: position 29,189,082 of record CM023948.1, on the reverse strand, counting down.
CGAATGGGTTTTGATTTACTTGATTTCTTAAAACTTTTTTTTTTGTATTACACATGTTGCACGCTAAAATAAAAAAATATCAATATATGCTGGTTTTGTCAAGAAAAGCTCTCATGTATGAAGACAAAGATCATACTTAGGTCTTGGGATTCTCCCACTAAACTGGAGCATGTAAGACAAATATCTCTTATATGCTCTAGCTTGAGGGGGAGTGTTGGAAATAATGTAATTATAGTAATAATGTTAATAAGGCAGAATTATATGTTAGCTAGAGTAATGCTATATTCTTGTAATTATGTGTAATTATCCTTGTATTTTCTTTTCTTTTATCTTATTTCCTCTGTCCCTTCCCCTTCCACTTTTTTTTTCTTTTCAACTTCCTCGTATCTATCATTGAGTTCATCTACCACCGACCTCAATTAGCTTGGGTTAAAGGTGTTGTTGATGTTGATGTTAATGTTAATCCTTGTATTTAACACTTAATATAAGTATATGTTCCACCATGTAATTCAAACACACTAAATTCATCACATGTCCCTTGTATTTCCTCTCTAAACAGTGTCTTTGTTTGCAATATCAATTATATTCTTGACTGATGTTTATTTGGTTGGTTCACGTTTGTGTTAGCCTTTTCTTTCTATGTAATGGATATGTCATATTTTTTTAATAGGCATTTAGAATCATTGTTGCTAAATGGTGGTACTGTGGCCGCCATGACGGAATGGCGTGACAGATTTTTTGCCAACCACCATAGGCAATTTGTGAAGGGAATCCAGCTATGGCAGCACCATAGGCTGCAATGGCATGTTTTCCACCATTAATAACACTGTTTAGAATTTGGTTTTACTCTAGTTATAATGAATATTTCTCATTTAGAGCTACTTTTTGAGTGGGTTCAAGTATATAATTGAGTTCCTTATTTCCTTGCTGTCAAAACAATGGAAACTGGATAGAAGTACTCTAATTCTGTTACAATTTTTTGGACTTGCCCTTTTAGGGGGTGGGCTGAGTTCTCAAATATGTTAACTATTAATAACCTGTTAACCTATAACCTGTTTCAAAACTTCTCTCTTGGACTTTGCAAAATAGTATATGTCTGTGTCTTTGTTTCTGCTATCTGATAATTTATAATTGTTTGCTTCCTTATATTTTTTTAATGGTTATGAGAGATACTCAAGTTTTATTTTTCCAACAAATAGTTTTTGATGTACTTGGTTTCTTAATTCAATGCATTATACATGCTGCACTATATGCTGGTTTTATCAATTTGCTAAGAATTCCTCAAAGGAATGGTTGTTACTAATTGATGGCTGACATATATTGGATGCATAGAGTAGATTAATATTTTGCATGTTGCCTCCATTTTCATTAAGAGAACTTTTAAATAGGCTCTAGCCCATGTCTGCCTGTTCATGGAAGTAATGAAGTTGAAGCATCAAATGCATTAATCACTTATTCATATACATGATGAATGTTTCAACAGGTTTCATGCTTTTGATCCCCCTCCGTCTCGTGTATTTGCCTTGAGGGTTCTTGAATTCAATGTTGTCAAGATCGCGCGCAAGATCGTAAACTCGTACGATCTTGCGATTTCCAGAGGCGTCCACGAGCTAACTCGGAGGCAGGATCGTCAGCTTTGCGGATCGTTGGCGGATCGCGCGGTAACTCGCGATTTGGACGGATCGACGATCCGTGTCGATCCCAGCTGAAGAGAAAAAAAAATTGCTTCGCGGGTCGGGTTCGTCTCCTATGCGGTCTGCGGCAGCCATTAACGGATTTCCCTTCTTCGTCTTCCTCATCCTCGCGCTTTCTTCATGCTTTCTGTGGCTGCCGCCGTCGCCAGCGTGGAAGCTGTTGAGCTTGAGCACTCGAGCCTCCACTCGTCTGCACTCGAGCCATGCACTGCAGACTACTGCTGGAGTATTGAACTTACACAGCTACGGGAGAAGATGAGGAATGAGGTTTACATTTACGCAGCTGCTGGAGTATGGAACTTACGCACAACGAACATATATATATGATTGGGAATTAGGTTTACATTTGGGCCACTTTTCTTCCTGTACCTCCCTTTTCGCTTTTTGTACTCCTCTTACTCATTTTCTTCCTAATATGGGCCAATGTTGCTTTCTGCACCCCTTTCATTGTTTTATGCAGTTTCTATTTTACGTATACACGTAACTCTTACGATCCGAGTTACGATCCTCGAGTTACGATCTTTTACCCCCCCTTCCGATCCTCGTCCGATCCTCGAGTTTGACAACATTGCTTGAATTGAAGGAGCAGGGCATTAGTGAGGAGCAAGCAATGGCTATAGCTGACGTATGTAACCTAAATTGGTTCCTGAATATGTTATCTCTACAATTTGTTTTACCCTTTTGTCCTCTAACAATCAGTTGGATTGTTTTTCTTTGATTCCCGCTTTCTAGATGGAATATCTGACAGAGAAGAAGGCAAAGAAGAAAGCATATACCCGTTTGAAGGAAATTGCACGTCTTCAAGGGAAGAGACTTCCTCAAAACCCATATCCGAGTGCCATCAAGGAGATACAAGCTGAGGAGAGGAAATATGTTCGTGATCGTTTCTTCAATCCCAAGATACTTGAAATTGTGGAGAAACAGAAAGCCGAGGCAGCAGCGGAGAGATTGAGTCGAGGTGGTGATTGGTGACTTTTGCAGGGCAAAATTACAATACATTGAGTGTTTAGCTCTTGAAAAATTGGCTCTGACAATAATATTTACCATGCAGCCACTGAAAAGTGCGTACTTCTTCCTTTGATATTAGGTGAAATATTTATTTGTTGTATTAGATGACTGCAATAGAAAAATTTACCAAAATTTCATGCGAGGATCATTTCTTCCAGGCTACCCAAGTTTTGTTAGTAGCTAACACATGCCTTGAGGAGATGTCTTGTGTTAAGCTCTCTTTTGTTATCAATTTGATCATTAACCAGTTTTTCATGGAGTTTCTTTGAACTTGCCATCACTAAAATGTGTTTCCTTGATAAACATACATAGATTACTTGCTACACAGGGTTTGAAAGTATTTTCAGTTGATACTATGAATTTCTCGTTGTAAATTATGGTATAATTTGTTTTGTCTTTATACCGATTTCATCCAGATCGAGTTTCCAGTGTAAACAATTACATTGTTTGTTGAAGATTTCGAATGTTATCTCACGTGCAGCAAAGTGAGTCTGCAATGGTTGGATCATTCAAAGATTTTTGAAGAGTTTGTTTTTTTGGTCTAATTGTGTAAAAGAAAAATAATCAATCTAAATATCTAATTCACCCGAAAAAAATGCTAAGAAAATATCAAATAGTAGAAAATAAGAAAATGTTAAAAGTGTATAATTTGTATCATAAAAACGTTTTCAGATTAACTTACTGTATATACTCAATTCAAGATTGATTCCATTTGGATTATAACATATTCTCCTCCTAACAATAATTTTTGAAGATATTAGCCGCAGGGTCTAAATTAAAGTCAAACTTATGTTAGAATAGAACTAAATGAGTCATTTGGGTAGTTTATTAAATTTTGAAATCAAAGATTATATAAATTGGGTTGATCCATAGAACCTATCGGCTTAGTGCAACAGTCTATGCAACAAATTGTACATGAAGAAAAGGAAGGAGAGTAGTGACGACAAAGAAAAGAAAAGAAAAATACTCATAATCAATATGTAGGTGTGAAAATGTGGTTGAAGAGAATCAAACTGGGGAAAAGTTCATCGATGCAGAGAAGCACTCATGGAAGAAAAAAAATCCAATCCTCGATGAGAATTTGTGCTACATAGAAAATGAAGTGTGTCGTGAGGATCTAAAGAAAAATCATACAATAATCTCTATATTAATGTGCAGGGTCTATTTTAAAGTACAAAGTCGGTAAATTATGTAGAACAGCAGAAAGGGGTGGATTACACTGACTAAAAGATTGGTTACTGTTCGTTTCTACATACTTTTCTTCAAGGAAAAGCAATACATTTCTTTATCTCCTTCCAAGCTTTGTCAATTTTGCTGTTGAAAAGAACTATTATAGTATTATGGAAAGAATATAAAAGAAATATTATGGTATGTAAAGATATTCTTTAGTGGACACTTTCACAGTTCTGGTAATGTCTAGACAGCAGCAAAATCAAACGAAAAGAAGATCACATAAATTATTGGATTTATATCCTTTTCTCTCAAAAAATAAAATAAAATAGCAGCCTGTGTATGTGCACATGTGTCAGTTTCTTCAAACATATCTATGGAACTGATCCAATAATATTAGGATAAAACTTAGATCCTTATTTGTTTTGATGTTTTCTTCTGAAATATCAAATATTAGTGTGTCTGTGTGTATTAAAACTTTGAATGGGAGGAAAATGTAATTAATAATTAAAACAACAAATATCAAGTACAAAGTCTTATTTTACTTGATGATGATATGGGTTATCTATCAGTGGAATTTAACTGAGTTTATTAAATAGTATACGTAAATTATTATAAATTTCTACATTGTCTTCGATCTTTTAGAGATCAAAATAAAAATTGATTACATAAAGTATATGGTTCAACACAATTAAAAATTAAGATAAAGTGATTAATAAATGAAATTAAATTTCCTATCCAATTCTTCTTGCACGACCGCAAACTAAACTACACACAAATTTGCATCCTAAAATCAAAGGTATCCAATTCCAAAAGAAGAGAAGCAAGTGAGACCCCAATAAAGTCATTTCCAAATAATGCTTTGAATTTGTGATGTGTAAAATTGGATCATGTTTCAGACAATGCCACTTTCCTTTCCTCACAAGTCGGTTGTGGAACAAAATCCATCTGAACTAACCAAAAATTAAAAAATAATAACAATAAAAATCTTAATTTTCTTGTGGTAAATCACCACCACCATGCTTTGAGTCCATTACCCCCAAAATATTCAAAGATTATTACAAAGACAGAGCCATTGAGTTCGAGTCATTAACACAAAAACAAAGAACCCTCCTCTCATTCATTGCAATTCTTTTTCCACCCTTTGTGTTAGATAAACTTGCACCACACAAAAACACTTTTTTTTTTGTCTCTTTCAAATTCCCTCTTCAAATTTCAACTTCTTCCCCCTGTCACCGTCCACTCATTTGGCCCTCAAACTCGTGTTCCTCGTGCAAAACCATTTAACAGCCATGGACATAATAGCATCATCACCATCATCATCATCAATGGTACTTCCTTCGTTGCAACCCCGCAACACCACCATTTCAAAAGTTTCAATTTTCCAACGCTTAACACCCCCGACAACCTTAATTCCCTCATGGGCATGTTCCACCAAACCCAATAACGCCACCACCCTCTCTCCAATCTCCTCAAAGTTCTCATCTTTCCTACGCTGCTCCACAAAACCAGACACCAGCGCCAACAGCGAGACACAACACACCAACAATCCCAACAATGGACAACCCAATTCAATTTCAAACTCCCAGAATGCACCACAATCATCAGATTCATCATCAAGTGAAGCCTTTTCTTCATCACCACCACCACCACCTTTGGGGTCATCACATTCCTCTTCCTCAAGAGGGTTGGTGCTTGATTTGGGTCCTTCAAACTCTTGGGACAGTGCTGACATAGGTTCCCCAGTGGTGAAGAGGTTTCTGAGTGATGAAGAAGAGAGGTGGTACATGTGGTACCATGGGAGTGAAAGGTATCAGACTCAAGAAGAGATGCAGAAGAAAAACAAGAAGTGCAGAGGTAAACAAGAAGAAAGAAAAGTATTATTGATTGTTGTGTTTATCAATGTACAATGGGAGGTTATATATAACAGATGAGAAACAGACTTAATAACTAACTTTTAGTTATATTACTGTCATCCCCCCTCAAACTCAGCGGAGATGGAATGACTCTGAGTTTGGAGCGAAAACGATGGAAAACAGAGGCAGAGAGAGGCTTGGTAAGAATATCTGCAATTTGCTCAGTGCCAGGAATGTGTTGAACAAAGATTTGCTTGTGTAGAACACGATCTCGCACAAAGTAGAGATCTATTTCAAAATGTTTGGTTCTTTGATGCATAATGGGATTGGCAGCTAGCATTACTGCACTGGAGTTATTGCAGAAAATCGTTGGAAGAGTTGTACAAGGAATACGCAATTCTGAAAGAAGCGATTGAATCCAGGTGATTTCAGCCATGATTGCTGCCAGACTTCTAAACTCAGCTTCTGTGCTAGACCTGGAGACCACTTGCTGCTTTTTACTTGTCCAAGAGATAAGGTTGGATCCTAGGTAAACACATAGACCACTTGTGGATTTTCTATCATCTATATCAGAACCCCAATCTGAATCACAGAAAGCAATAAGTCTTGAATCCTTGGATTGATGAAAAATAAGACCATGATGGATAGTCCCTACAAGATAGCGTAAGATCCTTTTGACAGCCTTCCAATGAACTTCAAGAGGCTGATGCATAAATTGACTGACTTTATTGACAGCAAACGAAAGATCTGGGCGAGTAATAGTAACATATTGAAGACCACCAACAATGGATCGATATAGAGTGGGATTATGAAAGGCAGTATCACCATGAGCAGATAATTTCTGATTGGTAACCATAGGAGTTGGCATAGATGTTGCAGATAGCATATGAGCTTTGGTTAAGAGATCAGTTATATACTTAGTCTGGTTCAAATGAATAGTGGTGGGAGAAGTATAAACAGCCTGTAAACCAAGAAAGTACTGAATGTTACCAAGATCTTTTAGAGAAAATTGGCTGTTGAGTTGAGAAATAATTGAAGAGATCTCAGAGGAGTCATTGCCCGTAATTAAGATATCATCTACATAAACAAGGATATAGATTGTTGTGGTGGATGTAAATCTTGTGTATAAGGAGGCATCAGATTTGGTATTCTGAAAACCAAACTTCTGTAATGTGAGATGAAGAGTGTGAAACCATGCACGTGGGGCTTGTTTGAGACCATAGATAGCTTTGTTTAATTTGCAAACAAGCTGAGGATTGATGCTTTGGAAACCAGGTGGTTGAGACATATAAACATTTTCATGTAAAACTCCATATAAAAAAGCATTGTTGAAGTCAAAGTGTTTGATAATCCAACCTTTGGTGAGGGATATGGATAAGATAAGACGAACTGTAGATGGTTTAACAACTGGACTAAAAACTTCACTAAAATCAAAGCCTTCCCTTTGTTGAAATCCCTTGGCTACAAGGCGCGCCTTGTATCTATGAATTTTTCCATCAGGTTGCCGTTTTATGCGAAAAAATCCATTTGCAGTCTATAGGTTGAATATGTGATGGAGTTGAAACAAGAGTCCAGGTATTATTGTTGATGAGAGCTGTGTATTCGTCAATCATAGCCTGTTTCCAATGTGGACATTTTTGAGCTTGAGAAATAGTGAGAGGTGCAGTCTCAATGAAGTTGGGATCTGAAGAATCAGACTTTGTTGTTGTTGCAAAAGATTTTGGTTTAAAAATGCCCGACTTGCTGCGAGTTTGCATAGGATGACATGAAGCTGAAGTGTCAGGATTGGTGGTGTTGACAGATGAGGAAGATGAGGGCACAGTGGGGATAATGACAAAATCTGAAATAGAAATACTAGAAGATCCATTAGTAACTACTGTGGACTGAGTGGGAAGTTTATTTGTAGGAAGAAGAGATATTTTAGGTAATGAAGAAGATGGAGTGAAAGACACAAAACTAGAATTAGTAGGAAATAATTCAGAAAAAGGAAATTGAAATTCATCAAAAATAACATCTCTTGAAATAAAAATTTTACCAGATGGAGATAAGCACTTATATCCTTTGTGATTGACAGCATATCCTAAGAAGAGACATTTAGTGGAGCGAAAATCTAGCTTATGTTTATTGTATGGTCTAAGTAAAGGAAAACAAGTGCATCCAAATACTTTCATAAATCTGTAATCTGGAGTATTATGATAAATAAGTTCAAAGGGTGATTTTAAATCAAGAACAGGCGATGGTAATCTATTAATAAGATATACAGCAGTAGTAAAAGCTTCTTCCCAATAAATCAATGGCAGTTTGGCATTGGCTAAAAGAGCTAATCCAACTTCAGTTATGTGACGATGTTTTCTCTCAACCTTACCATTTTGCTGATGTGAGTAAGGACAAGTGAGTCTGTGAGTGATGACATTGTGTTGAAGAAAATGTGTGAATTGAGTGGAAGTAAATTCTTTTGCATTATCAGTTTGGACATGCTTAATCTTGAAACCTGTAATATTTTCAATGGTGGTTTTGTATTGCAGGAATATGGAATAAACCTGAGATTTGTTTTGCAGTAGATAGAGATAACAAAATCTAGTATATGCATCAACAAATAACACATAGTATCTACATCCAGAGGTGCCAGTTATAGGAGCAGGGCCCCAAATATCAATAAAGACCACATCAAGAGGAGAATTATACATGTTAGAAGAAAGAAAATGGGGTAGTTGGTGTATTTTTCCTAAGCAATAAGCCTCACAAACAGAAGAAGTTGAGATGTTCTTATTAACAGTAGTAGGAAAATTGCATTTATTTAAAACTGTTCGAACAATAGTAGAACCAGCATGGCCTAGCCGTTTGTGCCATAGATCAAAGGAATCAGTTGCAGAAAACAAAGCAGTAGGGGAATTATGAATAGGAGGTGATGAGTGCAGATACACATTTGTAAACTGATAGAGGCCATCCTTAAGAGTTCCCTTGAGAACTATTTGCTTGGTGACCTGAGATTTAACAAGACAGTAATAAGGGTGAAATTCAAAAAATACATTGTTATCCTTGGCAAATTGGGAAACACTTATTAGATTTTTGGTGATGGAAGGCACATGTAAAAGATTATTAAGTTTAAAAATATTAGATGAATTGGAGGTTCTTAAAAAAGAATGACCAACATGTTGAATAGGAATACCTGCACCATTGCCTACATGAACTTGATCAGATCCATGATACTCAGAACTAGATGAAAGATTACCATAATCATTGGTGAGATGATGAGTTGTTCCAGAATCTGGATACCAAGCTGTGTCAAGAAGGGATGCAGGTCCTGCTAGATAAGCTGTGGGGTTGTGGAAGGAAGGAGGTGGAGGTGAAGTTTGTTGATTCTGATTTTGGAGAGGTTGATGTTGAGATCCTTGAGATGAGTTTTGATATGTAGTGTCATATCGGTGGAAACATCTTGATGCTGGGTGTCCATTTCTGCCACAGATTTGACATTGTAGTCGGTTTTGGTTCCAGGATGAACCTTGATATCTGTTATTTCTGAAATTGCGACCGCCTCTGCCTCTTCTTCCACTGAAAGAACGGCCACCTGAGTATTCTTGTGTCATATTCCTTTGGCTGAAATTAGCTTGTATAGGAGTGGTTTCTGTTTTCTTGAAGCGTTCGAGCATATCTTCTTGAGCCAATAGAAAAGCTTCCAATTCAATTATTGAGAAAGGTGGACATCTGGACATAGCAGCTGTTATTAAGGGGGCATATTCCTCACTTAATCCATCAAGAATAGCTTCAGAATGTTCTGCATTAGTGAGAGGGGAACCTACAGCTCCTAAGGAATCAACAATTTTCTTAATTTGGAGGAGATACTCTGATGCTGGACCTGTCTTTTTGGTGGATTTCAATTGATTTTTGAGTTGCTTGACCTTTGCTTGTGTGTGAGAAATAAGTCTGCAGTTTTGTCCATATCTCATGGGCAAATTTGCATCCTACCATTCTATTTTTAAAGGACATGTTCATTGATGAAAGAAGCCAAGACACCAGCAGGTTATCTTGTTGATACCAGTGGATGTATGCTGCATTTTCAGTTGAATTTTTTGGGTTTTCTGATGTCTGCGTAGGAATTTTGTTGCTGTCAAGATGATCTTGAAGATTATGATCGTAGATGGAGGCTAAAGCTAGTTGTTGCCATGGTAAAAAGCTCTCTTCATCCAATTTATCAGCAATAGGAATGGAAAAAGATTTCATGATAATTTTGGTTGCAGGTATGCTTGCATTGCTTGTCTCTGACCGAGGAGAATCTGGGATTGAATCCATGGACCGTTACTGTGCTCTGATACCATGAAAGGTATCAGACTCAAGAAGAGATGCAGAAGAAAAACAAGAAGTGCAGAGGTAAACAAGAAGAAAGAAAAGTATTATTGATTGTTGTGTTTATCAATGTACAATGGGAGGTTATATATAACAGATGAAAAACAGACTTAATAACTAACTTTTAGTTATATTACTGTCAGGGAGGGCAAAAGGGTACCCTTCTTCTGATTTGATAGGGTTGGCTGTTTCAAATAATGGGGTTCATTGGGAGCGTGGTGGAGGCCCTACTAGGTCAAGTTCTGATGTGGGTTTGTGATTAGCTGTGGAAAGGATTGGTGGGGTTTTGACATTGGTGGCATTAGGCCTTCTGAGATGGTGATCATGTCTAGTTCTAGGATTAGAGTCTCCTGTGCTGTTTACTGGCTTTACTACACTGGCTTTGTTTCTGAGAGGATGGAGTTTTCTGATCATTCTCTGGAGTTCTGTGTGGAAAACCCTGATGGAATGATCAATGATGGTGCGAGTTGTGGGAATGGAAATGGGAAAGGGAAGGTTTTGAAGTCCTTGCCTGGTTTGGCTATTAGTCAGGATGGGAGGCATTGGGCTAGGATTGAAGGGGAGCATCATAGTGGAGCTTTGATTGATGTTGGGTCTGAGAAGGAGTGGGATTCTTTGTTTATTTCTTCCCCGCAAGTTGTTTTCCACGGGAATGGCGATCTAAGGATGTACTATCACTCATTTGATGTCGAAAGAGGGCATTTTGGTGTTGGGATTGCTAGGTCGAGGGACGGAATTAGGTGGGTGAAGTTGGGGAAAATAATGGGGGGAGGGAAAGTTGGCTCCTTTGATGAGTTCGGAGTGATGAACCCATTTGTGACGAGGAACAGGAGCGGCGGGAACTATGTGATGACGTATGAAGGTGTTGCCACTGATGGGAGGAGGAGCATTGGTTTGGCCGTGTCTCCTGATGGGTTGAAGGAATGGGCAAGGCTTCAGGATGAGGCGATTTTAAACCCGTCGGACCTAGGCTGCTGGGATGATAAGGATGTTGGATCCCCGTGTCTGGTTGAAATGGATACAGGAGATGAGTGGAGGTTGTATTATAGAGGTGTTGGTAATGGAGGAAGAGTTGGAATAGGAATGGCCATTTCCGAAGGGAGGGATATTGGAAGTTTTAGAAGATGTACAGGTTTCCATGTATAAGCTAGGTGTATGCAATGTTTTGTTGTCAATTATTTAAACATAGTCTAAATACAATGTCTTCATTTTTTATGAATTGATTTTTTTGTTTGTTTGTTGAATTTGGATTAAGTAGTTTTGTATTTAGCCTTCTTGGTTATTGTTGATTAATACACTTTCTTGTACAGTAAGATTTGAACTCGTCCTGATTTTATGAATATGGTTAACATCTTCTAGCCCTGAACAACAGCAGGAATCCCCAAGCTATAAAATTTAACATTTGTTACTGCAATACTGTATTGGGTAGCAAATATGCAAGACAGAAAATCTAACATTGTATTTTTTATTTGATTATCTCTGATTACTGATCAAATTATATTTGGTACTTTGGTTTATGTTGTAACAATAATTCTCTTTTCCTTGAGAACTTCTAAAATTGCAATGTACTCTGCGGGTACTAAAGGGGCTATGCTTGATAGGTTGAGAATCAGCCTTGCTTAACTTAGAGAACTATAATGGATTATGGATGTTGTGCTGTGCAAATTACCTCGATGAATGGTCTCTTTATTTTATAATCCTCCATCCTTTAAGGAGAGCTCTTGCATCATATAATCCCAATTTTGTCATTTGTTGAACATCCTTGCAAGACTTGCATCTCTGCCATTTTATCTGCTTTGATATGTATATTGAGTGGTACGTGCATATTATTCTTTCATTAAATGTTGCTTTGTCTACTAAATATAATTCAATATGTATGAAGCTTAGTGAGTTCCAATGTTTCATAAAGATTCATGTCATGCATGTTTAATGGTTGGTTGTTCCCAATGAATGGCTAAGTCATGTTTGGACAATAATACATCACATTTCCATGTAACTGTTTCGGCTGATTCCTCTGCACCTACCATGTAAACATGATTGTTTCTTGAACAGTGTAGTTCAACAAAGGAAACCTACCTGGTTCAAAGCCATGGAACAGAAGAGTTGATCTCCGACTCTCTTTCACTATCCTTCATTTTTGGGTTTGTGTTAACAAAGAGTTTTAGCTTCATTATCTCCTATCAGTGTCATTTCATGTTGATTTCTTATTTTTCTTGATACATTTTTGGAATTCCCTTATGGGTGTATATCATGCGATGATGTGACGCCAATTTTCACCCAAAACAGTATCTTTTTGGATGCTTGTTAATTCTTTTCAGTCTTGTAGCGAGTTTGTGTATCTGGTAGCACACTTTCCAAAATCAGGTCTAACAAGAAGCAAAATTTTATAGTTTTTGTTTCATATCTGTTCATCAAGTTCCAAGCATGGAAACACAAACACACTCTTAGTTTGAGTCCAATCACAAGAAGCATTCTGTATTTCACTTTTGAGTAGTGATTCTTTCTTCTCTGAATCGAAGTAAGGATTGTGATGTTTATCATATTCATTTTTGCAGACTTAGTCTACACACTTCAGTTTGTGTCATTTGCTATTTGTTATGAGTTTGATTTTATAGATTCTCTCTTATGATCATGAAGGAAAATTTTAAGTGCCAGCTTCTGATTCCTAGTATAGTAGCAAGAAATAACTTTTTTTTTTTTTTGGCACATTCAAGTTGAATTTTTTTTTACCGTGCCATGCTCTTTTGCCCTACCATTTATCTAAATCAGTTGTGTTTCTAACAGGAACTTAAATAGGATTTAAGTTCAAATTCAAATTTGGACATACTTGTATATCTACTGAGAATAAGATCTTCAATCTGTCAAAGAAAAAAAGATGATCTTGAAAATTGTGTAGTTAACTAGTTAAGTATGAGTCACGGATACAGTAACAATATTTTGCTCTATTATTGTAGAAAAAATATCTTATTTCTCAAGAAGTTATTTCCATTAAAAAAATTACTCTATTAGGAAGATATTTTTATCTTGTAAAAGTTAATAAACTTTTAGCTATTTAATCCAGTAAACTGTAGCGAAATATTAAACCAAATCGCTTCTGTTAGAATAAAACGAATCACTTTGATTAGTTTATAAAATTTCGGAATCAATGATCAATGGTAATATACATTACATTTAAAGATTAAAGTAGAACAACTAGAACTTGAAACCTTTTGGTCCGGTACAATAATCTCTGTCACAAGAAAATGAACAAGTTTCTGAAAAGAAATGAATATTTATGTGGGTGCGAAAACAAACCAGCTAGTGGGATCTACTGATCAATAAAGTGGTCCCAAAAGGGAATGAATGAAACTAAAGATTGGTTCATAATGTTCTATGCTCCTTTCCTTGAAGAACAAGAATACTATTTCTTTATCTTCCTCAAGGAAAGGGTTGTTTATGCTTTTAACCAAAGAATTATTAAATTTTGTAAAGATAAATCTTCAAAGAGCACTTTCACTGTCTTAAATATATGAAATGCTGACTCTACACACTCACAAGTTATTTTGTCCCTAAACGTATGTACACATCGAGATGAGTTTTTTTTTTCTCTATTTTTTATTTTTCATTCAGATCGTCTCTTCAAGCTTATTTGTGGGCTCTGAACTCTGATATGTTATTTTTTGTTTATTTGTTTATTATATGCAACCGTAGAGACAAGACACAGAACACCAACAGCTTATAACTGATTCGTCATGTAATGCTTCCTTCTTCAATAAACAAGGCTAGCATGGCAAAACAGTTTTTTTTTTCTTTCTTGAAATTCGCTTGACAATGACGGTGGTATAAAATACAACATAAGACTAAGAGTATAATGCAACACAAGCTCATACTTTATTATTAGAGTCAAACTTAAGTGATTATTAAATATATTTTAATTATAATCATTTACGTATGATTATATATAATACTTGATCTTCTCCCTTGATACGTCTGTTTTGGATTTTTTTTAATAATGAAACAGAAAATTGAACATTCCTTTATTTTACTCTCAAAGAGAAAAAGAGAAATATTAAATGAGATGAAATGAAGTGCAATTCATAATATTTTTTTTATTTTACTTTATTTCATTCTGTTTTAAATAATTCAAATAAAAAAATAGTCTTATTTTATTCTATTTTCTTTTACAAATTTTAATAAAATATAAAATTTTATCCAATAGTACTAAAGAATGGATTAAAGAAAAATAATATTAAGAAATGTACTTGGGAGATTTATGAAAATTATAATTGAACAAGAAGGGATGAAATGAGATCAAACACATTTAGGTGAACATTAACTAAATTAATTTTAAATCAAAATATTTATGTTAAAATGTTTTTATTCTAAAAGGTAATCTTATAGTAAAATTTAGTATAATTTTTCTTATTTCGCATAAAAGTTATTTTAAGTTGTCTTAACTCAAAATTACTTTTTGAGACCAAATATAGTGTGAATATGATTTAAAATTGCATTAATTTAATTATATTTCAACATAATTTTAGATGATCTAATGTGAATCTATACAACTATGAATTATACTTCAACAAGAAATTGTACGTTTTTGGTTGTTTCTATTTTAAAAACAAGTTAGCAGTAGAATTTTATATAAAAAATTAATATAATACAAAAATTATCTAAAATTAATCAAAATTAAAATTCTGAGATCAAACATATAACATTTTTTTATTTTGATAAAAAAAAAAACAGATTTATAACATTTAATTGATAATCAAATATTGAATACAACTAGCTAGTAACGTGATAGAAAAACTGAGAGATTAGGATAAGATGATATCGCTCTAGCAACTTATGAGCAGCTCTTTATAAAAGATAAATCATAAAATTCATTTAAAGCTAGGAGGTTCCTGCTATGTTGAATAACATAACCTATATCTGGGACTCATCTGGATAGGATATCGCCTTATTTTATCCACTACTCCTTTACAATCCATCTCGAAGGTAACAATGGAATAGCCTCTTGCTTGCATAAACTGAATAGCTTCTCAAATCTAAAAGGCCCTAAACTTCTTCTGACTGCAAAAGTTTAAAGAATAGTTGAGGGAAATTAAATCATCAACTTGATGGAGCAAGCTCTCCACTTTCTGACGAAGATGCAATAAATCCTAGCAACCTGCATTAACATGGCACGAAGCAAAGATGTGACTAGTGGTCTCAACATCAATGTTGCACAAAGAACATGTAATTGGGCAGGAGACTCCACGAGTACGAAGCTTGTGACCCATGAAGGAAGCATGTTCCTGCACAATCTCCATAAGAACAATTTGACTCTTGGGGAAACATCAATATTCAAAAGCAATTTCCAATCTCCTTCAACTATCAATTCATCATAATACACAAACTTGTTCATTATCATGTAATAAGCACTACAAACAGTGTATGTACCATTTTTGATCGGTGAGAGTCCAGATGCGTGAATCTCCATCTATCATAGGCAAGGTAGGTGTAGCAATAGCTTGGACATCTTGTAGTGAAAAGATCTGATTAATAGTATTGATGTCCCAGCAATGATTAATGGGATAAATAATATTAGAAACTTTAAGCTCCTGCCCACCTTCCACCATAGGTGTTGTAACACAAGCATTCTCGTCCCTAAGGATGCACGGTTGTCCCCATATATGAATATCCTTTCCATTTCCAAGTTTCCATCTAAATCCCTCTTTTAAGACCACCTTAGAAGAAAATAAGCTTTGCCAGACAAAGGATGGGTTATGCCCTAAGGTTGCACTCATAAAATCCTCCCTTTGAGTAATATTTAGCTTTGAAGATATGTGAAGGCAAAGTATCAAGCATAGGTAAGAATCTCCATCCCTATTTCCCCAACATGGTCAAGTTAAAGGCATGTAGATTTCAAACTTTCAAAACCACCATCACTCTTTGATATACACATTTTCTCCCATGAGATCCACTTAATTCCCCTTGTATCTCTTTTTCGAGATCTCCACCAAAAATAATTCATCATAATTTATAATTCATCCCCAAGAGATTGAGGGATCAATTTAGATGCAACATTTATCTAAAATCATATTAAATAGTATTTCAAAATAAACTTAGATTATATGGCCAATTGAGTTAAAGGCATGTAGATTTGAAAATCCCAAAATCACCATCACTCTTTGATATACACATATTCTCCCATGAGATCCAATTAATTTCCTTTATATCTCTTTTTCTAGATCCCACAAAAAAGAATTCATCATAATTTGAAAGTAAGAAAGAAATAAAGAAAAACTAAATGTACACTTCAGATTCGGAGTGTATGGATGAAAGTAAGAAAGAAATAAAGAAAAAATAAAGAAAAAGAAAAAATAACAATGGATAATGTAATAAGAAATGAAGATAACGATAGGAGGAAAAAAAACTGAATGTACATACAAATACAGTATTTATAACTTACCTATAACCTATTCTATAGGATGGAATAAAGCACAACGCCAGAAACAGGGATCTTGGAGAGCTTGTAGTTAGGGGATCAGACTCATTTAGTGCAATCTGAAGCATATATTTATTTCTTACCTTTATTCTGCTTTCTAGGTTCTGAACGATGCAGAATATATTGCTAGAAAATGGTTCTAATCCGAGAATGCTAATTAACCAGAGTATTAAGATGAATTATTTATTATAAGAGAACTCTCGGAAGCATGTTGAGCACCTTAAAAATATTAAATTACATTACTAATTAATATCAATAATTTTGACCATTATAATATATAAGCACATCAGTTAAAAAATCATTCACAATAAAATTATGTAGAACTTTTTATTTTCTGTCAACATATGCCTTTCGACCTCATTTTATTTTTTGAAGTACACCACATAAAAGTGTAAATATTGCTATTAGAATTCACATGATCTTAAAGTACGTGCTCAATATATATTGAACAGTGTACGTCTACGTATTAAGGACCATTACGTGAGGAACTAAGTCTAATATCTATTAGATATGTATTTTTAGGGAAAATTTAATGATGAATATAATTTTTTTATATTAATTATTTATGATTAAATTTTATTGTCACCAAATATTCCTTATAATTTTTTACACCAAATCTGATTCACTTTTTTTTTAATATGACATTAAATATGTAGTATTCATTACTTTTGTTAATAAATAATATCTTGAAAATCAATAGCTACTTTTAGTAGAATATTTCTCTTCAATTACTTTTTTATATTCATAAGATTTGAATCTGAAATCTTGTTTTAGTAAAATCAAATTCAGTATCATTTAAACCAATAATTTATTCATCATCCACCTAGCTTTATTTAATTTATTTTAAAGGTTTAATACCAATATTAATCACTCCTTTGATTCCTATATACTTAAACTACTCAGTTTAATCCTCATATATATACTTTTTAACCTGTTTAAATCCTTACATGTACATTTTCTTTTACTTCGTTGGAATCCCAACAATTTTAGTTGACAATTACTAAAACAGATTAAAAAAACATGTATAGAGAGACTAAAACTAGTAATTTTTTGGTATAAGATACTTAATTATTTTTTAAGTATAAAGACCAAATAAATAATAAATAAAAAAGATAGCTGAAAACCTTTTGAATAATGACAAAAGAAATTTATTATTTCACTGAAATAAACTGAAACAAACAAACGTACTACATATGATAACATCGTAGCTAGCTAGGAACATTGTTCACTTATAACTAATTAAGGATGCCATTCCAATAATCCTTATTATCCTCGAAGTTCACTTGCAAGTTCACCGCCGCTAAATCTTCATTGGAATCAAAATCGTTTTCAAAACCCACCATATTATGGACATTGTTAGAGAGATGCGTAAATGTGACATTATTATTGTTACTATTATTATCATTACCATAATAACCTGCACCTTTTAGTGCCTCAACAGCCACCATAATATCACCGTCATCGTCTTGCAAACATGACATTGTGTCGTACATTATTCTCTTCTCATCAGTTTCAACTTGTTCTACTTCATTGTTGTGTTTGGTGAAGTACCTCCACGAGTCACTATTGTCACCACCACCATTCACGGTTTCAATTGCACCCTCAGTAATTGTTGTTCCTGAACTTTTGGTAATAATGAACTCATCGACGGTGGTTGGAGGGAGTAAATAGTTCTCATTGATTAACCCAACGTGGTTGGTTGAGACCATAGCGTTAGAGTTATTGTTATTATGATTATTATTATTATTCTTCATTTGCACACTCTCGGGGAAGCACAAAGTGGATGTTGGAGACTCTAGGTCATCATTTGCAAGCATCATGGCATACATGCTATGCACATGCATGGTTTTCTTCTTGTCGTTTAGTGATGAGTATTTGTTAATGTTGTTGTTGTTTGACCATGAACTTTGCCACGCTTTGAGCACGTCGAGGCACGGTGGTAGTGAGTGTTGTTTTTGTTGTTGGGGTGTGATTTTGTTGAGAACGAGCCTAGTAATTTGTGATGTGGAAGGAGAGGACATTGGTCCGAGGTTGTTTTGTTGTTCTTGTAGTTTGGATTCTCTTACGAGTCTGGCTTCGGCTTCGAGCCGAGCGCTCTCCCACTGAGCCATGTGGCCGAGGTTCGAGCCGTCTTTGGAGTAGACTAAGAACTCAAATTTAGGCTTGTGGGTTGTTGGGTCTATGCCCATTTTGTCCAACCTCTTCTTGAGGTGGGTGTTCCAGTAGTTCTTGATCTCATTGTCTGTTCTCTTGGGCAAGTGAGATGCTATGGCTGACCACCTATCCATGCAAAATTCAAGTTCAATAAATCAATATGGATGTATATAGTTGTTATCAAGTTGCATACAATTTTAAGAGAAATCATCATATATGGTCGAGAATCTCTATGTATGTATGTGGTTCCAACAAAGTTTTAAGTAAAATATACACTATTAAGATTAATTTTAATTTATGAGAAAAATTAATCAAATTTAATTACGTTTTATGTGCAAATTGATCTTGGTTCATATAGTATTTTTCTTCTTCTTATTTTGGGGTGTACATAAGTAGAAGGAAAAAAGAATAGAAAAAGAAAAAAGAGAGAAAGAGAGAAATATATGAAACATATATATGAAATGATGTAATAGAAAAGAAAGAAATAAAAGAGAAATAAATTAGAACTGAGAGATAAAGAGAAAGTGAACTTTATTGGGCTGTATATATATTGGAAAAAAATAAAATGAAGTTGTTTCTTAAATATTCTAATCATTTAAATTGTTTGATAATTTTTTAAATTATTATTTTTTCTATCTTGAAATAAGTGTCACATTTAAGAAAAAATTGTCTTAAATTAAAATAAGTATCACATTTAATCTTTCAATGTAATATTAATTATTTTTCTACCAATAATTTAAGTAACAACCTAAAACAACACTAATTTTAAAATGGAAGAATAAATAAAAATATGTATTGATTTTTATATTTTAAGATAATAAATATAAGAATTTTTATTAAATTATTAAGTATTTATTGATAAAGATTCAAATCATTCAGTTGTTTTTTCACTTTTTCTTATGTCTTTTACTACTTTTCTTCCATTGAAAAGAATAGTACTAAATTAAGAAAAACTAAAGATTAAGAGGAAAAGAGTGTTATTTCTTAAAATAAAAAAGATACTTTTTATTTTGATCATCATGTTATTTCTTAATTGAAAACAACAGATAGAAGAAAACAATTGGGTACTGGTAATATCAATTGCACAAATGCTGAACTGCCTGCAATCTCATTAGCTATAATATCAGACCTTTTTATTTAGCGAGACTAAATATAATTTTCCAATAAAAAAGCGTGTATTAATTTTTTTTATATTAATATTCTTTAATAGAATTATTAACAAGATCATGTTGTAAAAAATATAGTTATGTACTCAAATGTACAAAATAAGGTATATTTATATTTACCTTTTTCAGATAGCGTATTTATATTTACTTGATTTAAAGTACATCATGCATGTGTGGTTTCTACTTATTAAATTAAAATTCTATAATAGATTATTGTTTAAATATATATAATCATGTTATAAGACCTAATATTATCCTAATTATAGTGGCCACTGGCAAATTTGTTTAACATTAAAACCTTATTAAGCAAAAATTTAACGAAAGATTTTGAGGTTATCACGTGATCAATTATTTAACCTTTCTAGCTATGTCATGTGTCAATTAAAACAATTATTCTTACATTCGAAGTCCCACGTCTCTTCAAAACAATGATAACTATCAGTTAGTTAATTGATTAATAATATACATTAATTTGTCAATAAACTGATAGCATTTTTTTTAAAAATAATAATAAATTAATATCTCCCTCAATTTTTTAAATTTATCTTTTTTTTAATATAATGCATATAAAAAGAATTATAAACAGTTAATACATACTATGGCAAATTACGTAATTAACCGAATACACCCAAATTGAATACATTAGGAAATGTTAGTTGCAACTTGCAAGTAAAAGTACAATGACGAACATAAATTACACAGGGTGACAGGGGTTATCACAAACCATTTATTATTGGATGAAAGAGAAAAGGTCAGTGCGAAGATTTACTCATTTGGTGTAGTGTCTATATACGTACATAACACACACACATATATATATATATATAAACGTACGTATCATCAACTTTAAAATAACTTAAAAAATAATTATTATTTTTGAAATTAATCTCGCCCAAAATCGTGTAAAATATTTGTTGGGGGAGTTTTTATGTCCCTATGTATATATGTTGTATCGTTACTCGTTAGTTAATTACTATTCTGTATATTATATGTGATCCATGACTGACCTGTTTCCTAGAAGGGCATGAAGTTGAATAATGGTTTGCTCTTCCTGCAAGCTGAACTTTCCTCGTTTTATATCAGGTCGGAGATAATTGGACCACCTAAGTCTGCAACTCTTTCCACATCTTCTAAGCCCTGGAAAACAAAGAGTACGTGATAGTAACTCATTATTATTTTCTTGTTTAAAATAGAATGTTTAAGGATTTTTTGTAAATAATTATAAGGTTGGCAAATGCACTTTAAAAGATAAAAAATATACTTAATTTCATTATAATCTCAATAGTTGATTTTTTAATCAACAATACTTTCTTAACATTAATTGTCTTTGATTATAAAGGGTGCTTATCAAGGGTTTTAAAAAACAATCCATGACAATGATTATAGTCTTAACATCTAGGTTTGTAAAGTGTCTCTGACCGTAATTGTGATCGCAAGGATACGGCCACATTTGTTTATGATTTCTCTTAATATAAAAAAAAATCATGAAATTATTAATTGTGATTGTAATCGCAATTTAAAGCCTTGATGCTTATATAATGTGTAATAAATAAATGCAAAAATGATTTTGAATTGATTACCAGCTTTTGCAGGCAATGCACGCCAGCTTCCATGGCCATGCTTTTCGATGAAAGCAACGAGCTTTTGGTCTTCCTCCGGTGTCCATGGCCCTTTCTTTATCCCTGTCTTCTCACAGCATGGTGACCTTCCCATATTGTTCAACCTAGCTATATATGTAACAAACTAATTGTAGGTTGATGAGGGACTTGCAGCCTATATGGAAATTTTGTTGTAGAGAAATTTCACGCAAAAAAATGTTGTAGTAGAGAATAAGAGAAAAAGAAGGCAAGAAAACAAACTTGTGAGAGTTCAAAGGAGGCATGTTGGAGGGTAATTCTATATATACTAAGAGAAACTAAGTGTTAATAAATTGATATAATTATGACTCAGTACCCATACATTGTAAGTCAGGTCATATACTTAATTTGACACATCTATGTTGGAGTGGGGAATTAATTACAAAAACGCGTTGAGATGTCTCCTACATTCACATGGATACAGTTGCGAGAACTAAACAAGCTGATTTATAAGATAAATGTGGGTTACAACTTACAAACATCTCTATTTTTTATATTGACGTTCATTAAACTAAAAGATTATATCAGATAATTTTTTTTTTAGACATATCAGATAATTATTTATTACCTTTATTTTGGTTAATAAGAACAAGATATAATGACAGATAACAACGTGTCAAAATATATGTCATCATAAAATTTATTTATATTAATATTGTACACCAAATAAGCTCTTATATATGGTTATCGTATAATATTACTTGTATCTACTAGTATTTAATTCTTCTCTCTCTCTTTTTATGAAGAATAATAAATAAAAGTTTGAAAAATTATTTAATAAATAAAGTAAATTGAAACATATTAGCTTAAATTGTTTCGATATATGTCATAGTTTACAAATATCAATAGTTTTTATTATTATTCTTAAGATTATAGTTGCATAAACATGTTTTATAGACAAACAAATTTTATTAATAGAGTACAAAACGTATTTTAATCCATATATGATAAAGTTTTTTAAACTGAAATCATTTGAAAATATAGGCGACTAGATTTATATATGAACCAATTAGAAAAAGTTAAAATTCTACATACTACAATCAGGACCAACATTGAACCTTAATGAAATATCCAGCATACCATTAAGATCAAAAGTTCTTGACGAAAAATAATATAGTTCCGAAACAATTAAACAATCATAAAGACCAAATTAATTAACCTCTGCATGTCAAACAATATACTAAGCCTTTTTCTTTACCCTTTTTTTCCTTCCTTTTAACAGACCTCCATATTGATAACAATGAACAACACTATAGGAAGGTAATTAATGCTGCAGTAAAAAAGTTTGGCCAAGCATATACTCCTATGTTGTATCACCACACATGTAGCTACTGAACATGACAAAAACACATGGTTGCAGTCTTCTTTGAGTCTTAAACAAAAATAATAACAAGTTTCCGTCAAGTCACTTAAAACTTGTCCAATGCATTGATCATCATTTTTTTTATACCAAAATGCTTGATCATCATTTATTTATTTTAATGAAAACTAAGTTTGCAAAAGAGAGTTGTTTAGCCTTCAAAAAAATATATAAAGAAATCATGTGTGTTGAAACTATATACTATAGAAACTTAAGATCCACGATCAGTTGTTATAGTATCACAAAGAAAAAAATTAGTATTAGAAGTATTAGAAAAAGTAATAATTTTGTATATCATTAATTAGTTTATTGCTACGTATAACAGTGGACGAAACACCTTTTTCAACCAAGCATCTTTCACATCGATATAAAAATATTAAATAGTACGTGTATAATATAACGTAATCTGAAACATAATTATTATTCATAATACCTTTATAAGTACTGACTAGCTATTTCACCCAGAACAATTTACCCTTAATATTTTTCTTCAAATAAAATGTCATTTGCTGTTTTAAATTTTCTTCTTGAGTGAAAATATTATACGTATAATATTTAAGTAGAAGTATTTGAGTAACATAATTTAGTGATAAAAATTAATTTTATCTATAATTTATATTATAGATTAATTTGAATCATAATGTTTAAATTTATTCAATTAACATTATATTAAATATAATGAGATATTTGTATAAATCACCATTAAAGTATTTTTTTATCAAATAAATTATTTTTCTTTCAAATTTAAATTTATAAAAGAATGTATTTTCTATTTTTATTCAAAAAAAAATTCTATGAATTAATTACTTTCTTGAATATTTTCCATGTATATAGTTTAATATTTTAGTTTTAATTAAAATTATTAGTACAATATATGAATACTGGTAAGTTCCATATTAATTTCTTGTAATTTTTAACTAACAATAAGTTATTCTAATTATTCTGAATCCATTTCTATTCCGTCTAACAACATAACTTAATTTTGACATTAAATGCTTATGAAAAGCAAAAGTGAAATTTCTAAATGTATTTATACATACATACGTACACAAATGTAGTAAAGGGTAGTTTCACACACACAAAATGCGTGAAAGACTTTTCAACCATCTTTTCTTACGTTTTTACTTTGGTTTGAGTAGCATAGCTCATTATTAATTACCTTCATAATTGACGAAATAAATTTTCAGTGGAAGCGAAGATATTGTTCCAGCTACATATCTACTATCGTGCTTCAAATTTAATTTCTTTTTCAACTTTACATATCGTAACATAAATACACCAGTGAATGCATCCAAGCAGGTTCATGCGACTAATTATTTATCTAATGGTACTTTTAAGCTTCTTTCTGTTTAATTTCCTTATTTTATAATATTTATCATTATATATTCCTTATGATTAACTTAAGCAAGTCCTATGTAGTTGGAAAACTCATAAATGAAATAGTAATATTTTTTTAGAATTGTTTTACAAGATATATTGTACTGTCGTCTAACACTAGTTTATTTTTTAATTTAAATTGAATTTATAAAATTTAACAAGTCCCATGAGTGAGAAAAGAATTCTTTCTAATGCGAGTGCCCTAATAAAAAAGATAATAAACCAGCAAATAAATAGAAATAAATAAATAAATAACAGTGTCGTACTTCAATGGACCATTTCTGGAAATTTCATCCACACAGATAAAAATTAAAGAAGTAGTAAATACGGAAATTTATATCGAATTAAAGACCTGCTGACAACTCGCCTAAAATAATTCATGTTGATTAAGAGTTATGGGTCCTCAGCTTTTATTTCCACCAATGTCATTCTCACGTCTCATTTACCTTTCATTATAATTGGATAAAACAGTTTTCATTTTCTTCCCCTTTTTAACGTTTACAAACTAAAAACTAAAGTAGTGTTGAGTCCGCAATGAAGTCATGATTTTATTGGTTCAGTTGCTTACATTTATACGTCAAATCATGACTGAAACAAACACTGTTGAAACTAGATATTCAAGGAATTTACGAAGTCTAAATTAATTTAATCAGTAGATACGTATTATAGCATGTTCTATTATGTAACTAACACATACTAATAATATGAAAATTAAGAGTATCAAAATTGAGAATATGAAAATTATTATTCTATTTCTATATATAGACTAAAAGTTTCACACATATACTAATATGTATATAATAAAAGAGAATTTCACTACGAGTTAAATAGCAAACTGAGATCGATATAAATAATTTGAGGGCACATAAGGATTAATCATATTTAAACTTTGGACCATTTAATTAAAAAATACAAATCTTTATTAATTATGTTAATTATTGTTATTCTAAAATGATTAATTTGATTATTATTAAAAATGAAACTTATGTTGTAGTTAAATAATCAAAAGCCAATATGATGTAAAAAAAATCAAAAGCAATAGTATATATATTTATATATAACAAAAACATGATCAGTTGTGTATTTATGTTTAGATGCACAACAAATTTTGTTTGTGTATCTAAACACACATACATAACAATTCGTTGTGTATGAACAGAACCTCATTACCATTGAATATAAAAATAAGAAAAAAAAAAGTATACTTCGTTAGGTGTAGAGAAATAGAACGAGGACACAAACGCCTTTTTGTCTTCTTTTTGAAAAAGTAACGCATGGGAAGAGAAAAAAATAAAGTGGGCATGGCAATTTCCACACTCCAACCCATTGCACATTTTCGAATTCATGTTGATATTCGTCTTTGAACTCCACAAATCCATTTGTGGAGCTTCTATTGGCACTGTTAGAAGTGCAATTTAAACTACTTACATGGGTAGATTTTTATGTTATTTGAAAATTACCCTTTTTACGAAAACATGATTTTGTTGTAAACTTGTACAATAGAATTCTCTTTTCGTTGCACACATGGGGTTGAAAACAAATAAAACAATAGAAATATAATTATGTTGTATAGTGTATAATGAAATCGTATTTTTGTTGTTGATTAGAGGGGCGAGAAAATAAAACAAAGGAAATACAATTTCATTGTACAATGTATAACAAATCATATTTTTATTGTTTTATTTTTTTCACTCCTATGTGTCCAACAAAAACATGATTATGTTATATACTTTTATAAAAACAATATTGTATTTTCCTTGTTACTTCAACATCTCAATCACCATAACAACAACCACCCTGACACCACATACCCTGATCACCATACTAAAATCACCGTCCCAAACCCATTGGCAATCACAAATCCAACAACACATGTTCAAAATATCACATCCATAAACCTATCCCATGGTTGCACTTAACGAGATGAACCTTTGCTTTGCACTTAACGAGATGAACCGTTGGTTGAAGAAAGGGAGTATGAGGTTATCAATCTCAAGCATGAGCTAAACGACCTCGTCCTGCGTCTTGAGAACAAAACGAATGCTCTCGCTGAAGTAGGGTGAAGTAGTTGGAGGAGAGTTTGATAGAGAAATGAAGCTTCGTGATCTCGACAACACAGGGTGGGGTGGGCAAACCTCAACAACATGGGGTTGCGTGGTGGTGTGTTGATCTCAGCAACACAAGGTGGTGCAACATCATGATGCTCAGACAACAGAGAAAGTGGCACAACGAAGGGGTGTGGGGATAAACAGACTGGGGACATGGATGTCTTTTCAATAATGTTGGTAGTTAAAATAACAAAAGTAATAGTGGGAATAGTAGTCCCCATTTGTTTCAATGTGGGGTTTGTGTCCTTTTAAATTTCATCCAACGACTAGCCCAATCTCATATTAGGAAATTGCTAAATAGTACCATTCATTTGTTATCGTAAAGTTACAAAAGGTTAATTGATGTAATTTTATTGGACAACAATACTTATTTTCTCTCTCTTATGAGTGGTTATATGCATGTTAATTGGTTTATTTTTTAGTTGTAGTAAGAGATTAAGGATGTCTTCTAATCTACCGAATTATAGACTAATCTTATCTATAGTGTAGATGTCATTAGCTCAATAAAATTTTATAAAGAAAATCAAATATAAACGTATAATTATTAAAAAGGAATTTTCTATAATTATTAGAAAGGAATTTTCTATTGACACCCTTTAAATTTATACTCCCATTTCCCCTTCTTTTTTTATAAAGTAAATTTACTTAAATAATTCTTTTATCTTTTCGTTTAATCACATTATTAGCCATATGTGTAAGTCGGTGATAAAGCATTATTAGTCATAGATCAATCACATTGCTAATTAATTTTGTGCTTGATCACATTATTTTATATATATATTCACATGCGAAACCCAACTTTCAATTAATAAAAAAAATAAAAACCCAACTTTCAACCAATGGGATTTTTAGAATATATACTCCAACATAATCAGTCACATGCATGCACAACCCAATTACCAAACCAATGGACTTTTCAAGATATATATACCCTCAACATGATCATTAACATGCACAACCAAGTTTTGAACCACCATGATTCTCATAATGTATTCCACAATATTTTTATTAGTTCCATCAAGTTCTTCTAGTACAAATGTTTATGAAGTTGCTCCACAATGTTCACACTACCGCTAATTAATTCATCCACACCACCATCCACATACAACTTACTCTGTTTCTTCTCCCTTTGCGCAGGGCCACATGGAACCATCCCACAAGTCCAAGACAATCCTCAGCTCCATACACCACAACCAAGCCGCCTCTTCTACGGCGGATTCCTGTCGAATCTTCAGGCCCCGCCGTTCCACCGCCACCGCGAGGCTTTTCCTTTGCCACGGTGCCGAGGTCATCATCATGCCGGAATGAGGAACAACGAAGAACAACGCGAGATTTAGAAATGACTTTACAAATCAGATCTACAACTAAAACCAACAACAAAATCACAGATCCACAAAATCTCAAATCCAAAAATGCTTAACAGATAAAAAACGAAATCACAAAATCAGATCCACAACTTAGCCGTCATGCTTGCAATCGTCTACCTCACTTGCATGCGAAGGGCGGGTTGTCGTTGTTTTACGGCGCGACGGCGGCACAGAGCAAGATCTATAATGCGTGGAGAAGAAAACCTCGTACACTCTCTTTGCCAAAACCGCAACTCTGACATCACGAAGACCGACATCACCGCCGTGCTGACAACTGCGTGCTAAACGTTTTCTTGCTCCCATCCAGAAATTCCCGAGAAATTACAAAAGAGACAGAAAGAAAAAAAGAAAATAAAAATAATTTTTTTAATATTTATCCAGGTGGCAGTCCTACAATAATCTCATACTAATCTCAAATTCTTTTGTACATCTAAATATCACCTTTGTTTCTCATGGCGGGAGAATAAGTTGTGATATCAATTTTTTTATAATAAAAATTAAAAAATTAAAAATTAATATTTCCAATAAAAAAATTAGTCAAACATTTCTGTCCTAATCACTTATCTATCTAAAATCTAGTTTTCAAATTAAAATGTAAGTGATATTAGGACTTCAACTAAAAAACATAGTCAATGTTGTTTTATGATTTTACTAAAAACGAAGTATAAAAATGGAAAGATGCTAGTTACAACTTTGTAATTTATTTTTATTTTTATATATAAACATACAATTTGTGTTTACGTTTACAACTTTCCAATCCACGGCTTATCCTATTAAGGATAAATTTTCATAAGGTACCCATCTTAATAATTAGTGAAAAATTTACCCCTGAACGATAAAACAGCTCGTTATATTGTTATAATAAACAGGTTAAGAAGCTATGTAACAGAATATTACATATAAAGAGGAATTTTAAAATACATACACAAATAATATAGAAATTGATTTAACCAATTCAAGAATAAAATAAAAAGATTGAATCTCTAATTATTATATATAAAGAGGAAATATCAAAAACATCGATTTACCTGAAATTATATGAAAACACATTACGTTATGCCACATGAAATTACATATGCACATGCTTCTTCTGCTCCTCCATTATTCATATGCGCATGCTTCTTCTGCCCCTCTATTATTATTCATCCGAAGCAAACAGGCAAGTTAACAACAATTGTTAGCTACGCAACTTTTTCTCATAATGCATCTAAATTTATACCATGTGGCTTCCACTCTGAGCTTCTCAGATCGAAAGCTTCCTCCTGTCCTTGCCTAAATTTACACCATATGGCTTCCACGCTGAGCTTCTCAGATAGAAAGCTTCCTCCTGTCCTTACCAATATACTGCGATACACCGATACTAAAAGCTCACTCTCTCATATAAGGATGACAATGTTAGAAATAATAATAATAATTAGAAAATGAAGGATTGTGAATTAGTGTTAGATAATGAAAGGGTATGAGTTAAAAAAATTAATGGGTATTATTTTTGGAACCACTATGTATTTGAAGGGTTATGATATTATGCTTATTTTGTGTCTTAATTTGTGTCTTAAATGAAGAGTTATGTAATGTCTATTGGTTGCTCTATTATAAATTGAGCACCAAACCATGTAACCAGGTGTGTCAAATGAAAAGACTCATCTATATTCTCTCTAGTCTTTTTTTTTTTCTAACAAAGTAGTATCGGAGCTTAGGTTTTGAATTGAAAGAAACGCTTAGGGGAGTGAAACACTTAATGAGGAGAGTGAAACACTAGTGAGAGATGACAAGCAATGACTCGAACTTGTTTCAATTCTCTCGTCTTACAAAAGGGAATTATGATAATTAGTGTCACTGCATGAAGGCTTTGCTAGGTTCCCAAGATGCTTGAGAGGTTGTGGATAAAGGTTATACAAACCTGAAAATGAGGATTCTATGTCACAAAATTAGAAGGAGATTTTGTTGAAAATGAAGAAAAGGGATCAACAAACACTTACCTTCATCTATCAAGGTTTAGATGAAGACATGTTTGAGATGGTGTCCAATGCCTCCACCTCCAAAGAAGCTTGGGAGATTTTGAGGGCATCCCTTGAAGGTGTTGACAAGGTGAAAAAGGTTCATCTACAAACTCTTCATGGCGAGTTTGAATCCTTGCGCATGAAGGAGTCCAAGTCAATTTCGAATTTTGGCAATAGGATGGTAATGGTTATGAACCAAATAAAGCTTTATAGGGAGAATATGGAAGATGTTCATGTTCTCTAACTGTAAAATTTGATTTTGTGGTTTGCAAAATTGAAGAGCCAAAGCTTCAAAAGAAGAAACGATGAGACTTTGTAGCAGGTTCTTAAAGTCAAAGCTTCTTTGGAAGAAAATAAAGGAGAAAAAAGTCAAAGAGAATGTGGTCATGGAAATGAAAGTAGGTATGATAAATCTAACGTTGAATGTTTCAATTTCCATAAGTATGATCATTTTCCAAGGGAGTGTAAAGCCAATATTGAATGCTATAATTGTCATAAATATGGTCATCTTTCTTCGGAGTACCTGTAAATTCAATGTTAAAGAAAAAGTCAATCTTGTTGATGAGAAAAAAGATGAAGAACCAACACTATTGCTAGCACATAATAGTGAAGAAAATGATGATCAAAACTTGTGGTATCTTAACAATGAAGCAAGTAATCACATGTGCGGTTATAAGGAGAAATTCATGGAGCTTGAAGAGGTGAAAGGAAATGTTTCCTTTGGTGATTCTTCCAAGGTGAAAATCCAAGGGAAAGGTACCATTTTAATTTCCTTAAAAGATGGCGCACACAAAATGATCAAGGATGTTTATTATGTTCCTAAACTAAAAAGTAATATTTTGAGTGTGAGACAACTTGTTGAGAAAGGGTATGAAGTTCTCATGAAAGATAATTGTTTGTGGTTTAAACATCAAAACTCTAATTTGATTGCCAAGATTTTTATGTCAAAAAATAGAATGTTCACTTTGTGCATTAAGACCAATGAAGCAAAATGTTTAAAGGCTGACATAAAAGATGAAGAATGGTGTTGGCATATGAGGTTTGACGACTTGAATTTTAGAGCACTCAAGACCTTGGGAAATGAGAAGATGGTGGAGAGGATGACTTACATTAACCATCCTAATCAATTGTGTGAAGCATGTCTTCTTGGAAAAGATGCAAGAAGAAGTTTTCCCAAATAAGCCAGATCAAGAGCAAAGGTACTTTTTCAAGTTGTGCACATCGATGTGTGTGGACCAATTGATCCTCCTTCATATGGTAGAAACAAATATTTTTTGTTCTTTATTGATGATTTTAGTAGGAAGACTTATATGTATTTCATTTAAGGCTCTTGTAGAGGAGAGTGGCTATGTAATCAAGGCTCTAATATTCGATAGAGGTGGCGAATTCACATCAAAAGAATTCAATGAGTTTTCTGAAAATAATGACATTTGTCGCCCTCTAAAGATTCCTAGAACCCACAACAAAATGGGGTGGTGAAGAGAAAAAATAGAACCATTCTTCATATATTAGATGTATGTTGAAAGCTAAGTCTATGTCTAAGGAGTTTTGAGCCGAAGCTATTCTATGTGGAGTTTATTTGTCTAATTGCTCTCCTACAAAGAATGTCAAAGGTCAAACACCTCAAGAGGCATAGAGTAGAGTGAAGCCTAGAGTTGACCATTTTAAATTCTTTGGGAGCATTGCATATGTTCACATGCTCAACCAAGGAAGATCCACGTTTGATGATAGGAGTGTAAAGTATGTGTTCATTGGTTATGATGCAAGTTCAAAAGGTTACAAGTTATACAATCCAAGTAATGGGAAGATTGTTTTAAGTAGAGATATAGAATTTAATGAAGAAGAGACATGGAATTAGGAGAAAGAAGAACACACCTATGATTTCTTTCCTTACTTTGAAGAAAATGATGAATAAGTTGTAGCACCAAATGTGTTTTCTACTCCACCTCCTTCACTAACTCATTCAATTAATAAAGCGTCATCTTTTGAAGGGAGTTCAAGTGAAAGACCAAGAAAAATGAGAAGCCTTCAGAACATATATGATGAAACTGAAATTATAAATAATTTGTTTTGTCTTTTTGTTCACAATTAGCCTTTAACCTTTGAAAAAGTGATGAAATCAATGCTATCAAGAATGACACTTGGAGGTTATCAAAACTTCCTAAGGGTTATGAAGCAATTGGAGTCAAATGAGTGTTCAAGTTTAAGAAAAATATTGCCAAAAAGAAAGAAGTGGAGTTAGTTCATGTGAAGACACAAAACTAAGTTGTAGATATTTTCACTAAGCCCCTCAAGTTTGATGATAGTAGAAAATTGAGAGTAAAACTTGGAGTGTAGAAAATTATTTGAGGATTTTCTATAAAGGGAGGATGTTTGAAATAATAATAATAATAATTAGAAAATTAAGGGTTGTGAGTTAGTGTTAGATAATGAAAGGGTGTGAGTTAATAAGAGTTAATGAGTGTTATTTTTGAACCACTATGTATTTGAAGGGTTATGACATTATTCTCATTTAGTGCCTTAATGAAGAGTTATGTAAAGTCTATGTATTGCTCTACTATAAATTGAGCACCAAATCATGTAGTCAGGTGTGCCAAATGAAAGATAATCTTCTCTAATGTCTTCTTCTCTTTTTGTAACATATGATAATACTGAAGAAAATAACAGTCAAACTCAACAGAAAATAAAAAAGACTATGTGCCAAACTTACAAGATCATGATGTATATAATGGTGTGATTGTGGAAGCATTTGAAACAGCAAGATGTGAGAGTATTTAAGAAGGGTCCACCCAAAGCAAGGAAACTATGCAGCATGAATTATTCATTTGCATACTCTTATGCGCATCTCTTTCAAAAGGATCATTAACTAGACATAGACCTTCCGTGGGAGTGGACTCGTTAAGCGATTCTTGAATACTCTCACATATTGTTGTTCTATAAATTAATGCTTCCACAGCCACGATAATGTGATCATCTTGCAAGTTCAACACATAGTTTTTCATTATCTTTTGAATTTGACCACTAATTTTTATGACATTACCATCAATGGCCTCAATATGATTGATAGCGAGCTTTTGGTGTCTGTGAATTGCCCTACAATGGCAGGGACAACAAGCTTTCTACCCCGGAAGCTCAACATAAATACCAGTAGATGAAACAACCCAACCATTTTTCAGGCATCCTGCAGCAACAAATTCTAGGTGGGAAAAGCCGCAAGTTGGATTCCTAAAATGCAATGCTGATGTCACTTTTTCCAAGGAACAATGTACATACGGTGTTGGCATTTGTATAAGAGACCACTTGGAAGAATATGTCATGGCAAAAACAGCCACTTACAAGGGCACCCCTTTACCCTATGATCGAAGCTGAAGCCATAGGCTTATTGGAGGCCGCTAGTTGGATAAATTAAACAGATGGGCATGCAAAATTTCAACCTGGAGCCGAGCTGTAAACACATAGTAGATGGAATCAATTATTCTATTTTACCACAAACTATAAGTTTATTCTTCTTTAAATAATTTTAACATTTTGATATGTATTTGGTAGCTAGGTAAAGGTTTTTTTTTAAGGTTAAATTAGTTTTTTCCCTTTAATTTATTATTAAGGTTCAATTTGGTAATTTAAATTTTTTTGTTCAATTTGATCCTTTACTTTTTTAAATTTTGATTCAATTTGATTTTTGATTTTTTTTTTCAATTTAATCTTCTAATTTTAAAAAATGATTCATTTTTTTGAAAAATGTGTATTTTGTGATGGTTTAAAATTAGTTGGTGACAATTTTGAATAGTTACAAAGTGTTATTTTTTATAATTTAGACTGAATAATCAAATTGAATCAATTTAAAAAATTAGAGAATCAAATCGAATTCAAAAAATTAGAGAATCAAATTGAATCCAAAAAAATAATTTGGAGTACTAAATAACTAATTTAACCATTTTTTTAGTCTCTAAACTTTTATATTTTTAATATTTAAACTTTTTGTTTGTAGAAAGGTCACTAAACTAAACTTATTTTTCGTCCATACTCTTAATTCTTGTCATTTATTTTCACTGTTGAACGTTCACCTTGGCTTGCCATGTGTAAACATTTTTTACATGACATTTACATGTCAACCATTAATTTAGGTTTTGCTATCGTTTTAGTTTCTAGCTAAGCTTATTTTTTATTCGTAATTTTAGTTCTTATTGTCTATATCCATCATTTAATGTTGATGTGATCATACATATTTCTAATCGCATGATGTCAGGCTGTCCAAACGGTGATACATGTTGCATTTATAACACATAATTAATCATTTAACCATATTGTCTATTTAAGTAACAAGAAGAGAATAAAATTATATATATATACATCATGTTCTATAACTTTTAAAATTATTACTTTCTTCGGTACTATAAGACCCCTAAATTAGAGTGGTCTTGGTCCTTTTTATAAGACCTAACTATAATATCCTATGCATTAATTATTTTTAGACTAAAATATCTCTAATTAAAATAAAGGGTGCAAGGGCAAACAATTAGAAGGGAGAAAAATGAGTATAATGACAATGATATAGTTTTGAAAAAAAGTTTAAGACATGTTTTTTGTTTTAAACTAAATTAACCATTTTTTTTATAATTATGATGAATTAGGAAATTATTAGGTCTTATAATTATGAACAGAGGGAGTGTATTTTATATTTGTGTTATACTATTTTTATTTTACAAGCCAAATATAGATAATAAAACATAAGCTAAAGAAAAACACAAAAAATGTTCCCATATAATCCAGGTGGGCTTTGCTATTCTCACCCCATTTTTTTTGCCAAGTTTACCTCCAAGCATATGTGTAGTTTGCCACCAAAAATACCCTAAAAAAACATGTTTTCATTATTCATAGTACACAATAGAAATATGTTTTCATTTTGTTGGAGTGTGCCAAAACAATACAAAACAAAATCATGTTTTGTATTAATTGGTTTAGAATATAAAACGAAAATAAGTTTTTGTTATGTACGTTAGTTTTTTTCATAAAAAAGTAACACTATAAAAAATGGTGTTGGCATATGAGGTTTGACCACTTGAATTTTAGAGCACTCAAGGCCTTGGGAAATGAGAAGATGGTGGATGGGATGCCTTACATTAACCATCCTAATCAATTGTGCGAAGCATGTCTTCTTGGAAAAGATGCAAGAAGAATTTTTCCCAAAGAAGCCAAATAGAGAGCAAAGGTACTTTTCCAATTTTTGCACACCGATGTTTGTGGACCAATTGATCCTCCTTCATATGGTAAAACCAATATTTTTTGCTCTTTATTGATGATTTTAGTAGGAAGACTTATATGTATTTCTTGAAGCAAAAATCTGAGACTTTTGTAAATTTTTAAAAATTTAAGACTCTTGTAGAGGAGAGTGGCTACGTAATCAAGGCTCTCGATAAAGGTGAACCCCACAACAAAATGGGGTGGTGAAGATAAAAAAATAGAATCATTCTTCATATAGTTAGATGTGTGTTGAAAGCTAGGTCTATGTCTAAGGAGTTTTGAGCCGAAGTTATTCTATATGGAGTTTATTTGTCTAATTGCTCTCCTACAAAGAATGTCAAAGGTCAAACACCTCAAGAGGCATGCAGTGGAGTGAAGCCAAGAGTTGATCATTTTAAATTCTTTGGGAGCATTGCATATGCTCACGTGCTCAACCAAGGAAGATTCAAGTTTGATGATAGGAGTGTAAAGCATGTGTTCATTGGTTATGATGCAAGTTCAAAAGGTTACAAGTTATACAATCCAAGTAATGGGAAGATTGTTTTAAGTAGAGATGTAGAATTTGATGAAGAAGAGACATGGAATTAGGAGAAAGAAGAACACACCTATGATTTCTTTCCTTATTTTAAAGAAAATGATGAATAAGTTGTTGCACCAAATGAGTTTTCTACTCCACCTCCTTCACTAACCCATTCAATTCATGAAGCATCATCTTTTGAAGGGAGTTCAAGTGAAAGACCAAGAAAAATAAGAAGCCTTTAAGACATATACGATGAAACTGAAATTATAAATAATTTGTTTTGTCTTTTTGTTGACAGTGAACCTTTAATCTTTGAAAAAGCAATGAAAGACAAAAGGTGGAGACAAGAAATGAAGGAAGAAATCAATGCCGTCAAGAATGACACTTGGAGGTTATCAAAACTTCCTAAGGGTTAGTTCATGTGAAAATACAAAACTAAGTTGTAGATATTTTCACTAAGCCCCCAAGTTTGATGATATTAGAAAATTGAGAGTAAGACTTGGAGTATAGAAAATTATTTGAGGATTTTCTAATCAAGGAGGGTGTTAGAAATAATAATAATAATTAGAAAATTAAGGGTTGTGAGTTCGTGTTAGATAATGAAAGGGTGTGAGTAGTTAATAAGAGTTAATGAGCGTTATTTTTGAACCACTATGTATTTGAAGGGTTATGACATTATTCTCATTTAGTGCCTTAATGAAGAGTTATGTAAAGTCTATGTATTGCTCTACTATAAATTGAGCACCAAATCATGTAGTCAAGTGTGCCAAATGAAGATAATCTTCTCTAATGTCTTCTTCTCTTTTTTGTAACATATGATAATACTGAAGAAAATAACAGTCAAACTCAACAGAAAATAAAAAAGACTATGTGCCAAACTTACAAGATCATGATGTATATAATGGTGTGATTGTGGAAGCATTTGAAACAGCAAGATGTGAGAGTATTTAAGAAGGGTCCACCCAAAGCAAGGAAACTATGCAGCATGAATTATTCATTTGCATACTCTTATGCGCATCTCTTTCAAAAGGATCATTAACTAGACATAGACCTTCCGTGGGAGTGGACTCGTTAAGCGATTCTTGAATACTCTCACATATTGTTGTTCTATAAATTAATGCTTCCACAGCCACGATAATGTGATCATCTTGCAAATTCAACACATAGTTTTTCATTATCTTTTGAATTTGACCACTAATTTTTATGACATTACCATCAATGGCCTCAATATGATTGATAGCGAGCTTTTGGTGTCTGTGAATTGCCCTACAATGGCAGGGACAACAAGCTTTCTACCCCGGAAGCTCAACATAAATACCAGTAGATGAAACAACCCAACCATTTTTCAGGCATCCTGCAGCAACAAATTCTAGGTGGGAAAAGCCGCAAGTTGGATTCCTAAAATGCAATGCTGATGTCACTTTTTCCAAGGAACAATGTACATACGGTGTTGGCATTTGTATAAGAGACCACTTGGAAGAATATGTCATGGCAAAAACAGCCACTTACAAGGGCACCCCTTTACCCTATGATCGAAGCTGAAGCCATAGGCTTATTGGAGGCCGCTAGTTGGATAAATTAAACAGATGGGCATGCAAAATTTCAACCTGGAGCCGAGCTGTAAACACATAGTAGATGGAATCAATTATTCTATTTTACCACAAACTATAAGTTTATTCTTCTTTAAATAATTTTAACATTTTGATATGTATTTGGTAGCTAGGTAAAGGTTTTTTTTTAAGGTTAAATTAGTTTTTTCCCTTTAATTTATTATTAAGGTTCAATTTGGTAATTTAAATTTTTTTGTTCAATTTGATCCTTTACTTTTTTAAATTTTGATTCAATTTGATTTTTGATTTTTTTTTTCAATTTAATCTTCTAATTTTAAAAAATGATTCATTTTTTTGAAAAATGTGTATTTTGTGATGGTTTAAAATTAGTTGGTGACAATTTTGAATAGTTACAAAGTGTTATTTTTTATAATTTAGACTGAATAATCAAATTGAATCAATTTAAAAAATTAGAGAATCAAATCGAATTCAAAAAATTAGAGAATCAAATTGAATCCAAAAAAATAATTTGGAGTACTAAATAACTAATTTAACCATTTTTTTAGTCTCTAAACTTTTATATTTTTAATATTTAAACTTTTTGTTTGTAGAAAGGTCACTAAACTAAACTTATTTTTCGTCCATACTCTTAATTCTTGTCATTTATTTTCACTGTTGAACGTTCACCTTGGCTTGCCATGTGTAAACATTTTTTACATGACATTTACATGTCAACCATTAATTTAGGTTTTGCTATCGTTTTAGTTTCTAGCTAAGCTTATTTTTTATTCGTAATTTTAGTTCTTATTGTCTATATCCATCATTTAATGTTGATGTGATCATACATATTTCTAATCGCATGATGTCAGGCTGTCCAAACGGTGATACATGTTGCATTTATAACACATAATTAATCATTTAACCATATTGTCTATTTAAGTAACAAGAAGAGAATAAAATTATATATATATACATCATGTTCTATAACTTTTAAAATTATTACTTTCTTCGGTACTATAAGACCCCTAAATTAGAGTGGTCTTGGTCCTTTTTATAAGACCTAACTATAATATCCTATGCATTAATTATTTTTAGACTAAAATATCTCTAATTAAAATAAAGGGTGCAAGGGCAAACAATTAGAAGGGAGAAAAATGAGTATAATGACAATGATATAGTTTTGAAAAAAAGTTTAAGACATGTTTTTTGTTTTAAACTAAATTAACCATTTTTTTTTATAATTATGAAGAATTAGGAAATTATTAGGTCTTATAATTATGAACAGAGGGAGTGTATTTTATATTTGTGTTATACTATTTTTATTTTACAAGCCAAATATAGATAATAAAACATAAGCTAAAGAAAAACACAAAAAATGTTCCCATATAATCCAGGTGGGCTTTGCTATTCTCACCCCATTTTTTTTGCCAAGTTTACCTCCAAGCATATGTGTAGTTTTCCACCAAAAATACCCTAAAAAAACATGTTTTCATTATTCATAGTACACAATAGAAATATGTTTTCA